>CM038112.1:20772658-21372658 GCA_001642375.2 Mentha longifolia | reverse complement strand
TCAGCTATCCGTAGCTAAAATTTCGTCTTGATCCGAGTTCATATGCATCAGTTATGACAAATTGAAATTCGCATCTCATTTCTTTTGAAATCTGGAAAACAGCCCACTTGCGGGCTAAACTGAGAACAGCTCGTTTGAAATTCGACATTTATTCTTCTTCCATGTTGAAGTACGTTCCATTAGCGTTCTATACATATCTCGTTCACTCAAAACGGTGTTCGTATGAATTTACTATGATTTTTCAAAGTTTGTATCTCCAATCTGGAAATTCCGACGAACAACTTCTGTTCCGTTTTTCCAACCACGTTTTGACCACTTTCCTTTGGTCGAATGAAAAATAGTATAACTAGAAAGTTGTTCCTTGTTTTCTGAACTTCAGTTTTGATATCTCATTCATTCGAATCCATCAAGAAACGAGTGAGAAATCATCACTCAAATTTAGTACCAAAATCTGCCAAATTCCCGATTTTCAGATTCCGAGTTCTGGGAATAAATGCTTCAATCTCCCAACTCACTCACGGGAAAATTCTGAAATTTAAACATGTCGTAGCTTTGTGTGTTATCTTTCCAAATCAATATCATATGCTCTGTTTCGATTTATAATGAGTGAGAAACAATTATTTTCCTAGAGGGTCGCAGAATTTCTAAATTCTCTTAGAATGTTGAACTTGTGTTTTTCATATGACGGACCTTCTACTGCTTTGTTAAGCGTCTTGATCGAGTCTTGGGACTAGTTCGAATGGAGAAATTGAGTTCTCATTTGAATTAGTCGACTTTAGCTGATTTTAGATAATTTAGAATTATCGAGTAGTATCATCGAACGTTGAGGCCATGCCGAATTTTCCGGGTGGACTTTTCTATCTTCTCGATTAATATATTTCTAATACGCGATATGAGTAGAAGCGATGTGAGTTCCTAAAACTCTAATGAGAATTCTAGTAGTAATGTATTTTTTCTAAAACGAGACTTTTCCTTAAAGGTCAAGCAAGGGACGAGAGTCGAGGAACGTGAAGAAGAAAAACCAGGAACCGATCTATCACTTTGCAATCAGGTGGACGTTCTAACAAAGAAAATTATATTGTTGCTATAATAAAGCATGTTTTGAAAATAAAGCAAGTTGACTCAAAACCCTTTCATGCATAAAATGTTTTTGGTTTTATGTGTGATGCCTATCTGTGTTGGATTGCCAACGTTATATCGATCGAGCCTGAGTTAGACAAAGGTCGCTAGCCAGGTATGTGTACACGAAGTCGTGACTGTGTGCTCCAGAGGTGGGCCGGTTATGCATGGAAACGTCCGGTGAGGTGGCCACCTTGCCGGCGTACTTATAGATATGGATAATACAGATGTGGAAGAAAATGGGGAGTGCACTCCAATTGTTTATGGAAATAAAGTTGTTTTGTTACACAAGTATTTTTGATAAAACCTTGTGGTAACGGTGAAATGCATGATTGGTGATTATTTTTACTAAAATTATTTTTGGGCATAACCTCACGGAGTACATCAAGTACTCAGCCCTGCTCGTGTTTTCAAAAAACTTGCAGGTTGAGCGAGGTGGCAAGGGCGGCAGTGTTGAGAGGAGATTCGTTCATCTTTTGAATTTAGTTCAGAAAGAGATACATATCTTCATATATGTATCTATTTTGTTAAAGACTTCCGCTGTATGCTTCTATTATCTTATTTAGTAATTATGTTCAACTGGCTTCATGAACCAGTAAATCGAGAACTACTCTACTCGTATTCCTTCATGAAATTGGATTATGTTCAACCGGTTTCTTCTCATGGATAACTATATTATATTTGAGCCATGGGCTTTTTCATATCTTCATTTGCCTTCTATTTATTCATTGATCGAGTCTATTCAATTGTTCATTTTGCTAATTACTGAGTTACAAGTCGTTTCCCCTTTCTTTCCCGCTTCTTATATCCAACCCCTAGTCACGGTTTCCCGTCTTAGCTATCCTTAGCAAAGTGCGGTCGTGACATATTAGTAACTTGTCGATGCTTGTTGTTCCTTGAGCACTGTTATTAGCATAAAACGACTTCGCTTTTTCATGGCTTTCTCTAGCCAGCTCATTAGTCTCTGATGCAATTATAGCTGCACAATATTTCATCCTCAAGTAGCGTGTCTGCAATTTTCTTCCTCTACTTAACTCACCACCCTTCTTGAAGTTCGAATCTCCCAAGTATGTTTCCATATGCCTCATTGCAAACACTCCACAGTCAATTTTGTTCTTTTCATCTACCCATGTAATATCTTCAATGTAAATAAAATGTCTCTTCCACTTTCTTTGCCTTTTTTGCTAGTCCATTTAGCTTCAGAAAAAATGCAAAGGATTTCTACAAGAGTACAAGACACAAAAAAATGCATTAAAATAAGCATAATATTATTCAATAAAAAGCATGATTATAACAAGTTACAAGCATGATTTTACTCTGTGATAAGCATAAATTTTAATAAGATTTATTTAAGTCACAAACTACGCTTAGTCTTCTTTCTGCTCAGCAAAAATCTGCAGTACGTTTATATCCACAAGAAATAGCATATTTATATAGGGAAAGCACAGGTGATAGGGAGTCACACACAATTATGCGTTTCAGATCCACTAATGCAAGATTTATAACCTCTGATAACCAATAAATAATTAAGTGACCATTAAGTATAATTTTATAATGCAATAAACATATACTTTAAAGCCAACATAATATTATACAATAAAAAACTTGATTATAACAATATATAAGAATCATTATTAAGCATATTTAAGCATACAAGTTAGAGACACAATAAACGACAAAGCACCCAAAGACAAAACATCATATTAGAATATTCATTACTACAGATCGATATAAAAATTCTAATTTAACATATAATAAGCATAGACTTTATCATTCAGAAGACCTATATATAACTCAATATATGCATAGTTCAAACGGAATCTCAACAAAAAAAAAAAAAAAAAAAAAAACAACAACAACTAACCAAAATCTGCTACTTTTGCTTTCTTCTTTTTAGGAGACATGAGAATAACTTCTCCGGATTTGCAGGAGACATGAGGAAAAAAAAAAACAATGTTCTTAGATTGAATCACGCATACAATTAATATTCAATCCATTATTATCGATGTATGAACCAAAAATACAAGAAAAAATACCTCGAAATTCCTTATGCTTACGCTAGAAAAACTGCTTCGGATTTGCTCTGCAGTAATTGATTGAAATCTCTATGAGAATATCAATTGGGATACGAGAATTGAACTGCAGCGCGAGAGACACGCATAACCTGTTTCTATCCTTCTACGCACGGCATGAATAGTAAGTTAGGGCTGATATATTGTAAAATACCGAATATGCCCCTGTAGCTTGTTAATTGATGCTTTTAATTAGATTGTAGAAGTAATCACAGAGCAAATCTTATGTAAATTAGTGGCTGTGATTACTTCTACAATCTAATTAAAAGCATCAATTAACAAGCTACAGGGGCATATTCGGTATTTTACAATATATCAGCCCTAACTTACTATTCATGCCGTGCGGTGTTCGTAGAAGGATAGAAACAGGTATGAGCGTATCTCGCTCTGGAGTTCAATTTCTCGTATCCCAATTGATATTCTCGTAGAGATTTCAATCAATTACTGGAGAGCAAATCCGAAGCAGTTTTTCTAGCGTAAGCATAAGGAATTTCGAGGTAATTTTTCTGGTATTTTTGGTTCATACATCGATAATAATGGATTGAATATTAATTGTATGCGTGATTCGATCTAAGAACGTTGTTTTTTTTTTTTTTCTCATGTCTCCTGCAAATCCGGAGAAGTTATTCTCATGTCTCCTAAAAAGAAGAAAGCAAAAGTAGCAGATGTTGGTTAGTTGATTTTTTTTTTTTTTTGAGATTCCGTTTGAACTATGTATGTATTGAGTTATTGAGTTATATATAGGTCTTCTGAATGATATAGTATATGCTTATTATATGTTAAATTAGAATTCTTATATTGATCTGTAGTAGTGAATATTCTAATATGATGTTTTGTCTTTGGGTGCTTTGTCGTATATTGTGTCTTTTACTTGTATGTTTTTTAGTGTTTAGGGTTTTATGTCTTGTTAAAAGCATGCTTATGATTGTCAACTTCAAGCAGTGGTCGAGGCATATATATATATGTGTAAAATCATGCTTATGTCCTGTTCCAAAGGCTTCTCAACAATTTTTTGTTTCAGCACCAGCCTCACTTGATGATATTTGGGAGTCAACTTCAAGAAGTGGTCAATTTTTTCAATTATATCTTGTTAAAATCATGCTTATGTCTTGAAAAAAATATCGAGATAGCGTCATGTAAGCATTTTGGAACTCGAAAATAGTTTATATATTCTGAAGGTTAAGGCAAAGCGATGGAAAAGTAGCATACCTGCTCCTCCAACTCTTCAATCTTTCTGTCCTTTAGTAGTAGAAGTTTCTTCTCCCTAAATATGGATTAAAAAAAAAAAACTCAAAACTATAAAGACCAGAAAATGATAAACAAAAATGGTTCCCGCTTAAAATATGGTAAGAATATAGATGGAGGTTTTAGTCTTTGTAGGAAAATCCATGAACAATATGAATTTTAAGGAAAGTCTTCTTAATTTGTGCAGTTCTTATTGAAAAATCTCCTTTAGGTGACAGATGTACCATGGTTTCATGTAACTTTTGTAAATCAACATGTCACCGGTCCTCACAGTGAAGCTACGAGAGACTAGTATAGAGCTTTATCTTTTTCTCTCATTATGTGGAAACAGTGGCTGCTAATTAGTTGCAACGTAGGATATCCAAGATATAAAATCATGCTTATGTCTTGTTAAAATCATGCTTATAACTTAAAAGCATGCTTATGTCTTGTTAAAAGCATGCTTATAACTTGTTATAGTCATGCTTATAACTTGTTATAGTCATGCTTATCTCTTTTTACAGTCATGCTTATATCTTTTTATAGTCATGGTTATCAGAGGTTATAAATTTTGCATTAGTGGATCTGAAACGCATAATTGTGTGTGACTCCCTATCACCTGTGCTTTCCTTCCCTATATAAATTTGCTATTTCTTGTGGATATAAACTGCAGATTTGCTGAGCATAAAAAAGACTAAGTGTAGTTTATGACTTAAATAAATCTTATTAAAATATATGCTTATCACAGAGTAAAATCATGCTTGTAACTTGTTATAATCATGCTTTTTATTGAATAATATTATGCTTATTTTACAGTTTATACTTATTGCATTATGAAATCATGCTTAGGGGTTCATATTTTGTTGCTTATACAAAAATTATAATTGCCAAAACTGCATACCTTTGGAGTTAATTTAATTGTTTAATGTTATGCATCTGATTAGTTATAAGAAAAAGATTGGAGATTAATGATGTCGAAGCTGATGATGACTTTGTAGAATGTCCATCGAAACAGATAGTACTCCATGCTAATAAACAGCCCAGACCAGGTGAAAGCAGTAAACCATTCATTAATAATATGAAGAAAGGCAAGTCAAAAAAAAATGATGGTCAGATATATCCAAGCTTATTATATAGGACCTGTCCAAATGTACTAGTTATGGCAATCGAAAAAATGAATGAAAATCAAAGGAAAGAGATTGTGGACATGGGGTTTGGTAGCATTCTGTCATTGACCATAAAATTTATCCCCACAAAGCTTGGTTTTTGGATTTTGGATAATTTTGATCCAAAAAGTTGTGAGATTATGTTAAAAAAGGAAAGAATGTTACACATCACTTCAGACGATGTATATCGTGTTTTTGGGCTACCTAGAGGTGATAAAAAGATAGAGAGGAAAGAAAACACCGAACAAGTTGAGTCTTATCGTAGATGGGTTAGTCATTTTAAATCAAACAAGTACGGTGTGAGAGCACAAGAGGTTTTAGATGAGATGACTCTTGATGGGGGTGAAGGTGCTTCTGGGGAATTGTTTAAAAGGAATTTCATGGTTTTGTTGAATAATTGTTTGATTGAAAGCAACTCCACCGGCTACATTAAGCCTCAAATCATGGATTGCTTTGAAGATGTTACATCGTTAGATAAATGGGATTGGTGTTCTTACCTCATTAGTCGTCTAGTGTATCACAAGAGTAACTGGGAGAAGAATAGGAGCAACGCATTTTGTGGTCCAATCCTATTTTTGACGGTATGTATCATTTAATGTGGTAGTGCATATAGTGAATATATTTTTCTTTTACTAAAAAACAAATTTTCTGTACAGGCATTGTATGTAGATAGAGTGGAGTTATATGGGAAAGAGGTTTCTCGTGCATATCCTACGATCAAGTTCTTGACATTTGATGATATGAAGAATAGACAGGATGCTGAAATTAAAGAACGTGGTTTTGGACATGGATACCCAACAGAACCACTGGAAATGCCTAACCAAGAACTGCAACCTACTTCGACAACTGTTTCAGATGTTAGCCATGTTGATTCAGGTCATGAGCTGAATCAGTTTGCCAGAACTTTCATAGTAAAGGTTAAAAATGTTGCCAAAACGATGACTGAACTCATGGATATGGTTCAAGATGCACCTCAAAACATCATCAAAAGCAACAGTTACTTGCAAATGTTAAATGCAGCTCAGAAGCTACTATCATTTAAACCTGATGCACCATCTTCGAATACAAATCCTCAACAATCACAAGTCTCGGACACGGAAGCTGAATTCTGGATACTTGCTGAAAGAGCAGCTGTTGCTGCAGAGATTGATAAAACCATTATTCGATGCCATGATTTTGTCAAGCGTTGTGAAGATTTTCCGTCCTACAGTCTAGGACTTACCCAAGAATTTGGAGAACTTGGTGATCAACTTCACAATGGCCATAAGCAAAATAATGGAGATTCTGGGAAAGATGTTCAGGTAATCATTTCCTTAAATTATGGAGGTAAAGGCATGCTTATTATTTTGTGAATATCTGCTTAAATCATTTAGTTTTAATGCTTACATTTGATATTATTTTATTAAGGACCAACATTTTGAAGATCGCAATACTGGGTATGTTAGTCATGACAATAAAAAGGTATTTATTACAGTTTTTATGGAATACTTTTAAATACTTTGTATAAATTGCTTCCTGAACAAAGAGTGAACTAAATGTTTTCAGCATATTCGGAGCGAAGTGTTGAACGTTGAAGCGAATTTTTATGATACCGAGCATATGGTGCAGCCGGTATCCATATTATTCACCACTGAAAATATATTTGGGTTTTTTATTAGATATTTATTAAATTATTTTGTTTCTTCATTATTTTCTTTGGTTTAATTTGTCTTGTATTTTAGGTTGTTGGCAATGAAACGGAGAGCATTGATGTAAGTTTGAACAGAATTGGCAAGGGAAAAGAAATGGTAACAAACAACTACCCCGATCATTGTATTTTTTTTGTTTTATTTCGAATTTATATCACTATTTGTTGTATGATTTATAAATATGAATTGTTTCAAGAATGACTGTATGAGTTATATAGTATATATTATATTTTTGTAAAAACTATGCTTAAGGTGGTTGGTGATGGAGTCGATAGTGTTCAAACCATAGTTGGATCATGTGCACAAGAAGCTCATAAAGATAAGGTAAGTACATATTTGACAATTTGTTTTATTTAAATATTTTTTTATGAACAACTATCTATATGTGCAGGAATGTGTTGAAAAAATAACACATAATATGGCAATGAGAGATAAAAGAACTCTTAGGAAAACTACAACACTGTTGTCTCCTTTTCAAACAAGAATAATTGATTCAAGTGACAAGATAGTTAAGGAGGACAGAGTTATTTGCTTTTGGGTGATGCACAATATTGATGCCATTGAGTAAGAACTTATCTAGTCAATATATTTGATAATAATTATACATTTTGAAGTATTTATTTGATTTGAATACTTGCTTTCTGTATGAGTATCAGAAATGAAATATTGTACAAGAACAAGGATACGAAGCTGACAAGGATTGAATTGATGACACTCAGTCCTGATAAGTTTATAAGCAGGGGAGTTATAGATGTTTGGAGTATAATATTGAATAAAAAAGAGGAATGTCGATCTGCCAGCTCTCCCCTCAGATTCTTTTCAACAACAAAAGTTTGTGTAAGTATTGTTATACATGGTTATGTGAACTTAATATATTGTAAAAATATATAAGCATAAAAATATATAGCATTAAGCATGATTCTTTATTATAATAAGCATATATATATATGGCTATGTCAACTTAATATTCTACAATTATAACAATGTTCCATTTGATTTCATTATAGTTGCACACAATTGTTGATGCCCCTAGAGAACTTGAGTTGGATGAGAGAATTTCAATTTTTAATGTGAAGCTCAAATTGGAGATTGGTATGGTTCCGGGACTGGATGCTAACAAAATTGATGTGGTAATGATTCATTAATTTTAAGCACGTATTTCATATGTTTCTTATAGTTTAATTGTTAATAATTATTTTTCTGCATTTTCCAGTTTATTTTCCCAATTCTAGAACCAGAAAATTGCTATCTCATGTGTATAGATGTGAAAAACTTCACATTTGACATTCTGGACCATACACAAAAGGATGGTGTGAAGAATAAAGACATGAACAGATATGGGAAAATCCCAGTTCTTTTGGTGAGTAAGAAAAATATTTGGTTTTAATTTGTAATACTTTTGTAGTGCTTAAATATCAATTTTAATGCATTTTTTTGTGTCTTGTACTCTTGTAGAAATCCTTCTTTACATGTTTTCTGAAGCGAAATGGACTAGCAAAAAAGGCAAAGAAAGTGGAAGAGACAATTATATACATTGAAGATATTACATGGGCAGATGAAAAGAACAAAATTGACTGTGGAGTGTTTGCAATGAGGCATATGGAAACATACTTGGGAGATTCGAACTTCAAGAAGGGTGGTGAGTTAAGTAGAGGAAGAAAATTGCAGACACGCTACCTGAGGATGAAATATTGTGCAGCTATAATTGCATCAGAGACTAATGAGCTGGCTAGAGAATGCCATGAAAAGGCGAAGTCGTTTTATGCTGATAACAGTGCTCAAGGAACAACAAGTATCGACAAGTTACTAATAGGAAAATAATCCTTTTGTTTACTCTTTTTTGTGTGTGTGGAACTAAATACATTTTGTGAAAGAAATCTGGTTCATTCTGTATTAGACTTCGCATCTGTAGTAGACATTGCTCAAGACTTATGTTTATTGTGAGGATGAAAGTGGTATGCTTTGCACTTCGAATTTAATCTTTGAAACTGGTCCTACATAGTTTCAAATCTTTCATTTTTGCCCTGCAATTGATGTCATATGTAAGAAAATATATCTATATTTGTGTTGTGTGCACATGAGAGTGTCAAATACTATAATTTATATGTTAACAGACAAGATTCTCGACTAATTAAACTTATGCTGAATTAAATACTGCTAGAGTATAAAATATTTGAACCTCATCGCCACTCATCTTAGCCCATGCTTAAGACTGTATATTTTCATGCTTATTGTGAGTGTGTATTATGCTTAAGACTTTATATTTTTATGCTTATTGTGAGGATAAATTTTGCTTAAGACTATATATTTTTAATATACAATTAATTCTGAATTTGATCACTGTTAAATTCAAAATGGTGCTCGAGATTATGTAATTTCTTGAACCTAGATTTGAGGGTTGATCCAGTTGATCTTCGATGTCATTTCACTATCCTACGATTGATTTCGATTTTGGAAGATTGCTCTTAAAATCAAAATGATAGCCAAAGTTAAAAAAAAAAAAAAATAGTTATGCTTAACACTTGATATTCTTTTGCTTATTCTGATAATAAATTATGCTTAAGACTGCATATTTTCATGCTTATTATGAGGACGAATTATGCTTGAGACTGCATATTGTCATGTTTATTGTGAGGATGAATTATGCTTATTCTGAGAATAATAGCCCTACAAAATATCCCTGCTGCATTATCAGCCTGCATTTTCTATTCCTCAACCACCAATTTCTTCCTTATCTCATTCACAGATGTCTTCACTACATCTTCACCTAACATTCAGTACTGTCCAACTCATATATATCTGAAGCGAAAATCTCCTAAGCAATAGATCATAATCATACTGTATTAATACTCCTAGAGAAATAGATTAAACAAAAATATATATATGAAATACCAATACCATGTATGACTTTCCAAAAATCTGTATAACGTTCCAAAAATCAATAAAAGAAACAACCCAATATTTCTTACATTATGAACTAAATGTAAGAGAATATGTGTTTGAAAGAAATCACGTGTCTAATGAAAATATCCTAAAAATATGACTCTAGGTAACAAAAATATGCTCAACATATTTATTTTTCTTTCTGCTTATCGCAATTCCTTGCATCATGGTGTGCCAATTGCTTACAATTGCTGCAGCTACGTGGTTGTTTGTTCAAATCACGAATGGCCTTCTCCCTTCTTGATATAATCCTGCTTCCACTTCCTTTGGTTTTAACTGGTTCTGGTGGCAAGACTGAAACTTGATTCGGGACAGAAATTCCGTAATAGTCTTGAAATACTTGTTCTTTATTATATGTTGCATTCGGATCTACATCATCGAGTAGCAACTTGTCTTTAAAATTTCTCAAGTGACGCATAAATGCATATATCCTACTTTGTTTGCCTTGAACCAATCCAGCTATACTATGTACTTCAGAATAGACATGATTCATAGACATCTTGTTGCTCTCCATGGCTGCTGCATCGTTCAATATATCAGTTCTGAAAGTTTGATCAGATACCACAAATGCATTCTTTGACCACCTACTAAGAATGTACTTATCAGGAATCTTTTGGATATTCAAATTTTGGAATACCACAAACATATGTGAACAGACAAAACCAGTTCTTACAAACTTCTTGCAACTGCAAACAACAGACTTGTCATCTGAATCATATATGACAGTAAATCCATGAATAGTAAAAACCGTTTTATTCTCTTCCACCATCATGCTTGAAATTTGAGCTCTATAACAAGCTTTATCAATAGACATCTGCACTTCCTTGAAGATACTTGCAGTGAAGACAGTAGCAGCATGTTTCTCGATTGGAAGCTTTGTCACCATTCCTGGAAAGCTACACTGATCTGCAATGCTCAACCGATCATGTGTATGCCTTTGACTGTCCATTGCACTTTCAAAGTGCATGAAAAACTCTACAAGATTATCATTCTTGTCTAGGTACTTTCCAAAGAAGCTGTTTTCACTTTCACAAATTGAAGTTGTTCTCAAAATTCCACTCAAAGGAAAATCACGAAAATATGCAGGTATCCACGAGTGTCTGATTCCGTACATGGAGGAGAACCACGTATTATTGGACAAACCAAAAGAGTTTATGAAATTGGACCATCTGTTCTCGAACTCTTCAGGTTCAATCATTGGTGACCATACATTATCATTCAACTCGTCCCTGAAGACTTCATCATTTTTCAAATGTTTAGGAACCTTCTCCTTGACTTTCTTCATAATATGCCACATGCACAAACGATGTCTAGTTCCTATAATGTAATAGTGCTTATTAGGAAATCATGAATACCAAAATAAGCAAAAAAAAATATTATACTTAATTTAAACATAACTTGGAACATAAATAAACGAGATTTATAAATCATTACAACAAGAAAATACTTGTATATATAAGGAAAAACCGAATATAAATTATATTGTCATATAAACTTGGAAAACCAAATAGACTATATTTTATGCTTATTGTAAGGATGAATTATGCTTAACACTCCATATTTTTTTGCTTATTGTGAGGATGAATTATGCTTAAGACTATATTTTTATGCAAAAATCAGTAGTTTATATTTACAAATGAATAGCAAATTATTACACAATGAAGTGGCAGCAGCTAGGTGATAAAGAGGCACACAAAATTCTGTGTTTCAGAGTCACATATATAGGAATTGTGACTAGTACCAGCTGTTGTTAATCACAATATATATCACTTGAACAACTAAGACTAGTGCAACACAATAATTGACAGCGAAACTGAGCAGAGTGAATGGAAAAAATAGAAAATTGATGCACAAAAATCTGTCAAAATAGAAGAATTTATAACAACTCAGCAGCAGTTCAAGCACATAACAACACCAAGTAGTCAAAGGATAGCAAACTAAGAGCAACTATTGCAAGAATAAAGCACACAGAGGTGATAAGATCCACAGTAGTAGCAGGTAGACTGCCCAGATTACACAACAAGAAATTACTCGTATATATAAGGAAAAACTGAATATAAATCATATTTTCATATAAACCTGGAAAACTTTTTTCAATAGCAATCTTCATTGCTGGATCCTGGTCAGTAATCAACATCTTAGGAGCTCTTCCCATACATGATAAAAAGTTATGAAATACCCAAGTGTATGATTCCACGTCTTCGTTCGAAATAAGGCCAGCACCAAAAGTCACACATTTTCCATGGTTATCTTTGCCGGTGAAAGGGGCAAATACCATGTTGTACCTGTAGGAAAGAATGGAAAATATCAAATACAAATGATGAAAACAGTAGTTTAAACGTAAATGAATTGCAAAATCAATTAAGTTCTTACTTGTTCATCTCATAAGTTGCATCAAAAGCAACGACATCACCAAAGAAATGATAATTTCGTATTGAAATAGGATCAGCCCAGAATAATCGCTTCAACTTTTCATTCTCGTCCACATAATATTCAAAAAAGAAAGATGGACACAATTCTCGCCTCCTACACAGTTTGTCAAGTATCATCTGTGCATCTTTTCCAAGAGCAAATGCATGCAAATCACGAGAGAAGTTTTTAAATTCAATGACATTGCATCCCACTCTTGAATAACCACCAACAACCTCCTTGAACAGCCTAAATGATTTGACAGGGCCTATGTTTGCTCTAGCACAATTCAAAACGAAATGTTGCTGGCCAGGATCCATATTTCTATTCACCTTCATGAAATGCTTGTAGGCATCAGCAACTAAAGTATGAGTATGCTCCTCAGTGAATAGGTTCACAACATATCCATCAAGTCCCCTGTACTTTAACACTATACGGGCCATACAATTGAACCTGCGAGATACTCTACGTCTTTTTGAATTTGAATCATCCCCATTAACATGTGATGTAACCGGTGCAACATTCTTCTCTCCCTCACGATTGCATAAGATGTACTTCGACACAATTGTACCATCATTAGCTTTTGAGGTGGATCCTAACCGTACATCGAAGCCACTCGCTAATGCATAATTCATATAAAATTTAATACCATCTTCCAAACACTTAAATGATTGACCAATTTGTGGTTTCAATTCATCATCACACTGTGGCAAATATTTCTTCACAGAGTCATCAGACATATCAATTCCAACTCCATCATCTTGTGTATGGCAATTAAAATCTGAAATACCATAAAAAAATTCAATCACAAAATTTATAGCACATCAATTAGCAACTGATCCACTGCTCTTAAAACTTAATCATGATAAGAAAACTAAATACAATGAAACAAGTTTGAAAACAATCAGAGCAATCCAACATATCAATCCCAACTCCATCGGTAGTGAATGGCAATCAACATCTGAAATTAAATCTAGATCACAACACCTATTTGCAGGGTAATCGTACTGATCCACTACTCTTAAACTTAATCATGATATCAAATACTACTAATTAAATGGTGATTCGAAACACTGAATTCATAAAAATTGATTATGAATGTATAATGGTTGAATTTGTACAAAAATTTTGCTGCGTAATTTGAATTCCACATTAAAAAATCATACCTGAATAATCCATCACTCATAAACTGATGAACGCCGACAATGCACAAGCAGTAATCCAGAGATGAGATCGACTTGCAACTCAGAAGAATTTGTGCTCATTGATTCGGCTTCAGATAGAATGAAATCGCGGGATTAAAAATTGAAATTGAAAAACGTTTCGGTATTTATAGCAGATGAAATAAGAGAAATTCAATTTGACAAAATTACCCCTAAAGCACCTAAATATGAGATGTGTGGATGGCCGGATTATGTTTGAGCATCAGATTTAATGATTTATTTATAACCATTGATTTATTAAAATGGGTGGATGAGATCTATTCTCATTTCTCACAGGGGGGCTTGTTTATATATGATCCATCCTCTATATATATATATAGAGAGAGAGAGAGAGGAGAGATCAAATAAAAAGTAACTTTTGGGTGAGAAATAAGAAATAATCTGGGCCTTTTATATTTAAAGATCAATGGTCATTATTTATTTTTGTATTTCTATTATATACTTTCCAAATAATTAGTCAGAGGGTTAATTTTGTATTTTACTCTTTAAAATAGTGGACGGTTTCTTCCCTACAATCATGGGATTTGATTTGGGTTTGTTGTAGAATCTAGAAGCCTGCATTTAACCACGTAAATTATCAATTCTTTCATATTTAAAATAATAATTTGTCCTTTGTTTTAATCATTAGTTTTACATTTTTTTTTGTCCTTTCACTTTTTTATGCTCCAACCTCCAAGTGCGTTTTAATAATGCGTTTCGTCTTAGAATATAATGCAATGTCTGCAATAGACCAATGTACAATCTGCTTCCAAAAATATTTAATTAATAAGTATAATGCATTATTCATATGCATCAATGCATTATAAAATTGAATAGTAAACTAAATACATCGATAAATTAGATTTATAAATTTTCAATCAGAACTAATTATCAACGATTAAAATTTATCAAATTTTCAACTTGAAATTAATTTTAAATGCAAAATGATGCATTATATTACACATAGTAATGCATGGCGCATAGTAATGCATCGATTTTTTTTATTGATGATTATGCATTTTTATACTGTTATTGTACACTGCATTACAAATTATACATAAATGCATTATAATATAAACCTATACACATCACTTAAATTTATGGCATTTAATCCAATAATTATGAGACTGCATTGATTTTACTACGGAAATATTCTAATTTTTTTTATTCGTATTGATAAATGAGCAACCCTTATTTTAATATATAAAATTAGCTATTGTTATCTTTTTGGCTAAATTTGCGGAAGTCATATTTTTGCATTATACAGATTGTAATCCATTATTCATATGTATCTAATGCATTATACATCAAACTATTATATTTCATATACATTTCTTAATGCATTACAAAATATAAAATAATGCATAACGCAACACATTGTAATGCATTAATATTTTTTTAAAAATGGCATTATAACTTGTAGTGCATTATAACTTGTGCACTAATGCATTATAACTTGTAATGCATAAAACCTCCTTTTTTTTTCTTTTTTTCTTTTTTTTTTACAGTTTTTACTTGTAAATTTGTAATGCATTATATTGTAAAAGTAAGTGAATTGTTGAAAAATCTCGATTTGTAATATTAATTTTGAATGTTTTATTCTGATTTGATTTGATTTAATTTTTGAAACTTTTGAATAAAATCTTATCAGAATGCAAGATTGGTTTGCAGCCTAAAAATTCGCCACTTTTCAATGATCCCATAAATTACGCTTTTTAATTTTACGTAAACACCCCCTTATGTGTCTCCTCAATATAAGTAATTTAAGTAAGTTATAACGGTTGCCTAATTATTAGAGATTAAATCTGATCCGTTGGTTTTGGGGTAATCAAAGGCCTAGAATATTTCGCATTTTATACATTAGACTAGTTTTGTATGTGATCTCATCCATATATATATATATATATATATATATATATATATATATATATTCTCTCTGAATTCGCACACTACAAACTTAAGAATAATATCCTGCACTCCTACCGTATCGTTTCCGCACCCGCTCCCTGCAACATAGATAATGGTGTATTTATAATTTTATTGGTATTTGATACTCCGTATGAGTTTGATTACCATCTTAAATATCTTCAGCTTTGAGATATTCACACTCGAATTCATACTCAATTTAAAAATTGATTGATGAGGAGTATAACAATTTGACTGAGATATTATTAATTTTTTTTATTGTAACACTCAAACCACGTTTAATTTAATAGAACAGAATAGTTGAATTGAAAACTCTAATGTGGACGTAAAAAAGTGCCTTATCTGATAATGTTTCCATTTTCTCCGTCAAAGTTTATTTGAAGGTTTAAATCATCTGAATCATAATGAAAATTTTGAATAACACCATTCTTTGACTGAATTTGTATATGTGCTACACACCTTGGAAAAAGAATCAAAATAATAGATAAAGTTGTTTCGTTGAAAAATGATATTGAATTTTGAATTGATTATATCCAAATTAAGAGGATAAAGAACACGAGTTTTCATAATAGATATGGAGAAAATATATAAGAAGCACGATTATAATTATTAATTAGAATGAAATTAACTTTGTGTATACTAGCTCCGTCCATCCCATTATAATGTTTCCATGTTCCTCTTTATTCACCCCAAAATTATCTCTCTTTTATATGCCAAAGATATTTATCACTTTGGGTGTTCCAAAGCCAAATGATGAATTCAAATTATTTATTAAACGAACGTTAAATCTATCTTATCTTACATCCCATTATATACGAAGGTTTCATTAGCTTATATGTAATTAAAATTGGCACAAGAAGAGAAGCAAAAATTTTACTCTATTTTTTTTATTAAATAATTCGAAAAGAGATCCCAAAATTGCGTCAAGATTGTTAGATTTTAAATGCAAGATTTTAGAATAAACACATGTCAAGTTCATTTTACGAGATTGGAATCAAATGTGACTAGAAAATTAAACCCAAACTATATAGATATGTTAATTTACATCGTTAACTATAGACAACCACCAATAATTTTAGTACTATGAATACTAAATCTGTCCTCATAATTTTGAATCTAAATACGAACTTGTGTTTACCCAAAAATGGGAAAGTGACCTAAAAGTGATAAAAAAAAGTCAAAAACTACTTTTCTTTCTCATATAAAGTATATAAAAAAGTTTTTTCTTACAAGACGTATCACAAAGCTCTAAAAACTAGATAATGAAACGCAGCTAAATTGGTAAGACGCTTCCCCTCCAACCAAGAGGTCGGATGTTCGAGTCATCTTGACTCTTGAAAAGAGTTGGAAAACCATTATTGATCTTCTTTTAGAGAGAAAAAAAAAACCCCTTAATCATGGCCTAGTCCTCTAACTTGGTTAAAATAACAAAATCTGATTGGACTAGATGTTAATCATAATAAAAACAAATTTTGATAACCAACTTTCATTTTGGGGCTTCTACATTATGTGCCATTCGTGGAATAAACCTAGCTAAAATCTAAAATAACATTATTTGAGTATAACTATCCTTCACATTTTCTTAGTTATTTCATTTTCAATAAGAAAATAATATGATTGATGCATTGCTAAATATGCAGTACAACTTAAACATGGTACGCTAAGCTATTTTGTATTTCTCATGGTCAATATGCCAATATGTACCATAAATTAATAATGTATGAATTCTTAATGAAAGCTAGTCATATGCATATGATAAATTAATTAGGGAATTTTTTTTAAATAGCCAAAAAGTAAATGTATCATATTCAATGGAACAACTCGAACAAAAATATTATAAGTCATATTTCGACAGGATAAAGAGAGTAGCATATACTACCTCCATCCCATATATTAGGCTACATTTCCGCTTTGGTCCGTCCACTTATTAGTCCACTTTCCTAAAATGGCAAAAAATTTGTGATCACAATTAACTCTCTCTCCTTAGAATTGATTACAACCACATATTCTTATATGCATTGGCTATTGTGTCATTCACAACATAGACTAATAAATGGGATGAATGTAGTATATAATTGTTGCTGGGTCTTAAGAAAAATCAGATAATAATTATTCAGTCAAAAAGCTAGCCTACTAGATTGATATATAGTATAATCTTCTTTTTCTTTTCATTTTTTATAGGATAATCTTCCTTTTCTTAAAATAAATTGTAATCTTGACTTGACAAAAAAAAAAAAAAGAAAAAAAAAATTGCAATACGATATCCAAACATTTGGCTATAAATACCAACATCTATGAACGAAAAAAACACTCAAGAAATTAAATCCACAGCATCATGAATTCATTGATATTCCAATTCTACCCGATTTTCCTTCTCATGCAAATTCTCTCAACATCTTCACACAAAATCCCAACACTCTCTCCATTTCACAAAGAAGCATTAATCTTGAGAAATTCAGCACCAAATTCTGATGATCTTCACACGTATTACTACAAGCAAACACTCGATCATTTCAACTACGCACCTGAAAGTTATGCAACTTTCACACAAAAATACGTCGTCAGTTCCAAATATTGGGATAATAATAATAATAATTTGAATTCTCCGATTTTCGCATATCTTGGAGCAGAGGATCCACTCGATGAAGACTTACCTATTATTGGATTTCTCAGAGATAATGCTCCTCATTTCAAATCTCTTTCTGTTTACATTGAGGTACGTGGTAACTATGCAGCGTAATTATTTTATATGAAGTTATCAATCAAATAGTAAATTGAATAAATCGTGACATGATGCACATGTAGATGTTAGTGATGTTTCTTAATTTCTTGCTTTACTTTATGTTTATGGCTTTAGTATCCAAGTTTTTGAACTGTTCTATTCATTTTGTAGGGCCTTTTTGAATAAAGTGTTTCAACAATATAATTATTATATATAACTTGAAAGTCAATTGTAGCATTAAAATTATCATGATATTAACACTATATGTGTGACGTCAGAATTTCTAAAAATTTTAAGGTCGAAATCTCGTGTCTAAGCTTAGTTGGTAAGATGCTTCCCCTCTAATAAGAGGTCGAACCTAAGAGGTCGGAGGTTCGCTAACAAATTAACGAATATATGTCTTATTTACAATAGTATCTTTTATTTTATTTTCATGCGAGTTTGGTTTATATTCTACTTCATATAGCACCGATTTTATGGAGAGTCAATCCCATTTGGAACAATGGAGGAAGCCATGAAAAATAAAACAATACGTGGATATTTTAATTCAGCTCAAGCCATAGCTGATTATGCTGAGATTTTGCTTCACGTCAAGAAACAATTTTCAGCTCATAATTCTCCCATTATTGTTGTTGGAGGCTCGTATGGAGGAGGTGACTCTATTTTTTTTTATTTTTTGAAAATTAATTATTTTGACATAATGTTACCACTAATTTAATGCAATTTTATGTATGTTACAAATTGATAAATATTAATAAAATCTTGAATAATACCAGAGCTAGCTTCATGGTTTCGACTTAAATATCCACACATAGCATTGGGTGCAGTAGCCTCATCCTCTCCTATTCTTTATTTCGACAACATCACTCCTCAAAATGGATATTACTCCACTGTTACCAAGGATTTCAAGGTACTAATTAACTACTTCTATCATACATTATCAAATTAATAATTTCTTCATAAAAGTTTAATTTTAATTTTTTTTAAACATGCATGCATGCAGGAGATAAGCGAAAGCTGCTACGAAACTATTAAGAAATCATGGGGTGAAATCGACAAAGTAGCATCAGAATCCGGAGGGCTCTCAATCCTCAGTCGAAGATTCAAGACTTGCTCGTAAAATTAATTTATGACTATTTTTGGATTAATTAATTAATTAAGTAAAAGTGAGAATTAATTAAATTAAATTGATAGGCATTTGAATAAGTCGGGCGAGTTGAAGGATTTCCTGGACTCAATGTACTCGGTGGCGGCTCAGTATGACCACCCACCGGATTATCCGGTGACATTAGTGTGTAAGGGGATCGACGGAGCTCCCAAAGGAACGGATGTGATTGGCCGTATTTTCGCCGGCGTAGTCTCTTATAGAGGGAAACACAATTGCTACGATACTAATACCTATAATCATCCTACACAGACAAATGTCGGTTGGGGCTGGCAAGTAAGTTTTTCTTCCATTTTTTTTCTCTCTTTTTATTATTTTTTAATTAAAAGCTTCTCTAATAGAAAAAGAAATGGAGGATAAAAAAATTGATAAAGCGCTAGTGTTTTATCATAAGTTTTCTAAAAATTGAATATGGTTTAATAATTGAAAAAAATATTATGATAAATTTGAAAAAAATTAAAGGGGTTCCCGGAAGCAATCCATCCTGAAATAGGAATGCATAATAGAGAATAAATGAAAATAGTTAAAATGTTGGAATATATATTTCTTCTTTTTCCTTGTTTTTCATAAAAAAAACAAAAAAAAAACCAAGCTAACGTAATTAAATATTGATATATACTAGCATACATTATTTATAAACATCACAAATATTAAAGTAATGCATGTGGATGGTGGTACATTTTATAGGTTCGTCAAATTGATTAATGAATTGGAATTTGACATTTTCAAAACCAGCAAGATTTATATATTATTATTGGCTGATTCCTGGTAGTTCTCACTGATGGATCTGATAATTCTAACATGTCATTATCGTAGAAGGAAAAAAATAATAATTACCCGTTAATAATTAAATAGAAATCTCCATCGGGAGAGTGACTTCTTACAGCAATTGAGAGCGAAATTACAGTTATTTGTTCAAAGTAAGTAAATAATATATTATCACAAGTTTATTTGGTCATGTATATAACTATTTATAGCACCAAATAAATTGATAGACCATTTAATTTGTAGACATCGTGTTCAAGTGTTATTATAGTAGAATAATTACTTGTAATTAATAATTAATATACTTAGGGTGCGTTTACTATTTATATCATTTTGTAAAGGGATAAAGAAGGATAATATAATGTGGTATAAAGTGGCGGGACTCACATTTTTTATATGGTGTTTACTTTGTAGGAAATGAAGGGATAATAAGTGTGTATAATGTGGTATATTATAAATTTGTGTTTACTTTACTGATAATGATGTTAAAGGAAATATAAAAGTTATTACCACTTTAAAATGCGTTTATTTTGAAGTATAAAAAATCTGGTCAGGCGGTATAAAAATCCGGACAACTCATTGTATTAATCCATGGGATAATATTGTACCTAAGAAATAGTTGTGATAATTTTATACCTCATTTTACCACTTAAGAAATGGCTGCAATAATAATAATAATAATAATAATAATAATAATAATACAATCGTTGTATAAAATTATATTATACCATCGTAAAGGATATCGAGTGATATCGGGTTGACCGATATTTTATACCACCTGACTGAATTTTTTATATGTCAAAATAAACGATGGATAAAGTGGTATAAAAATTTTTAGACTCCTTTATACTTCCTTTTACGGTCTTATATCGGAAAGTAAACGCACCTCAAAGAAGAAAAGTATTATATATGCTATATGTTCCTTGTTGATTTTGTAGACATGTAGTGAAATGGTCGTGCCAATTGGGAGAGGGGAAAACGAGACAATGTTTCCATCATCACCTTTCATATTAGATGAATTTATTAAAGATTGTGAGAAATCATATGGCGTCACACCTCGACCTCATTGGGTTACAACTTATTATGGAGGCCATGTAAGTAAACACCTACATACATACATACATACATACATACATACATAATTTTTTGTGCAAGAAATTCTATGTGACAAATATTATGTTATTAATTTGAGCCTATCACAACTTTAAGTAATCATTTTGGATAAAATACTTCTGTTTCTCTAGCAGTAAATTCTGTACGTATTGGATTAATTTAGCATTTTATTTAAGACAAAATACTCACATTTAGCCAGAGAAATTCATTTGTGCATATTTAGAGAACTTACAAATGTTTGATTAATTTAGCCTTATAAATTAAAATGAGTAATAATTTAGCCATTTAATGCATTTGCACCAAAAAAATATGAGTAGCAACGAAAGCTCCAAATAAAAAAAAATATTACAAAATTTTATTGTCTCTCAAAGCAAAACACACTTTTAACTGAGAGCGACAACATGAGCCAACTAAAGTTTTATGGTGCCGAAATTTATTAAATGGCTAAAATTGTCACACATATAAAATTCAAGTTAAATTTATCATATGATAAATTTATAATTTATTATTTTACCTTACCTTATTGGTTTAATCAATTAATTAATAATACTACATTGAAATTTAAAATATTCATTTTTATTCAATTTTGCTTCTCCAATTGCAGGATATTAAATTGGTTCTTAAACGTTTTGGGAGCAACATAATTTTCTCAAATGGCCTAAGAGATCCATACAGTACTGGAGGGTAATATATTCAAATATATCTCTGTTTTTTTTTCTGTTTTTGTTTTTACTTTATCTTTTTTACGTCATAATTGGGTTTCATACTAATTAATTATCTATTGTAATACTATATTCCTATTACATTTTTCAATCAATGTGTAAGTGTACACAACAAATTTATGCTCTATAGAAAGTTCGCATGTTTTAACTGCGTACGATACGAAAATGTATAATAATACTGAATCATTTGTAATTAGTTGAATTTTATTCCTTTAGTAATTTGCAGTAATTTACATGCTATTGTTTTGTCAGAAGATTGTTTTGAAATTACTAATTACTCAATCCGTCCCCTTCTACTTGAGCTCGCTTTTATTATTCTGAGTCTATTATTATAATAAAATGGCTCAAATAGAAGGAGGGAGTAATTTTGTATATATATTTGGACTAATTAATGTGTTTTATCCCAAATTAATTGTAGGGTGCTAGAAGACTTATCCGAGAGTCTCGTTGCAGTAACTACGCGCAATGGTATGCTTACAAAATCTAAATATATAACTACTAAAATATGTCTGTCTTCTTTTCTCTTTTTTTTTTCTTTTTTTTTTTTAATATTGGAGGGGATCGTCTGACCAATCAAGTTGCGGTTCGGCGTGTTGATTATATTAATTTGTTTTTACAGGTTCACACTGTCTAGACATACTAGTCGCAGAAGAAACAGATCCAGAATGGCTAGTTATGCAGAGAAAAAGAGAGATAAAAATAATTGAAGGATGGCTTAAGACATATTATGCGGATCTACGTGCCTTTAGTAAATAGAACATATTTATATATAGATTATCTTTCAAGATTATTGTTAGAACCGTAGTACTCAAACTTGTCTGGCGAACAGTATTACACATAAAGATGAAGATTACAAGTGAAACTAAAAATAGAATCAAAATCTAAACAAAACAAGTTTTGAAGTCGAGTCGAGAAAACCCTCTTTCCGCAAGACGAATTATGCCCGGACTAGTGCTCACGGATTCGGCGCTTCATCCCCAAAGATAAAATGACTTCTCGTCTTCTTAGTAGCAGCACCACAAACTAAGAAGCTCCGGCGAACTGAAAAGAGAGGCGAAGAACTGAGCTCGGAAAAAGAGAGAGTATGCAGAGAGAACAGAGAATGCTTGTGCTGGTGTATCTCTACAATGCAGCATGCAGCCCTATTTATAGGCTGCTCACCAAGGGGGGACATAAATGCCATAATGAGCATTAACCATCCATTTGGTTGTTTCTTGCTGTTACAGGTGGTGGTGGAGTGATGGCTGAGTAACAGCCACTCTAGAAGGTCCGGATGGGCCACACAAGCTGGGCTGGGCGACGGGCCACACGAAACGGGCTGGATGACTATTGGGCTGAAGATATTCAAGCCCAATTCACTATAGTTTTGGAGGTCCAAAAAATATAGTATTGAAGGCCCAAGTACAAGCCCAAAGAATAGCCCAAAGACAAATTGCCAAGATCCAAGTCCACGGCCACGAGCCGGAGCCGACTGTGCCGTCCGGCACGAACGGCGGCATGTGTGTGTGAGTTCGCGCGAAAGAGCCCAACCTCTCACTTATACACTTGGCCCACTTGATACTTAGCTCACTTGTTTAAACACATTTAAACAAGATTACTTAAGGTTAAGTAATCAATGTGGGATAACCACCACTTCATTTATTAATGAAGTAAATACTCCACCAAAACTCCAACCTTTAATCATTTATATCTCATTCACTGGAAATCAGTTTTGAGCATATAAATATACCACATTCATCTACTCCGAGAGTAGATCAATAATCTAATGCAGAGTATTTAATTCAATAAATAAATTAAATATTAATTATTATTTATTTGGTTAAAAACTAAATTTCCAACAATTACAAAATTAAAGGGAAAAACAGTTCAATCCTCAACTCAAACAATGTCAGATAGTTCTATATATATATTTACTACTAAATATTTATAAAGATATGGTGGATCGGATAAACAAACAAAAGTAGGATCAAAAGTGCCCCGACCCGGTTTATGCTCATACAATTAATCATTTTGGCCCTAATGAATTTCGGGATGCACATTTGGCTCGTAAGCTCAGAAACTTTACATGACAACTTTGTTTTTGCATATGTTGCCAAGTACGTTTGAGCTGATCAATTTTATAGTTAGTGATACGATCCCACATCAAATCCTCGAGCAAATGTAGATGAGTACTTACGTTGTGCATGTCCGCTCATAGATTGCCTTTTTGTAGCGGAGTTATGAATTCTAATTTGAATGTTTTAGTATGTGCTTGTCCATTAGACTCAAGACGTTGAGGGGAAAAAGAATATTGGCAATAATAGATGTTGGTCCCAGAAGTGAGTTTACGCATGTAGAAGGGGGGAGGGGGTGAATACACGCATTAGAGAAGTTTATACTTCTCTAAAATTTTACTTAAAAACTGTGAGTTTTGAAAAGAGAAGCGTTTCACTTTTGAAGAAGCGAATTGCTTTCAGAGAAAACGCTTGCGGAATTTGGTGAGCCATATTATACTTGTTTTTTTTTATAAAATCTTGCTTAACTAAAAAACAGTGTTGGTTGCTTAGAGTGAGTGTGTGTGTCTTATGCAATAATCAAATCTTGTAAATATAAAGAAATGAAAATGATAAATACTTAGCTAGTAAACAGTAAAGAAAGCAGTAAGGACACAAGCGATTTATAGTGGTTCGGAGGTTATGCTCCTACATCCACTTGTTGCCTTCACTCAGCAACTCGAACTTCCTTCACTCGAAAATCGAACAAACACAAACAAACACGTACTGGTTTTATCCTTCCCAGTGAAGTGTTTCAAGTTCGACCTTGAACTTAAAACCTGGAGATTCTGAATGGGTTCTCTAGAAACCTAACAACTACAACAACAGACACCAAACAACCTTCCACTTATGTGTGCAAACACAAGCTTCACAATCAACAAAAGATAAACACAAACTTACAACACAAACAGACTTTGGTTGGGGGTTTGGTTTATGAAAGTTCTAACTTAAGAGAGAATCCTTTTACAATGAAGATCACGTAAAAGGGTTAAGGATTCTCCTCCTAGAAAACCTAGGGGTGAAGGGATATAGGTGTTGTGGACTTAGAAACTTTTGAAAAGTTTCTAAGGAATCAACTAGACTCTAGAACTTAAGAACTTTGAAAGATGATCACTCGAGAGCTCTGAAGTTCTTGCAATGGACTTGTGTGCGAGAGAATAGTTTCGTAAGTCTTCACATTGAGTATGCACCCCTATTTATAGTGGGAGATCACTAGCTACCCGTTAGAGAGGTTGGTGGTGCGTGCTCTCATTTCCCTTCAGTCTAGCGACAATGTAGCTTTTTGCAGGCGGCCAGTGCTTTTCCGGCTTATCTTCTTTCTGGAAGAGGAAACCCTAGATATCTGCAGATTTCTGACTTGGAATGTAGCGGAGACAGCAGTTGTGCACTGTTCCAGCAATATCCGTTGGCTTATAGCAATTTTCCTCGCGTCCTCTGACCTCCGTGCTGCATTAATGAAGTGTACGAACTGTTGCAGAGTTTGAATTTTGAAATTCAAACTCCAGTTCACTTTGTCGCTTCTCGTGCTTTCTCACGAGCGCTTCATCAGTGTTGGATACTGTTTGACTTTACATTTGTACTGATGTCGCTTTCTCTGAGCAGCTTCTGTACGAGTGCTTTTCTTCAAGTTGCTTTTCACAGATGTCGCTTCTCACTTTACAAAAGTGATCGCTTGAGACTTGTGTCTTTTAGCATACTTGAAATTATAAATCTTTCTTCGCTTTTCTTCTCTTCACTTTTGCTCAGCTTTACTTCGC
This sequence comes from Mentha longifolia, assembly GCA_001642375.2. NCBI lineage: Eukaryota > Viridiplantae > Streptophyta > Magnoliopsida > Lamiales > Lamiaceae > Mentha > Mentha longifolia. The sequence continues at coordinate 21,346,632 of CM038112.1, read as the reverse complement.
TTTGTTTGGCTTCGCTCTTTCTAGAAACAAAATACACTTAAAGAAATATAGCTCCCTAACAAGTGAGCTTTTCTAATACATTGAAAATTACATCTAGCGATATTGGTACATCAAAAATAATAAGGGAAGGGTCTATGGGGTTTTGGAATCTAATAAAAATAACAATATATTTTATTAAAACACAAATAGATTCAGCTTCCCCTTAACCAATATTCCAATAATTTCTCCCTTTTTGATGATGCCAAAACCCTATAGATCTAAATAAATCTAAGGATTCTAAGCGAAGTACATGATTTCTTAAGATATCAGAACTACTTGTAAAACATCCTAAATGATACCAAGTCCTCAAGGTATCAAAGTGATTATACTGCTTATAAAGCTTCTTTTAAGTGAAGTATCAGAGCGATACACTTTCTACTCAGAGTATCAGAGCGATTATCCTCTAGAGCGAAGTATTATAGCAGTTTCACTTGCTTTAAGATATCAGAGTAGTTTTGAAAAGCGAGAAAAGAGAATTTTCGCTTTTAATCAACTACCTTAATTCCTTATGGATAATGCAGTCATTTTTACAAGTAAAATGGCATGAAGCGACAAATAAACGATGAGACATTGTTTTGAGGCGAATAATGGTTATCTCATACTCCCTCCATTTCATGGATACTACGACAGTCGTAGTATCCCGTAAAAGAAAGAAATCTTCAAAAATCCATTTTAAAACCCATCATTTTGAAGCGTGGAAAAACGTGCCAGAAGTTCCAAAAGCAAAGTGGTCATTCTCCATGACATGGAGGGAGTATATTGTAAAACAAACACAACGGCATAAGACATCAGTGAACATGGAGACTAAGGAGGTGTTTGGTTAAGCTTATGAGCTAGCTTATAAGTTGTTTGACTGTTTATAAACTCCCTAAAAGTATTTGGCAAAATAAGCTTCTTAAGAATTTATAAACTGCAAAAATAAGATCCAACAACTTATAAGCTGTCCAAAAATAAGCTTCCCCGCCCCAACTTATTTTTCTTAAATTTTACTTTTTGACTGCTATAACACTATTTTATTTTTATATTTATATTATATACACTTCCATTTGATTTTACAACATTATGGATTTCAAAATTTTTATTTTTTGATTATTTTTTAATTTTTAGATTTTGTTTTTTTATTATCTCTTCAAACTTATAAGTTATTTTATCCAAACACTTTAACAACTTATAAGCTCTTACCATCATACATCTTATAAGCTCTTAAACAACTTATAAGCTCTTGAAAATAAGTTTAGCCAAACAGGCTCTAAGAAGTTTGAGACAAAGATATTGAATGAATTTTGAGACTTAAAAATAATGTTTTGAAGACTAATATTGAACGAAATTAATTCGATCTACAAACAAATATTGATTTGTAGAATGTCAGTAACACATTATCTCATTATCAAGTTTACATAAATACGTAGCCAATTAGGGTGGAGGCAAGAGGGAGTCCGAGGGAGCACCAACACGCCCAATTAACTTCTTTTTTTATGTTTTATAAAAAAATAAAAATAAAAAAATTACCTTAATTATATATATATATATTTTTAGGTCTTTCTTTACTTTTTTTTTTTTTTTCTCACTTCTAATAAGATTCTTGATTTTAGCTCCCTTCAAGTTTTATTTATAACTATACCACTCTACATAGTTGTAGTGGTTAATTTGAATATCTTAATCAGCAACGAACATAATAACAGTATTACATTTACATTGGATATTGTACGTAAGTTTTTCAAAATTTATATATTTCAATTTTTTTTAATGAAAATTTAATTTTATTTGGATCAATTAAATAATTTCATTTCTCATTCTTACTTGCTTATAATTATTTATTTCTAATAATATATCAAATTTTAAGAAAAATTACACTACTATGCATTTAGGAGCATTAAAATTTTATGAAAATAATTCAAAATATATGGTCAAATTAAAAAAATTAAAAAAATATATACAAGACATAACTATAAATAATATTAATACAAATACTGAATCACCATCAAATTAATTATTTCTTAATTTAAAAACTTATAAAGTTATAACCCAGTTTATCCATTCCACGAGTTGTTATATTAGTATATATAATTATACTCCTTGATAAATAATACTATGTCCGTCTCTTTCTACTTACATGTACATTTCTGGACTATACCAGTATATGAATATAAAATAATACGTACAAACATGTCAAGTAGAATGAGTCGGAGAAAGTACATTACTGCAGGCGAAGTAACAATGGCCCAGCTGTTGCCTATAAATACCATAAATTAAAATTCAAGAATCCAGAAACAAAGCTATGAAACAATTACTACTTATTTACCGATTCTACCCTCTCGTTTTTCTCCTTGTTCTTCAGCAAACAGTTTCATCAAAATCCCCACACAACAAAATCCCATCACTCTCTCCATACGACAAGGAATTAGCACTAAATAATTTGAGAAAAACTGATGACAGTCGTCTTCTGAGTTCATCATCAAATGATTTGAAGACATATTATTACAAACAAACACTTGATCATTTCAACTACGCACCTCAAAGCTATGCAAAATTCAGACAAAGATACGTAGTCAGCTCCGAATATTGGGGCGGTCCCAAGTCGGAATCTCCGATCTTCGCCTATCTTGGAGCAGAGGAATCACTTGATGCAGACTTAGCTGCTATTGGCTTTCTCTCTCAGAATGCTCCTCACTTCAAATCTCTCTCTCTCTACATCGAGGTGGTCAAATTATTTAGTCTCTTTTATTTATTTATTTTTATTATATATATATAAATATATATATGGATGGGTTATGGTGAAAACTAATTATTACGTGAAACCTGCAACCCATCATAAAATGTTACATTTTATGCACAAAAGTGTTGCATTTTTATCATAAAATGTTGCATTCTTATGATGATACATTATATGCATAAAAATAATATAAAATAAAATAAAATAATATATTTTATTATACAAATTCTCATAATGATGCATTATATGCATAAAAATAATATAAAATAATATATTTTATTATGCAACATTTTATGCACAAAATGCATCATTTTATGCATAAAATGCAATATTTTATGATGGGTTGCAGGTTTCACATAATAATTAGTTTTCTATGATCTACTACCCATATATATATATATATATATATAGTTAATTATATTCAAATAGGTGAAAGATCAAACAGAAAATGGGTTTTCTGTAAAAATGAGAAATGATCTGGATAACTGATTTCAATGTGATTTATGGTCTAAATTGATTGGTATATTATAATTGTACTGGTAATGCATTATGGCGACTTATGCATTATGATAGTACCGACAATGCGTTGCATAATAGTTGTACATATTGTGAATTATAGTTGGACATAATATGCATCAAATTTTATTTTATTTTTATAAAAAATCTATTTTGCGACGGTTGTGCATAATATATATGATGATTCCTTTTGTATTTTAGCATCGATTTTATGGAGAATCAATCCCATTTGGAACGATGGAGGAGGCTATGAAAAATGAAACAACACGTGGATATTTTAACTCAGCTCAAGCCATAGCTGATTATGCTGAAATTTTGCTTCACGTCAAGAAAAAATTCTCAGCTCATAATTCTCCTATTATTGTGGTTGGAGGCTCGTATGGAGGAAGTAAGTACACAGTATAGTCAAATATAATTTTGCTTAATTGATAAATTAAATATATAACTTAATTGATGAAATATTTTACTATTTAAATTAAATGAAATATCAGTGCTAGCTTCGTGGTTTAGACTGAAATATCCACACATCGCTCTCGGCGCTCTAGCTTCTTCCGCACCCATTCTTTACTTTGACAACATCACTCCTCAAAATGGATATTATTCCATTGTTACAAAGGACTTCAAGGTACAAAATCTATAATATACTCGATTTGTCCATGATATTTGTACACTAAATCTTTCAACACGCATTTTGATGTGCCGAAAATCAGATGTTACGATAATGTTTAGGTACCATATGATATAGTGTATTAATTATACACTACATTGAATGGAATAATATACCGCATCAAATGAGAACTAAAATTTAATATCCATTTTTTGACATATCAAAATGCGTGCCGAAAGATCCAGTATATAAATATAGTGAACAAATGGAGTATTAAAAAAGAAATTGTTACCTTTTTTATCAATATATTGTTTTTTAATTAATGAATTTATTTTGGGTGACGCAGGAGGTTAGCCAAAATTGTTACGAAACAATTAAAAAATCATGGGGTGAAATTGATAGAATTGCATCCGAAGAAGGAGGCCTCTCCACTCTAACTCAAAGATTCAAGACATGCTCGTAATCAACACACCTCAATAATTAATAAAATAATTTGATACTGATCATTACTGATAATGAAAAATAAGGGTAGGAGCTGATTTTAATTATTTTTCTCAGGAATTTGAAGTATTCATGGGAGTTAAAGAATTTCTTAGGCAACATGTACGCGTCCGCGGCGCAATACAACTCACCACCACGGTATCCGGTGACGATGGTGTGCGGAGGGATTGACGGAGCTCCGGCGAGAAGTGACGTCATCGGCCGGATCTTCGCCGGGGTCGTGGCTTATAAAGGGAACAAGACTTGTTATAATACGACTACCGGCCCCACTGAAACCAGCGTGGGTTGGGGATGGCAAGTCAGTTCTTATCTATATTTCATTTTATACATTTCTTGCCAAATTTTCATTTCCTTTTACTTATTATATTTCACTTAAATATTTTTTGAAAAGTATTTAATCAAAACACTAATTTGCTGTGTGATTACCTAATGCTATGAAAACTAAAAGTCTTGGATTTGAGTCCCGGTTTTCTTGGTCCAACTGCCCATTGGAGTACTAGTCAAAACTTTCCGATTTTCTCGTATCAGTACAAGGTTCAACCGGTTCGACCAAGCGGTTATGTCCGGTTATTAAAAAACTATTGAGTATGCGTTTTTTTTTTTTTTTTTTAATTGCGTTGGTTTTATTGTGTAGTAATAAAATATTTTGCCTTGTTTTTCATTTATTTATTTAATTTGTAGACATGCAGTGAAATGGTGATGCCTATTGGAATAGAAGGAAACGAGACAATGTTTGAAGCTTCACCTTTCGATTTATATCAATTTGTGAAAGGCTGTAACCAGTCATATGATGTCACACCTCGACCTCATTGGGTTACAACTTATTATGGGGGCCATGTAAGAATTATTATAATTAATATTATTACGCACTCATATAAACTAACTATGATTATGGCATATTTGATTTTTCATATTTTATCAATATTTTTTTTAAGAAAATTCGTTTTATCAATGTAAATAATATAAGTAGTTTATTTTCATTTTTTTTTACGCATGAACTATACTAGTATGTATTTTAGATTAGATATTATATATATGTCTCTATTTTTTTCTAAATTAATCCCTGTATCTTCCCTTTTTCTAATATAATAATGTGATACAGGATATTAAAGTGGTTCTAAAGCGGTTTGGGAGCAATATTATTTTCTCAAATGGCCTAAGAGATCCATATAGCAGCGGAGGGTAAAGGAATCAATTTTTCGTTAATATTTTTTTTAATAATTTACTCAGTGATTTGAACCAATTACGATTTAATAATAGATACTATTATTTTTGCTTATATAGGGTTCTAGAAGACTTATCCGAAAGTATCGTTGCAGTAACTACGCGTAATGGTACGTCTGTTTACAACACTAGCAAATTCACGAGGCATGTTACTTTTAAAGTTTTTTAATAATTAAAATGATTGCATCTCAGTTGGTAAAACGTTTCCCCTCCAACCAAGAGGTTAGGGGTTCGAGTCACTATGTGTGTGTGGGTGTGTGAGTGTTGTGTTTGCCTGATAAAAAAAAAAAAAAAAAAAAAATGCTTGGGCCGGGCCGGTACGAGTCGCAAAATTCGGGCATGGCCCAAAAGCAATTTATAGAGTAAAATTGATTGGGCTGGCTGGGACAACCCGAGCTCATCGAGTGTTCTAAGTCTAGCCCGGCTGGCCAGTTCCGACTGGCCTATAATTTTATAGTTCGAGCCCGCTCATTTACAAGCTGGCCCACCGCGACAAAAGGACCAGTCCGAATTTTAACATCTCTATATATATTAATAATAAAAAAAATCTTAATTTATAAAAATCTTAACTTTGCAGGTTCACATTGTTTAGATATACTTCCAGCAGCAAAAACTGATCCAGACTGGTTGGCGATGCAAAGGAAAAGAGAGGTTAAGATAATTGAAGGATGGCTTGCAATATATTATGCTGATCTTCATTCTTTGAAGAAATAAATTAAAAATTTATTTGGAGATTCTTGTAAAGAAGCAATATATGAGTACTTTAATTAATTTTCGAGACAAAATTTGTACACTCCTATTTCATACACACAGCATAAAGTTGGAAGAAAAAATTGGACTAACTATTGAGCAATAGTTGCAGACTTGAAGAAATAAATCGTAACAACGGAATATTCATAAACCTCTGTATGAAAATTTTCTTTTAAATTTCAATCCCTGAAGAATTATTCTATTATACAAATCATAATAGTTTTCATGATAACCTCTAGATTTACCACAGTAAGTTTTATGTGATCTAAGTAGAGTTACATAGTTGTAGATTCTCCAACTAAATTTGCCTTCAAGGCAAAATGTTCGATTTCTCTTTGTATTCCAGCAACAGTAGAAGATAACCCGAACAAATTACTCCCTCCGTCCACCAAATCTGAACATTTATTACCGCATTCATCCATCCACAACCTATGACGTATACCCCACATCACTTTATCTACCAAAACATGCACAATTTATCAACCAAAATATCATTTTATTCAACCAAAACATCACTTTATTAATTAAAAAGTGGGACCCAAAACATCACTTCATCCACCAATCATTACAAAAATTAAAAACCATGCCGAAAGATTATATATACATACTTAATGGACGGATGGAGTATAAGAAAAGAGTCGTTGAGATTGAGTCCGTTATAATAGTTCTCAAGTGATGCATGAACCATATATTGTTATTTATAGTTGTAGTCCATAAAGAATTTGAGAGAATGTATTTTTAACTTTTACTCAAGAAAGAAGGAGAATTATTACAACTATAAAAGACAACATTATTATTATTATTATTATTATTATTATTATTATTATTATTATTATTATTATTATTATTATTATTATTATTATTTATTTTGACGAATTTAAAAGCAGTGAGCTTTACATTGTCAGCACTAAAGAAAAAGTTTGATAAATGCTAAATGAGATACGATACTTTCGTCAACTGAATTAGTTTGTTAACAGAAGTTAAACTTTTTGATAGCATATATAATAATTTTGGACTATTTTAATTTTGAGTTTGTGGATTGTTAATTCATATTTGCTCAATTGATTCTAACAATGTATAGACTTATAAAGTCTATTGTTTAGAATAAAATTGTGTCGTTTTTTCTTATAGTTTTTAGCTGGTTATTCTTAGCATTTTGCTATTCTATTTTGTTTTCCATGTTTGTTTTATTGGGTTTAGGTTGATGGTGATTGATAGGAGTAAGTGGAAGAAATCAAGATTTAGAGTGAAGAATCGAAGTGAAATTGAAGAGGAAGAGAAGTGATGAAGAAGTCGAAGAAAAGAAAACGCATCGATTGCTAGAAACGCAGCGAGTGTTGGGCTTGCGAAGGTTGAAATTTAGAGAAGTAGCTGCAGCGGTTGCTGGCACCCAGCAACTGCTGGGTGCTGAGTCAAGAAAATTCAGAGACAGAGGTGCAGCAATCGTTGGACACACAACACTCGCTGCGATCGGAAATTTTTATTATTTTATTTTATTTCGTCTTTATCTTTTGACCCAAGTAGAAAACTATATATATAGGTGTTGGAGCATGTTTTAAAACAACCTTTTACTCCATATTACTGGAACAAAAACCGTATTACTTGTTTTGGGAGAGATTGAGACTTGAAGTTGTGAATTTAGATCTCAGATTTGTTTTGCAATTCATGGTAAGTTTTCTTCATATGAAATTCTTGTCTTCGATTGCTTTAATGTCTATGAGTAGCTAAATTCCTTTCTAGGGTTCAGGATTCGGAAATCAATAATCGAAGTTCATGAATTAATGCATGCTTGTTGATTAAATTGTGCTTGTTTAATTTAGACGTTTGATCACCGTTTGAATTTATTAAATACTAGTTGAGATCGAGAGATAATTCTAGTACTGGATCGAGGTTTAATCAACATCGGTTTTGAATCGGAAACGTATGAATTGATTGCTTGTTTGTTCTTCATTGAATTCTTATTTGTGTAACTTGAATATGAGAGTTATGGTTACTGCTTAATTATGAATACGAAAGTTATTAATTAAGCAAACTCATAAGTAAAAGGTCTAATTTTAGCCAGATTACACGACTTACATGACCACGCACAACCACAACGCATGAGCATATGTCACAGCCACGACCATGCGAGGTCATGACAGTGTCCAAGATCAACACACGACGACACACAACCACGCACGACCACAACCACGACACAAGGTCGTGACATGTCATGTATCACGAACATAACCATACACGATCATGCACACCATGACACATGGTTATGACAGGTTGTGTATGACAACCATACACGACCATACACAACCATATACAACCATACATGAATATGACACATAGTTGTGACTGATTGTAACAGTGACTAAAATTATACTTTTTATTTACGAGGGGCTAAAATTAACTTTTACTTATTAAAAAATATTATTTTAAAGTATTAACACATCTTTTATTGGGCTTCATTTTTTTATTTTTTATTTTTTTAATATTGGGCTTCGTCGTAAAGCTCTAATACTTGGGCTTTGTAATTACCTATCATGATCAACCTATGGGTTCCCCCACAAATTTTTTTTTTTTGATCGGAGGTTCCCCCACAAATTAGTTCAACAATCTCAAATGAATAATGTAGTTTTTCCGTTCGAAATGATCAAATAAAAGTATTAATTAAGATTTAAGAAGCTAATTATTATGTAAAAAATAATGCATAAGCCGTGACGCAAAGAAAGATCCCTAAGTTTCCAACATGTCAAATATAATGTAAATGTGGTCCACCAGCTTTGTTTAGGATTTCATTAACTCTAGTCTCTAACTACTATATCAATTATTGAGAATTAAATTAGTTATTACCTCTAAGTAGTGTAACAAATTTGCATATCCTGCTACTCTCTTTTTATATTATCATTTCTCCTATCGTTTTTAACATAAATGCTCCCCTATTTACGGTGGGCACGCCTAATATGTTCACCGCTGACATGGTAGTGCCAAGTCGGTGTACTGATGCCACATCGGTTGCCAACCTGCACCAATCCCGACATATGAAGGTGACTCAGCATCAACGGCTCCCTGCCATCGGTCAGAGTCTCAACAGCTATAAACTAAATTCTAGGCCTTTATATACCTTCATATTCAAAGGAGTTTCTCACGGGTATCTCATTCATTAAGCTGAAACTCTGCAGAAATCTCAAGCATTCAAGCAATCTCAGCACTCGAAATAACTAGAATATTCTCAAGTGTTGAGACCTCTCAAGATTTCACCATTGACACACAAACAGAGTTCCTGAGTGTTCACTGCTGCTCAAGAGCTCGTCAAAACCTACTCCTTCAAGTCTAGAAGTCAATTCGCCGAAGAAGGAAACAATTCTGTTGACTCTCCATTTTCAGAGAAGATCAAGCTCTAGAAGTTAGGAAGCTCGCTGGTCTAAAAGTTTTTAGTCTGGCTGTTGTAAAGTTGTAAGGGTCACGACTCAGGAATCGTGCTTAGATTTCGACTAGTGAGTCGAGCTCTAGGACTGGTCCTCAACCAGTAAAAATAACAGAGGAGTATGATCCAAAGGTTAAAGGGATTCTCAAGTTTGACGGACCTTGACGTGGACGTAGGAGGGTTTCTCCGAACCACGATAAAATCGACTGTCTCGCTCTCTATATCTCTTTATCTTTCCAGTTGATTTAATCCTACTGTTACTAATCATCTTGCATCATACATTCATCCAACTGATTTCATAAAGGATTTTCATTTATAAGAGTACTTCAACAAAACCACCAACTTCCGCATCCAGCTCGCTCCCCTTCCTCATCAGCAGCAAGTCTGCTGAATTAGAAGGAGATCGATCTGAAACTCTGAGCTCGCTTCTTTTCATAGAGCCTGCTTTAAGTACAAATCTGTATTTTCGCAAAATTGTTAGAGATTGGTGTATTCCCCCCCCCCCCCCCCCAATACACCAATTATACTCTTTCTGGGACCAACACCTTTTAACGTATTTTTTTATATCATCCTATTTTTTTAAAAAATAAATTGTCACATTTTTCCCCTTATAAATTGCCACAATACTATTATGTAAAAAATAAATATTTATATTCTTATATATTTTACTTAAAAATTGTAAGTGATTCCGTCGAATTCCGACAGGCGCTACACTAGAAAAATAGAGAATTAAACGAGAAAGATTCCCCCTTATTAACCTTTTAAAAACATAAAAAATTAAAAATATTTTTTTAAATGAATTTTTAAAGTACTATCATTTTGAAATAAATAATTAAATATATTTTTTAAAATTTTTATTAAAAAATTGTACCCATCGAATTTCGACGGGCATTGCACTAGTTTTCACCAAATAAAGCTACATAGGTAAATTTTATATTAGTAAGAAACAAATCAAACAATGCATAAGCCGTGACGCGAAGAAAGATCACTATGTTTCCAACACGTCAAATAAAATGTTGACCACCGGCCTAGTTCAGAATTCAATTAATTCTAACTAACTACTATACCAATTATTGAGAAAAGTATTACGCTAGTTATTATCTCTAAGTGATAAAATACATTGTTGAGAATGCTTCAAAGTTTACTGTGAGCATAGTTGACGTGTTTATGGTTAACGTGCCAACAATATATATGAAAAGGGATAGTATAAGTATATATATTTTAAAAATTAAATTATACTATAAAAATAAAACTCTACTAAAAACTAAATGTTTCACTCTAACTAAGCTAAAAGGTTGAGGGTTCATGTCACATATGGAAGAGAGAGTATATTTATCATTTGTCGGATATTTAATTTTGTCACAATAATGTTATTATATAAAACTCATAATATTCTCTACTTACTTGGTCAAAATCACTATAATAATTAAGTTAAGATCATGTTCGTAGGCCGTAACTAAACTTTTATTTTTTGCTTTTGGAGAAATGTTCGTAAAGCTATTAAATGATTGTTACAGGTAAAGGTCATCATAATTAATGAGACCATGATTATTGTAGTTTGAATTAATCATGCATTGATATAAGAGACTAAGGAAAGAGGGTTAATAATGTAGTAGATGAATAAGCATAAACTTTTGAGATGAGACAAGAAAATAAATAAATATAAAGTGAAAAGCATATGATGTGGCCTCTTTTTTTTTTTTTTTGCTTCGTAGCAAACAAGATAATAAGGTTCCTCTTCACACATTTTTACGTGCTTTTCTTCCATATGGAATTGGATTCATCATTTTGCAGATGAGCAAATTTGATGCCCCACCACAAAGGAGAGAGAAAAAGAAAACATAATTATTGAATGACATAGAATAATATAGTAAAAGATTAAGGAAATAATTTATTTTCTTTTTTTTCTTTTTCTTTTTTTATTATCTTAAGTTTCCACTTTTTTCCCTTTTTGAATGTATGAAATTTAATGGACCCTCAACTATATTATTATTATTATTTTATTATTATTATTATTATTATTATTATTATTATTAATTTATGATAAGGTATTTCCTCAATTACTATTTCAAAATATTGATGTATGATTCACGCACTGTTATATTTGATCTTTTATTTATTCATTTATTTATCTTAAACAGAGAAGAAATCAAACATCATTCATCATGTCAAAATACAACATAATGTAAAGAATATACATCTACTATTAAGCACCTACCTTTTCTTCCTGTTTTTGTTAATTTCCACAACATTTCCAGAAGTAACAAAAAATTTACACGAAGTCACAAATATCATGGTTTTAATTTAAAACACGTTACAACATATTTTCTTTACTTTTTGCAATTACCACATTCCTTATGTTGTTTGGCTAAAGACAGTTTCTCAACTACTAAAAAAATTGAGGTTATTCTCTTTGTAGTTATTTAATGTGCAGTGTTATAATTGCAACATTTTGAAAAAGTCTTTTAAATATCGTAAGAAAAGTTACAATTTATTTTTTCCTGTTTACAAGGTCAATACGTTGAGTAGTTAGGGAGATGGGCACTGGCCACCTACTTTTGAGTCAAAGTTAGCCACTTCAATTCATTATGAAAAATTAAATAACCAAATATCAATTATGAAAATGATAGTGGTATACCAAATAAATTCATTAAGAACTCCGACATCATTTGTAATTAACACAAAATTTCTACATTCATATGGCAATCATCATATTGATAATACATTGAGCAACTCGAATAATTAAATATGATGCATGTTCATTAATTTATTATCCTAAAATATACTATATGATTATTTCGGTTGACACCAAATCGCGAAACAAGATAAAAAGGGTGGTTGGTAGTTCACAAAAGCAAGCCAATTTAACTTTTCAAGTCATATAAATTATGTATTAAAAATATTATTTTTCATGTGTTTGATAGTCGTATTCATGTCACAATTAATAATAATATTCTCGATACAAGTTTGTTTTAAGGAAATAATTATCTTATTGTAACACGCGAATAAAACAAAACTAATACGATCGAGATACATATATCGTGTCATCGTTTTGAGATTCAATTTTTTTTTTTTTTTTTTTGGCGATTATGCCTCAAAAGGAGAAAATCAAAACCATTTAAAGGGAAAAATAAAATGAAGAAGTTGAAATAATTGAGGTAGAAAAAGTGCAGAGTCAGAGAGCAAAGAATTAAAGTTGGAATTGGCAGTGGAATGGATTGAATCTCTATAAAGAATGGTATCAAAAGGTTTTGCTTTAGTATCTCAAATGGATGCACAAGAAAAAGGTGAGAATCATATTTAGCCCATATTATTTATATTCTTTTATTTATGGGACACCCACCGTATTATTGAAAGAATTTCATCTCACAATTTGTGAAGAGGTGCTAAATATATTAATTTATATTAGAACTAAAGATTAGAATTGATTGTTGTATGAAATTGTTATGATTTAATGTGAAGGGAGAACTTTTGTTAGAATCACTTAGAGCTATCAAGTTAAATATTTTTCAAAACCCCGTAGTCCCCTAGTTGGAGAGACATTGTCAAAGTTGTTTTGCATAAGTTAGATTACTTGTATGTTGAGACGTTTAGAAATGGATGCCCCTCCGTTCCTCATTTACTGACACTATTACTATGTATGGACGTTCCCTATTTACTGAACTTTTTCATTTTGGAGCGTAGATACCACAGTTACTTTAACACTTTATCTTTCTACTTTTTAACACTTTAACATTTTAATACCATTAAAAAAAATTAGATGAGCCCACAATTATTTCACTTTAATACATTGATTTATTAATACATTATCAAAATGCATGAAATCTTGTGCCGAGAACTTTGTTTCACTAAATGGGGGGCGGATGAAGTATTAAATTCATAGGCTGAAGATTAATGGAATGAAGCCAGCCAGACATGCCCATGATACATTGATCAACGAGGAGTCACTAATATGATAGTAAGTCCAACCCAAGCGTATCAAGACAAGCGCATCAGTACCATCGTATCAGATATCCTAGATGCAGGAGCAGATATGTTGACTCTGATCCTGACTATCAGCGGAGCAACACCGCATTGACTGTGGACCTGTGGTCAGTCAATGTGAAGATCGGAGATCCGTTGAACATAGTGGCATTGTCAATCGAGTGAACACCGATAGAATCAGTCGAGTGAAGTCTAGAAGACTGACGATCAACGCTTCACTTACAAGAGCTTAACTGAAGTATATCAGTTACACTTGTTAGATATGCTCAACCAATGGGAACACGTTTTTCTCTGCAAACACAAACACAACTAAAAACGAATCGAGTTTTCTACAGAAAAAGGACGGATCAAGGTACATATAAGGCAGCTGTTGAAATACCTTTTCGAAAGGAAGCTAACCTATATGGAATCAACATTATTTGCACAATTTTCTCTCTTATCTCAACTTTTTAATCTAAATTATGATAATATTTTTCCATTCATTTAAAATTATTATATTCTTCTATCTTAGAAATATTCTTCTACCTTAGAAACATACAATAAAGCAAGTAAGAAACTCACATACTTATTCAAGAGGAAGATTCGAATTATATGTTTTTATTGTTTTTTTAAGTTTTGAGGCTGTATGGAGTAAATTAGGGCCTCTAAAGGGGTGGAACGTGGAAGTCGGTTAGCCAAAAGTCAGTTATTTTCGCTTTGGATCGATTAACCAAAGGTTATTCGTTATTCGGTTTGGTAAACGGAAAAAGAGTTTTGATTATTGGCAATACCGATAAACCGACGGGATTAAAATTAATGATTATAATCTATTAAATGTTATACTCCGTAGTATATATTTTATTTATATCTTTATAATATTTGTAAGAAATAATTTCATATTTCAGAATGGTGAAGTCGTGCGTGAAGACATATAAATGGAGAAGGGAGAAATGAGTAGCGAACAGAAGCCAAGCCTCCGCCCAGTCCGCCCGCCGTATCGCAGCCACCGCTCACTCCGGCTCCGTCGCCCTGGTCCACTGATCGCCGCCGGCCAGACACTAAGAAACTTCAGGTATGAATTCATTGGATTATCTCGATTTAAATTGGGCGTTTAGTTGGGGAGATAGCATGTTTTTTCTGCAGTTGCCTTATTGAGTTCTTCTAATTCATTTGAATCATTTCCACGCAGTAAAATCCCTAATCTAGAGACCACACACGTAAAAAAGAAGCTCTCTTTCTTTTTTATCTAGCTGTAATTGATCTGCAGAGATGCCAATACCCAAACCATTCGCTAGGTTCAAACTTTACAAAATTCTGCGCCGTTTTCTCTCCTTGTCTATCTTCGTCCTTATCACTTCGTCGAGCATATCTTCTCTTCGTACTTACGAACGTCGAAAGTTCAACTTAGATCCGGTAATTGTAAGATACTAGTGTTTATCTTATACTAGTATATTTAAGTAGTAGTTCTGTAGATCGTTGTTAGCATTGTCGTTTAAATATTCAGTAGAAATTGCAAAAAAAATTCGCACAGTATTTTTCTAGTTATATCGAAAAAGAGAAATGTTTGAATTTGGTACATTTTTATGGAGTTTTTACCAATTTATGAAATTTCTACATTGCTCCTGATAAAAGATAGTATATGAGTACATGTTAATTTATGTTTGTATTTATTTTCTGGTATTTCTTTTGCTTATATCATTGAGTGGCTCATTAGTTGGGTTGCTCCAAAACCACCTGAAGGCACTCCAAAAATATAAATCTTATAAATCTTGTGGATTTAAATGCATAGTCATAAGAAATAAATAATGTTACTTGGTATCTTTTAATTTTTTTATTTTTGCATATCATTTCTGGAGTCTGGTACTCCACATGTAATTCCTTTATATTCATTGTATAATATTATATATGTTTTCTTATTATTTGATTCTTTGGTTTTGTGGCAGATTAGTTCCACCCCAAAGCATTACACCAATTATTTGAGATGTGCAGTTAAAGTAAAAGGTAGCAGTTTTCAGCTCTAACTCAAGCCACTTGAACAGTAGAAATGACATCAATAGATCAAACAAAAAAAATAGCCTTATGAAAAATATGATTAAACTTAATTACTGGATCAGAAATATATAATATCACTGTAAAAAATTTATTATTTGGCACAGGTACTTAATGTTCATTGTTACTGATACGTTTGCTCTATTTTTTGACAGAATCTTAACAAAGAACTTCAAGCATAGTAATAGATATGTGTTCCATGAAAGCAATGGTTGGAGTGGCTTAGCTCCTTTTGTAGCACAAATGGTTCGTAATCATTCCACTTTCTGTGTCTATATGTTATGAAAAGGTGCATTAGGAACAATGCATACATACCTGAATTATCTCTAATAGTTTTTCTGCTAATAATAGTTGATCTAGTATTTTTTTTCATGGTTCCCAATGAAGAAATCTCTGCTGTAGGAAATTGATCCACATCTTCTCTGTGAAAACAGTAATGCATCATATGTAAGAGAATATATATACATCAATCCTCATAAAATTATTGTCAAATATGAGTACCTCATTGTTTGCATCCTTCTTCAATTCAGTAGCTGCTTGTCCAATGCTTGCATACATTCTCTGTCCAATGTCGAAATGGTTCTTTGTCTGTCTCTTATTGTCACCCACACCTTGATTCTATACCTGTCTTATCATATGTTCAAATCCAAATACATGAATATAAAAAATGAAAATTAATTATATAGAGCATGATTAGATACCTAAGAGTGGCAGATGAATCATATTTGCTACACTTTTCACGGTAGAACTCACATTCTACTTTGATCAATTTCTCGGCACATCTTTTGAAACTTACTCAATGTCTTCGATAGTAATCTTAATGAGTTTTTTCTGAATTCCATCGGCTCCTGTTTTATTTTGCACCTTTCCTGGCTCCATCACTCTTATAACATCTGAAAAAAGTATAAATATGTGATTAGTACAATTGATATATTTCTCAATCAAAATGATTATTAACTTGAAATATACCAAATAATAGTCATAGATGTTGTCCATTTGTTGAACTTCCCCAAATGATTTCATGCAGAATCTTTGATTTGGAAAATCACGATCAATGGCTTGAAACATAATGTTATTCTCATCAAATGTGAACTTGTATCTTTTTGTTGTAACCTTGAATTTCTGTGTTGTGCGTCACCGTAAAATGTCTGATTCCATAAACCAAACCATCCTCTAGTTGAGGCTTCATGCATATTGAATCAGTTTGAATATGCAGATTTTTTTGTATATGTACACACGGATGTATAGCATGAAAGTTTACTTGTAACTGCAGCCTTAGTGTTTGTGTATACTGAAAGGAAAGCGAGAAGGACTAAATAAAGCTCTTTTGCTTATAGGAAAGGCTGCCGGCGAGTATTCTGGTTGTGGTGGCAGCGTTCCTGGTGGTGTCGTCGGTGGCGGTTGGTGGCATGACGTTGACTTTAGAGAGGGCGAATCATGAGGGAATCGAGCTGAGTCGACTCAGAGACCTCGACCGCACCAGGCACGGCAGAATATTGCAGCAACGCCCCACCGGCGTTGTTGATTTCCCAGTTGAAGGAACCTATGATCCTTATCTTGTAGGGTATACATCTATACTCTCTAGATTACTGTCATATGACTCATATGTCTTCTTTTTTTTTTCATTTGAGCATTTCATTCGGATTTGAATGGCAAAGTTGAAGATTGAATATTTTAGCATTTCCTTTAAAGATAGCTACTATTGGTTTGAGGGTCTGATATTTTTTATGCTTGGTCGTTTCTTGATGGATTTGTATGAGTTGTCTTATAGTTATGTAATTAATCCTCCAAGGGGATTGTCTATATTCAGGAGAATTACTCGATCACGACAGGTTGAAGAATTTGTTGATTTTGTAGTCCTTATACAGTTCTTGATGTTTGCTTTTTTTTACGCTGAATCTTTCTCTAGGCTATATTTTACAAGAGTTAAATTGGGAAATCCTGCAAAAGAATTTTATGTACAGATAGATACTGGAAGTGATGTTCTCTGGGTCAGTTGCACTCCTTGTTCTGGTTGCCCCACTTCCAGTGGCCTGCAGGTATAGCCACTTTTGTTTCTATATGTAATTGGCGCTGTATGTGTTTAACTGCTTATAGATTCTTCTTTGCATATTGTCATGAGATAACAGGGTTTTGAGGATGTGATTGAAGTGTTCCTTTTTAATTTTAATTTTTTAATTTTTTATTTTCACCTATAACAGCTACAGCTTGAGTTTTTCGATCCATCAAGCTCAACCACTGCGCGTCCTATATCGTGTTCAGACCAAAGATGTGCAGCAGGAGAGCAGTCCTTAGATTCGGTGTGTGTAAGTAATAATCAATGTGGATACACCTTTCAATACGGTGATGGCAGTGGTACTTCAGGATATTACTTGTCAGACTATATGTATCTCGACACTGTTGTTGGGAATTCAGTGATAACTAATGCTTCAGCATCTGTTGTTTTTGGGTGAGTTATGATTGATCTTTGCTGTAAACTTTTTTTTTTCGATTGATTGATGTTAGAAGTGTGCTTTGTCTGTTTACACCGCAGCTGTAGCACATCTCAGACTGGAGATCTTACCAAGCCTGATAGGGCAGTTGATGGTATATTTGGTTTTGGGCAGCAGGGCTTATCTGTCATTTCACAACTTTCCTCACAGGGTGTTACGCCTAATGCGTTTTCTCATTGCCTGAATGGAGGAAATGGCGGTGGTGGTATTTTGGTGCTTGGCCAGATTATGGAGCCAAGTATGGTGTACACACCTCTTGTCCCATCACAGTACGTAGTACTTTCTTATCACGTCATTCTGTTGTATGGACTGTTTAATATCCATTTTTTGGATTAGGTGTTGTATATTGAAGTGCCGCCTCTAAATGAATGGTTAAGATAGTCAAGTCTTGTATCTCATTGGCTAATTTGAATGTTTGGGCCATTCTGTATTAAGGGGAATATTGTTTGTTTTTACTCAATTTTGGGCTACAATTTTTTTTAACATTGATTTGATTAAGCAAGAGGGTCAAAGTATGTTCATTTGGGCTACAATTTTTTTTAACATTGATTTGATTAAGCAAGATGGTTAAAGTATGTTCACTCAATTGTTTTAGCGGACGGACATTCACCTTTAATTAACCTGTTTGTTTATTTGTAAAATCCTGTCTATTCAGGGGAGATACAAAATTGGGAACAAAGTTTAAACGTGTCTAGTTTTATCTATTTGACTATTCTCAGGCAAATTTTCATTACTTATTCAAGCTCCTTTTATGTGTGGATTGATACTTGCCAAAATTATTACGAAAAACTCCTTAAGGTATCTTCTTGTGCTTTGAAGAGCTCTATAGATGGATTATGAGGATGTAGAAGCAGCAGATAATGACATAGATAGGTCATAGATAGATTTGACTGTCGAACTGAGTTGCCAATGTAGTAATAATGACATATCAAGGGTGTTTCTTCTTTCGTCATGCATTCATGTGTTAATCTATGGTTTGGTGACTATTCGGTAATCAAACCACCGATTTTTCTTCTCTCAATGAGTTCTATAGTTTGGTTGTTTCTTTTTGCTTTCAAATTTTTAGGCCACATTACAATGTAAATCTACAAAGCATAGCTGTGAATGGACAGACATTAGCCATTGATTCATCAGTATTTGCAACAACAGACAACGGAGGAACAATAATTGATTCAGGAACAACTTTGGCATACCTTGCAGCAGAGGCTTATGATCCTTTTGTTAATGCAGTAAGTAAACATATTTCATTCTTCTTCTTCTTGTTTTTTCTTTTAATGTAACTCGAGCCCAAAACCGGTTTGCAGATTATGCAAACTGTTTCACAATCCGTGCGCCCCATTTTTACCAAGGGGAACCAATGCTATCTAGCCACCACCAGGTATTTGTCTCTACTAATTTTCGTATCTTCATATATTTCATCAAACCATGCTCTCAACTTTCTCAATCTACCTCTTCAGCGTCTCTGAGATTTTCCCTCAAGTTAGTTTCAACTTTGCTGGTGGTGCTTCAATGGTACTGAGGCCTGAGGACTACCTTCTGCAACAGAACTCTATTGTAAGTCTAAAACCATGCAAATTGGTGGACGGAAATAAACTTGGCCGGTCTTAATTCAAGTTTGTCGAAAAAATGGTTTGCTTATTATCCATGACACTCGGCGTTGTATGTAGGGCGGTGCTGCTGTATGGTGCATTGGCTTTCAGAAAATTCAGAGTAAAGGAATAACAATTTTAGGAGGTATGAAGCGAACTAGAGCTTATAACTTCTACTTTAAGTTGTTTTCCTCACAACTTAGTATGAAAATAAATAGGAAAATTGGCAAAAATAGCCACTTTGAGATAGTAAAGATAAATAATAGCCATTAAGATAAAAAAGATAAAAAATAGCCACATTATGTGTTAAATATCCTAATTACCCTTAATGAAATTAATATAGCACATTTGAAATTGAAACAAAAAATTAAAGCCCAACCCACCCGCTACCCCCCTCTCCCTCACGTGACTTTCCGCTATTTCTCTCTCTCTCCACCCCATTTCTGCAACCTCTGAACCCAGCCCTCTTTGCGTCCGGCGGCTCTCCGGCGAATCTTTCTCTTGTCTTCGCCTCCGCCTCCATCTCCGCCGTTGCTCCACCTTCTATTATCTTCCCACACGTCTATTTACCGATCGTCGCTTATTTTCTCCCTCCCTTCCCACCGCCACACTGTCTTTCCGGCACCGCTGAACCGATTACAGCTGCCACCTTCTCCCTCCCCGCCTCAAATATATTATTACTCATTCGGACACGAAGAATTTCTGTCTCTCTTTCTCGTGACTTTGTTCTTAAATTCACACCTCCTTGCCTCCGCCTGCAATTTGCAATCTCTGGGGATTGATGAGCTAGAAATTAAAGCCAAATTTAAATATTTTGGAAGAATTGCCATTCTTGGTGCTCTTGCAATGGAAGTTGACTGCGAGTGATTTGAGATGATATTTGAGGGTTGTTTACACAAGTTTCGCTTGCTTTGTCAATGAAGATGGAAGGATTTGCAAAGAAAATTAATGAATCTCGCCTTTTATATTACTGGTTCTTCAATACACGAAATAGAAAAACAATTCATGATTTGTGGCTTTTTTTGACATAACTCACGAATTGAATTCGTGATTTCGGGTACTCATGTGAGTGAATTCACGAATTGGATTCGTGAATTCGTGAATTGCCTTATATTTTTAGAGCAATTCACGACCTTGAATTCGTGAATTCATCAAAGAGCGAGGGTATAATGGTAAGAGTGGCTATTTTTTTATTTTTTAATCCTAGTGGCTATTATTTATCTTTACTATCTTAAAGTGACTATTTTACTAGTTGCCCCAAAATAAATTGTTAAAACTTGAAATTCAAGATTATACAAGGGGGCGGAGCTGCTGCTCTGACAGCCTGGTTCTGTCCGCACCTGCTGTCGTGTTTTGTTACAATTTACAACCTAAATAATGTAAAAATTCATATTTTGCAGCCTTAGTTTTCTGCTTTTGGCCAAAATATGCGGTAGTTATTATGTATATAATTATTTATTTTTCAATGATGAACACATAGTTAAAATAAAGAACATATATGTAAGTGAGCTAAACTAATGTGATGATTACTTCTAGACTAACTCGTTGAATTCACTTATTATTTGTCTTTGTTAAGCTCTTGATTATGTATCACATACGCTTGAACGGATTAAATCAGATATGAATAAGCTTAATGTTTGATGCTTCATGCTAATTCTGGCCTTAATCAAAACTTCAGGTTATGGATACTAGTAAGTTTAGGTTAGAGGAAGTCCGAATAGGACTGTAGTTGAGTGGCAAAGCTTCCGCTTTTCCGTTCTAAATTTTTCAAGACTCTGGAAATATGCATACTATTTCAACTCAGAATTTATTTGAATCATTTGTGCAGACCTTGTCTTGAAAGATAAAATCGTGGTGTACGATTTGGGCGGCCAAAGAATCGGATGGGCAAACTACGACTGTAAGTTTGGTGATATTACACAATTCCTCATTTTCTAAGTTGACATATGTTGATATCCTCATTTTATAAAACGTAATTGTGGAGTAAGAAAAGGGATGTTCCTAAGCTACACTATGATTTTTTCTCATACGAATTTCACGTGTGTAGGCACCTTGTCGGTGAACGTCTCTACGAGCAACACGGGCACAACTGAGTTTGTGAATCCAGGGCAATTTGCCAGAAGTAACTCACCACGTCATGAGCCTAATTTCAGTTTGCTGTTAACCATGGTTATATGCCCCGTACTGCACATGATATTTTTGGTATTTTTTTTGCCATTTTTATGATGTACAGTACATATATAGTTTTTTGAATATTTTTCATTTTAATGTCATATTGGATGTATTATATTATAGGCAAAGGTAGAAGCTTAGGTTATAGAATGCTGTTTTCATACGTGGTTGCATTTCTTACTTCTTTAGGATAGATAAATAATCTTAATATTGGTGTACAAGAACAATTTATACAGGAATTAATACATCTCCCTTATACATGTGCTGATATTTTTATGACGTATTAATATTGATGCTAGATAGGGACATAAGATTAAAGTATGTATTATATATAATGTATTATCTTTTTTCTTTCCCTTGTTGAGTTTATTGAATAGAATTTGAGAGTGTGTGACATCCCAATTTCTCTAGTCCTAATATTCGTATCTAATTGTGACAAGGTAGGGTTATGAAGGTAATCGAGCGTTCAAACTTTAGAGGTTTTACGTGTTTTAGACATTAGTAGAGAACGCACGTAAATCTGTTTTTGTTTATTAGTTTTATACTTCACTAATTGCATTATATAAATATGTATTTGAGCAATTTTATATAATGATATTAATAAGATTTAGGCAATCAACCGGCTGTTGCATAAAAATCACTAATATATATTCTTTCTTTGATCTATTAGTTTAATAATTCAGTTGTGACTATCTTTAATTTTTTGATTATAGTTTTACTTTAATTCTAGCTATTATCAATAAAAATCTGCAAATACTTAAATCACAATTCACAATCGCTACAATAGATGAATTTATGTGATTTGTTATATGTTCTAAATTTGTTAATTAGTGTGTCAGCTTATTCATATAACAAGCACTCATATTTGAAATCGAGGTTAGAAAGTCTAACGTCGATCTATTGATGAAATTTCTTAGATCAATTTCTTATTTTTTTTAATTAAGATATATATAGATACACATCACCATCACCATTAGATATACACAATAAATCGTAACTATTGAGTTTCAAAAATATAAGAATTTGAAGATTTATATTAAGATAAAAATTACTAAATTTTTAAGCATATAATTATTTTCTTGAATTACATTGTTGCCCTTAAAAATATATTTATGATATGGATATATTTGTCAAATCCAATTTTGTAAGAATAAGCTCTTTTATAATAGGTAATAAATTAGTCAAAAATTTGGACAACATCTATTCTATATTAGGATCAACTAGTGTATTACCCGTCGAAACTCGACGGGAAATTAATTTTTACCGATTCATTCAAACAATTGAACAAATATTTGGAAACTCAAAAATATTTTCATTCAAACAATTAAAAAACATTTGGTAACTCAAAAATATTTCCCAGCACAAAGCTCCCTTGAAAATAATATTTTGTCTCTCTCGAACATAACAATATCATAAATGTTAATATTCATAAAACTAAAATAAGATGGCTAAAAGGTTGAGCACAAAACAAACAAATTCCAAGAGTCAAACGATCCGACCTGCAAAAACATCAACATTTATAAATTAATACTCATGAACCAAATAAAAAAATATGTAATAAAAAAAACAATCCAGACCTGACCAACCACGCATAGCAAATTAAGTATTCAAATAACTAGATCACTCGTCAAAATTAATAGTTTTGAATTTACGTCATAACTTGTCAAAAATCTCAATGTACACCACATTAGTTATTGTGTCGAATGTATTGACATCCTTGTCACATATCAAAATTTTGAGACCTTTTTTGCTAGTGACTCTTGATATTGCAACATACATCTGTCCATGGCTGAAAACTGGTTTTGGCAGGTACAATTAATCCTACGTTCGAAAGCGATTGTCCCTGACTCTTATTTATCGCCATAGAAAGCAAACAGCTATTGGAAAATGCCTCCTTTGAAATCTCACTGGAAATTTAGATATATTTGAGATGGTCATAGTCATTCTAGCAATTGGAAACTTCTTTCCATCATTTTTTCCTGAGATCATATTTGCTTCGATCACATGATCTCCGAGTCTTGTGACCATCATCCTAGTTCCATTGCAAAACTCTGATATTTAAAAAATATTAGAATAATATTACATTATAAATTTAAAATAAAAGCAATGTAAAATTAATATATAATTTTTGTTATATATCATTTACCTTTAATCTCATGTTCTTTGTTGATTTGAGAACTTGACATGATTATTCCAAAGTTAAGATGAGCTTATTGAAACATGTATAATAATATCATGTCGTGTTCCAATAGGTACCAATCAGCTGAACATCCATTTATAACCTAGGTTTAAAACATAACAATGAGATCAGATCAACCTATGCTATTATTGGATCCAAAATAATTAGCATAAGTAAAAAATCAAGGCGGACCAGATTGCTCTGCAATTGGTTTTAGTTATAAAGTGTAGAAATTAAACGTATAGCGTATATAGTTATGCACATATATTGGAACTTACCATTCTAGCAAGTGAATATCATATAAAAACACACACACATATAGTAATTATATTAACATTTTTCAACGACTTTAGAAATAAAACAAATTAAACACACTACTTTTTAGTCCTTGTGCTATCGAAAATATTAATTTGATTAAAGTGTAATAGTCATGACCACTTTATTTAATTATTTCGTATTCATCAAGTCTAACTAGCTTTATCACATATTAAATTTTGTATTAGGATATATTTGAATAGTTTTATATAGTTTATTATATACTCCGCATTTGATCACACATGAAAGTTCAAGATAAATTTATAACATATCTAATTATTTGGGACATATTTGTATAATTGACCTATAATATAGCAAGAAGTTGGGAATTAATTTTAGACTTTGCAAAATTTTGTGAAAAGAACCCTAAAATAATTCTATTCAAGTGTAAATAGATCATCTATATTTGGAATTACTTACCTCCTTCTCATTTCATTTGGCATATTTGTATATTTTAATTCTATTCATTTTGAATATTTATAAGTCAAATGAAATGAGACGGAAGGAGTATGAGAATAAATCATATTATAACCCAAAAAAAAAAACATAAATTCAATAAACCTTGACCAGCCTACATAAAAACCATTACAAATAGGAAATATTCGAGGCCGTGTTAATTATTTTCTAAATATTGTTCATCGCCGTTCATTCATGGGATACCATTAACTCACCAATTTAAAAGTCAAATAGTATTTTAAAGAAACAAAGTTCTCTTCATTGAAAACCACCGTCGTTTATTGATTTATTTATGCATAGGTGTCGGTGATATACTACATATTCGTCGAACATTCCTTTGTTAATCATTGCCTATGATAATTAATGATAGCTAGAAAATAAAATTTTAGGAGCCATCTTTTGGAAAACTAACAGGGATAACGTGCGTTGTACATATAACCTTTTATTTTACCTAAAAAAATTATTTTGAATAATAATATCATTAAACTTAAAAAGAATCTTCAAAGTTTAAAATAATATTGATTGTGATTTCAATACAATATTAGCTAGCTGATGTAAATAGTAAACAAAAGATGAACCAAACCATATTTTCTAAATCTTATCTTTTTTCGTAAGAGAAAATTATATTTTGTTTAAAAAAATCATTTGACAATGATAATCATCATAATTATGATAAATCAATCAGATTAAACAACCTAAAATAAAGAAATATAAAAACACATATTATATTATTCAAGTGGATAGATGCATGATTGTAAATAGTAATCACCAATGAATTATAAAATTATCTTGAATTCAAACAATTTCGAGTGTCATGACAACAAAGTTGTACCAATAAAAATAAAGTTTTATAAATATTACTCATATTTTGGAAGTTTGGCGAAAGTAATATGGAAAGACTTATTTACATTACCATATATATAGTTGTTCGTGTACCTTTAATAGAATTAATTATTGAATAAATAAGAACATGACAAATTCAAATTGATTTACTCTTACTCCTTAAAGATATTTATATTCCTCATATTTTTTGTATTTGTAGATGTAATTCACATTAAAGATAATATACATGTATATTCAAGATTTTGAGGATCATGTTGGCCATGATGATTTTTAATGTGTAATAAAAATAGTTTACTTACAAGAAAAAAATAGAATTTAATTTTATAAAATTTAATCTTCTTCTCCTTGTAGATGAATACCAATTCGTGTGGATAATAATTCTAATAAAAGTATAATACTATTGATATTATCCTAAAAATAATTTAATTTAAATTTTTTGAAGTTTTTATAATTATATTATTGCGTCATGCCTATAAATAAAAGACATAAAATAGGCAAGAAAAAAGAAAGATTATATATTAAAATTTATATAGAGAAAAGTATGAATTTAAATTCTATTTTTTACGACATAGTGATAAGATCATGCTTCATGGTGTCGTTGAATAGTTGATTCATATTTATATATCACAATAATATCAAAATAAAAGTTTAATATTTCCTGTCGAGTCACCTCGGGTGCGTATGTGTGTGTGTGATTGTTGTGTTTGCCTGATAAAAAATAAATAAAAGTTTTGTGTTCAGATGTTTATGTAAATATTGCATGCCCTCTTTTTTTTCTTTTTGCAGTCGGGTAGTAATTTAAAAAAAATAGCTAAAAAATTGTATTCCAGACGTAAGGATAATGTGTATTTAAGGCATTGTCGATGCTGAAAATGGGCTAATTAGTTTTCACAGAAAATGTATAAATATATAATATTATATGTCTAGCTTTTTGTCAAATCAATACTAGAAATTCTTTTACACAAGAATTTATTGTTTCATAGGCACATCTCCTCTTCCCTCTTTCCACTTTTTCAAACATTTGATGGAAATATGAATTTATATTATGCACATTAATTTATGGCATCATAATTCACTTTACTTAATAAAAAAATTAATATAATCTAATACTAATTTATACTATTATTTTGGGTGTTACTGTAGTATTTATTATTGTAATTATGTTTTTTCAATAAGTCTATCCGTTAACAAAAACATG
Organism: Mentha longifolia; assembly: GCA_001642375.2. Taxonomy (NCBI): domain Eukaryota; kingdom Viridiplantae; phylum Streptophyta; class Magnoliopsida; order Lamiales; family Lamiaceae; genus Mentha; species Mentha longifolia. The sequence goes on along the minus strand of CM038112.1, from coordinate 21,319,611 downwards.
AGATTTTGGAATCAAATCAAAACATATATCTTTATTAAAACATATTAATTCCAAGATTCCCCTCAACTAAATATCCCAACAATACGACCATTCCATTTTATGACGTGGAATCTCACATAATTTGTTTAATTTTTACCATCATGTAACAACTTATTTAATAAATAAATAAAAAAAATCTTAATGGATCCATATTTCACAACTCACTAATTCATAAGATACACTTCTATGGATTGAAATCTAAACTCAAATACATTTTCATTCATTATACAAATTAAAACTCGTGAAACAAACTTGTGCGCTTCTTTTTACAGTTGGAACTTGGAAGGACTATTTACTAATGAATATTTTATTTCTTATATTATTATTTTCAAAATTTATTTAAACTCATATATAGCAGTTTGAAAAATTGTCCAACAATTTATTTAAAAAGTATAATTTCAATGATAAATAACACCCTAAAATATAATTAACATAATTTCCCGGATTATATACTGTATTTGTTTCTGGATTATAATGTGCATTAATATACTTATTTAATAAAAAAAATCGTATTTTCATTTAATTAAAGTAAAAAAGTGTAGAGAGGTGATAGGAGAGATAACAATTTTTGTATTGATTTAAACATATAATATTAATATTTTGATGAATTTACACCGAATACTTTTGTAGTATTGAATTTACTGTGTATTTAGTGTCAAAAATTTAATTTCTATAAGACTTGTAGTAGAAGTGCACTACTAATATAATTATAAAATAAATAACATTAATTAAGTTTATTTTAAATTACTAAGTTATCCTTAAAATAAATTTATAATAGGGACATAATAGGTAAATCAAATTTTGTAAAATAAAGCTTTTTATAATAAGGTATAGATTTACCGGTCTAGCTATTTGAATTATTACTATAAAAAATGTCGAAGTATCCAACTTCAAGACCTTCTGCAATTTTTTATTTTTTTTTCCTTTTGAACGAATAGTTAAAAAATATTCAAGAAGTCACAAATAACAATGAATATTAACTTGAAGTAATAGCTAACTGATTAATAATACTCAATATGCTCCAAAATTTGCTAGAACGATAAACTCGTGTTTCAAAATAAAAATAAAAATTCCATTTTTTTTCGAGTATTGAGAATTCAACTTAACAGTTTACCAAAGACCTAAAAATTCTTGAACTAGTAGTTAGTATTAGAGTAATACTTTTTACCATATTACCGTCGGCCATAATCTTCTTTTTTGAGAGAAAAATAGTAAAAGAAAAGTAAATTGATTAGACTCATTAATCGTCATTAATATTCTATTAATTAAATATATATAAATTGACCATAATATCCTTATTATGACTTTGGTAGATGAACAATTCTCTCTTAAAATCATATCATCTATATGCATAAAATAAATGTGCGTGTTAGTGCGACGGCAAAACAGACACGAAAAATTGTCGCCACCATTTTCACGGAGAATCTATTACTACTTGTTATCAACTTAACTTTTTTCTTAAGTATTTTTTTAATCAACTTTATTATCATCTCCTATCTCGAATGTATATATCCTTACAAAATACTTAATTGATTTATCTTTATACGTGTTTAGTATCATTTTTTCTTGCATAAAACTGAATTTGAACTATTAATAAGTAATTCTATCTTGGGGTTTGTCAGCAAAAAAAGATGATCTTCATACGTAACACAAGACTGAAATAATATGATGGTACAATAAAACAAACGAATTAATTAATCCAATTCCGATAAATAATCATATACATATTATTTAAATTTGTTTTACCATCTTCTTCACCTAATCTAAATGTCGCGTCTCAACAGAGCCTGAATTCTTCATTCCCTTAATATAAGATAACTCCATTATTTGCTAGCAAGTCAAAGTATTAATTATTTAAAAAACAACTTCGAAGAAACAGATACTCACAAAGAACCAAGACATGCGATGACTTTTGCAAGATTAATTTATTTCCAATCTCAAATGCATAAAGTACTAGAGGAGCTATTAGGCAATAACAAATTGAATTGGAATTATTTATTACAAAATATTATCTTATAATTATTGAATGCATAGTGCCATTGGTTCTAGTATATAAGCCCTAGTCCGCCCTTCACGAGGATCAAACAAAATTGTATGCCCATTACCTTATAATTTTGTACATCAACCATGAAAATGAAAATTAGAAGTTCAAAGCTTATCAAGCCTTTGTACGAAGGCAAGGCTCCCCCATTAACAAATTACATCCCTTTATCAGTCTTTGATAAGGCGACCTACAATCAACATGTTGCCATTGTTTACGCATATCGTCCTCCAACACCAACCAATGCGACCATTGAGAAAGGCCTAAGGAAGGCTTTGGCTGCATACCGTGCATGGGCCGGGAGGCTCGGTAAAGATAGCAATGGCGATTCAATCATTCTTGTGAACGACGAGGGTGTTAAGTTTGTGGAAGCATCAGTTGATCGTGACCTAGATGATGAGGTTGTTACTTTTAGTCCTTCCGCGTCTTTGTTGAGCCTACACCCTAGCCTGGAGGGTGTGGCGGAGCTCGTTCAAGTTCAAGTCACGAGGTTCTCATGTGGCTCAATGGTGGTGGGTTTCACGGCCCACCACCATGTGGCAGATGGTCATGCAACTAGCAACTTCTTGGTTGCATGGGGTCTGGCTTCGCGGGGGCAAGAAATTACTCCATTGCCTTTTACTGATCGTTCGATATTCCCCCCTCGTGATCCTCCTAACTTTGAATTTCAACATAGAGGGGTAGAGTACATTACTAAACACTTCAAAAAAGTTTATCCTTTGATTGATCATGACGTGGAGAACATCGTGGCACACAAAATTCATTTCACCTCAGAATTTCTCTCAATGCTCAAGGCTAGGGCTTCTTCCGGAATGAAGAAGCCCTTCAGCACATTTGAGAGCCTTTTGGCTCATTTGTGGAGAGCCGTGACAAGGGCGCGTGGCTTGAACGGATCGGAGACCACCCAACTACGGATCTCCGTGGACGGTCGGGCTCGGCTAAACCCTAGGGTTCCCAATGAGTATTTCGGGAATATAGTGTTGTGGGCATTTCCGAAAGCTAAAGTGGATGACCTTTTACACGAGCCTCTATCCTACGCAGCTAAGCTTTTACACGAGGCGGTTGTAAATGTAAACGACAGTTATTTCAAATCATTCATCGATTACTCAAATCACAAGGTGAAGGAGGAGGATCTAGTCCCAGATGCAGGATACCGAAGAGTCAATTTTGTGGCCAAATTTGGAGGTTCATAGCTGGCTAAGGTTTCCGTTTTATGATCTTGATTTCGGAAATGGAAGCCCCTACATTTTCTTGCCCTCCTTTTCGCCCACAGAAGGAATGATATTCCTTCTCCCATCCTTCACAGGTGACGGAAGTATTGACGCTTTTGTTCCTCTATTCCAAGAAAATTACAATATTTTCAAAGAAATTTGTTTTACCCTAGAATAGAACACACATTCTATATGATCACTTTCATATTTTACATTGTCTTTAAGAATATGAAGAAAATATATGTGCTATTAATATGCAGCTAGTAATTATTGTCCCAATTGTATCCTAAAATTTTGTTATGATATAAAAGAATACGATATTTTGTACTATTTTCTGCTCAATTGATTCTTTATTTTATATCCTATTTGAACGGAATAGGTCAAGGTTTGCGCTTTGCGGTTTAATTATGTCCTCCATCTAGGGGAGTTACGATCTCGTGCATGCATGATCAACAAAGTTGACGACATGTTTGTCCTATACACCTAATTAATAAAATATTTTCATCAATTATTTGTTAGTTACCAATCATATATCTTTGTTACGTATATAATTCACCATTACAAATATATTGCATTCATAAAATGATTAAGGTGACGCAAGAGACACGAGACTCAGAAAATTAATAAAAAGCAAAACCAGTATTATACGCATGGGAATTTCGGGGATGCTAATCATAATCACGTTCAAAAAGCTTCGTAATGACATGCAGTAACATAATGATTAGAGATTAATATTATATGGAAGAGTTTATATAGAAATAAGCTCTCATCATGTGAGAAATAGGAATAGATTTGTAATACACAATAAGCATGAAATTATTTATATTATACAATTTGCGCGTAAAATATTTTTGTATTATATAGTCATGCTTATATTAACATTAGTCGTATATCATACTAAAAACCAATGGTCCAAATATAATTATTCTTATTTCTTACACCAAAACTTATTCTTATGGATTGGATCATACGAGAACCAATTATGTCATCAGAACTAGAAACTAATCTAAACAGTTGATTTTCTCAAGATTGCATAATTTAAAATCTAAATAACTATGATTACATAAAAATATAATTATATATATATAAAGCATGAATATAAATATAAATAAGAATGTTCTACACACACACACAAAAAAAAAATGGAAGAAGAAGAAGAAGAGTTCTACAATAAACTTGGTTCTCAGAACGTTCCCTAGATATATACTCCATCCGTCCACAATCCATAGATCTCATAACTATATTAGGACGTCTACCATCTTTAGACAATATTCTTTTCTGATAGTAAGCCCCACAATACATAAACGATTTAACACTTTATACTTTAACACTTTAACATACATAAAAATATTAAAGGGGCTTACTATTATTCTACTTTAATACTTTAATTTATTAATATATCATCACAATGCGTTAAACTCCACGCCAGAAATTTTGTGTCTACTCTTCATGGACGGAATGAGTAATATTTATAACAAGCCGACCAAACACCAAATCATTATCTTCTAAGAAAGCAAGCTAACACACTATTGGGATTGTTTGTTATCATCAATTTTATAAGCTGTTCTAATTTATAGCTTATCACCATGATTTATTTGCATCAACTACAATCAAGTATGGTTGCGTCATGTCTTACATCTTTTGAACACGAGAACAATTATTTATGAGTCGCACTTTAAGAGAATTTACTCATTTAATTTGTTTTCCCATAATTATCCCAATTTAAAAGCGATTGGTTGGTTTGGTACAACTTATTATTACTACTACTAAATAATATAGAGTGATTTAATTTTCTTGTCATAAAAATTAAAATGGCAAACTCTAACTAGACAGTTCAACCTAACCAAAGACGTGGAGAGTTGAACTTTGCATTGAGATCGTGACATGCGCGCATTTAAGCAAAATGTGTTTGGTATGAATATGAATTGTTTGCATTAACTATTCTATACTTAAATCTTTATTTATATAAAATTGATTATCTTCTTCATCAGATATTGCCGCACTCGGGTAATCTAAGCCCAACTCATTTTTCAATAATTTGAATATTCAACATTTATTCATCAACTAAATAAGATTATAACCCGTGAGCAGAATATTTCGTATGACTTGTGAGTTTATGAGTCGTGACTATATAAAGCACGGGCATACTTTGTGACAGATCTAAGTCCAATATAATCTTTTTACAATTGTGATTTGTTTTCTATTACATCTAACCCAGATAAAGAAATCATACGAGAAAAGATATTTAATGTGTACATCTATTCCCATCTTAACCTGTTTTTTTTTATTATATCTAATTAATGGGCTGCTTGAAATACAAAACGAAACTATATGAGAAAAGATATTTATCTTTAATATATTTTTCTATTATATATATAATAGACGCCTTAACATTCAAAATTTGAATGAATATGACTATATAAGAACCCTTATTATTAATATTTATTATTATTATTTTTTCGATTCAAACGAGCGGCTTGACATTTTATATTCTTAACGTTATTCAATGTCAACATTATTTCGAATGAATCGTCTTAATACTATAATTTTGAAATAAATACATTTTTTTTTACACTTTACTTAAAATTTGTGACATAAAGTGATTGTCGTCGAATTTAACTATTTAATTATTATTATAAAATTAAACTAAATTATATTACATCTGAATTGAGTTTAAAAAAGGACAAGGCGTGACATAAAAAACATATGGAGTATAAATCTATTTTCAGAAAGCATAAAAAATCACCGACTGTATGAGACTATAGCCTAAATGGTGATTTTATATGTTTTTATTTCATCAAAATATGAATCGTGGCTAGCAAGCACTAGTCAACGACATGGGAATCAGAATAATTGGAATTGAAAGATTTAAACCTGTTATTATACTATGTATAGAAATATCATGTTACGCGATCCCTTGATATATTGTCACATTAAAATACGGACTATTAATTAATCAACTTTGATTAATTTCTTAACTGTTAGGAATCGAGTTTAGGTGGACTAATGAGTAATCAGTAATCAAATCTTCACACGTCTGCAATATTTAATGGAGAAATTCGAAAATTTTGTACTATAATTTAAACATGCATGGCCGGGCTGGATAGAACATATTATGTGAATATGTAAGTCACTCGTGACGTTGATTTTTTTGTTTTGTTTTGGAATGTATAAACTATAAATATTACAGACAAGTTTTTTATCATTCTTGGCACGTTCCAATGTTAAAAATGCTCTTTTTGTTTCTTTGCCTCTTAATCTTAACCCGAACTTTAATAGATTTACCTATTAGGTTGTGTTTTTTTTATTTTTTATTAAGTGTTGTATGTTAAATACTCCCTCCGTCCCTTTTCATTAGTCACGTTTACTGTTTTTGTCTATTCTATTTATTAGTTACATTTCCTAAAATGACAAAGAATATTTTGCTACAATTAACTCTCTCTCCTTGGAATTGATTATAACCACATATCACATCATTCATTGGTATTTGTGCCCAACCCAAATGTAACTAATACCAAGGGGCGGAGGGAGTATTATATAAAAATTATCAAGATCTAACTTTAGTGCAGCTTTAAAATGAGAAAAAAAAAAAAGTAGTCCCTAATGTTAGTGTAATCTTAGTGAAATTATGTCATATAAATAAAAAGTAGGAATAAAGAAAGTAGGCCCTAATGTGAAATTTTAGTGTAATTTACAAAGTAAAAAAGGACCTTGTTAAAAAAAGTAGGCTAAAATGGAGACATTGATGGTTTCATAGTAAGGCCATATTCCAAGTTGTTGGGCCAACCTTTACTCAGGTGTACAATTTTCCAAGGCCCTGAGGCAGCGATTTCAATGGGCACCAATCCTGCACAAGCTTTGAATTAAATTGGGCTATAATGAAAACTTTTGTAGCTCCACATAATCGAAACCATTGATCTTCAAAGATCTTCAAAGTATTTTGTACTCCCTTCATCCTATATATTTCCTCCGTCTCATTTAAACTGGTCAGTTTGATTATTTTATACCATCAATTTGAATAAACAATAGGTCAGTTTAAATGGGACAGAAGGAGTAAATATTTTCTATTTATTTTATCGATGGACATTACTTGTAAATAGAATTAGAGTTGTTTTATCCCATGTACTTATATATGGATATACGACTGATTGTGATGGATATACAAAAACCGCTTTTCCCTCTTCCCTTCTCTACTACTGTCTCTTTTCCTTCTCTTTTCTTCTTCCCGTATTCTCATATTTGTACTGTGATTCTTAGTACTTACAATTTTTAAATTATTAAGTTTGATTTTTTTGGATACTTTAATTAATCATTTATCCAATTCAAATATGTGCTCCCCGGTCAAACATGTGAAGCCAAATACAACTTATACAAACTATAGAATCAACATAAAAAATGCAACAAAACATGAAACACCCAAAAAAAAGAAAAAACAGTTTGTTATATATACATTTAAAATGAGCACCTACTAATATGAATATCACCTTAGCTCTCTTTTGATATTGAAAGAACAATACTTTCCATAATTTAAGCTCCCCTTTTCGAATATACTTACTTGCAATTCATGTTTTAATCTTATACTCTCTCCATGGCTCCGTATAACAATCCATTGCCTATTTTATATTTCACATAAATTCTATTTACATTAACATGAGACTCATTTTCTACTCACAATATAATTATACATTGTTTCAAAATATATGTGCCCTCCATAAGCAATGAATTAATAAATGGAGAGAGTATTTAACTTAAAAATATTATTTTTATTACAAAAAAAATACTATAAAACCCTTGTCACGAACTAAATGACTTCATCCAACTCGCCCACACGACTGCAAAAGAAGTGAAAGAAGAGATTGGTACCTTTTTTTTTTTTTTTTTTTTTTTTTTTTTTTGAATTCAAAAAGTAAAGTTCATCCACTCTTTTCTCACACATCACGTCAACTTTTGTCGTTAAATCATTTCTATTTTTTTCGAACAAACCTTTCCCTTTTAAAATTTATTTGAAGCCTCTTAATGAATGTTGTCTTAAAAAAGGGCGACAAAAATGGTAAGAAATAGAAGAAAATTAGAGCACTTACATACTACCTTCATCCCATTACATTAGTCACATTCACTATTGCGGCACGTTTTTCCACCGAAACCTAGTACGGGTTTTAAAATATATTTTTGACGTATTCATTTTTTCACGGGATACTATGAGTGTCATAGTATCCCGTGAAAAAATGAATACGTCAAAAATATTTTAAAACCCGTACTAGGTTTCGGTGGAAATACGTGCAAAAAGGTAAATGTGACTAATGTAATGGGATGGAGGTAGTATATGATTTGTGAATATATAAAAGTAAGGATCATTCCGTGTGAATTACGGAGTACTCCGTACTATATAATTAGAACATATCAAGTTTATTAAATATAAAAAATAAAAAAATAAAAAAGAAAAAGAAAAGAAAAAAAAGAAGCAGAAGAATGCAAAAGAGATTAAAAAAAGAAAAAGAAAAAAAAAAAGAAAGAAAAGAAAGAATGATGTTAACGGTTAACCCTCTTCCTCCCTCACACCTAAACTGAAATAAACCCTAACCAGTAACTGTCTCTCTCTCTACCACGCTTACAGACTGTACGGACGTAAGTCAGAGGCAGACGTTACTGGTTGATCGCATTTCAACTGAGTTTGTATTCCTCAGCTTTCAATTGCTACTGCTTCGCGGATGGCGGAAGAGGCGGCCCCCGAGAGGAACGGCGGCGATCGGAGCGAGGCGAGCGACTATACGTCGGAGGATGAGGGGACTGAGGACTATAGGCGCGGCGGATATCACGCCGTGCGGATCGGTGATACATTCAAACACGGAAGATATGTTGTTCAGAGCAAGCTTGGCTGGGGCCATTTCTCCACTGTCTGGCTAGCTTGGGACATTCAGAAATCTGTAAAATTTCTTCATTTCCTCTTCTACCTTTTTCTAAATAAACCTCCGGTTCTGTACTAGTATTATTTAGTTTTGCAGCATGCAACCTTGTTTTTTTTGGTGATGTTGTGTTATGCAGTTGGTGGTAATCTGTATTAATTTCTATGTTCTCTATGCGTGAAATAACTTTTTGGTTTAAAGAAAGGGTAATTTTTTAGGTGAAGGGCGTGAATTCTCATTATAATTTGCCATATGCTTTTGTCATAACTATTGTTTCATTACTCAATTTCTTAATATCATCATTCTTGTCAACAAGTGAATACCTGAAAGATTTTGTGCTACACATTATAATTTTTTTAATTAATATAATGCCAGCAATTTGATTTGTTTTAAAGTATGACTTAGGTTATATCTTGATTTTCATAGTATGATTACACTTTCTAATTTTGTCCAAGATATGAATTATTGCAAATCGATTTTTCAAAATATTTCTACCTCGCCGGAAGTTGATACCAATGTGCAATATAATTGATAGGAAGTAACAAGCACGCACATGAAGGCCACCAAACTCTTTCACGTGTTATTCTACTTGAAATTTATATTTATCATCAATAACTTGCAAAGCTCGTCATGGGAAGCATAATTTTCAAGTTAATAACTTATTTTGCATTTCTTTCATGAATCTGGTGATAGATATATGTAGCTCTGAAGGTTCAAAAGAGTGCACAACACTACACTGAAGCAGCAATGGATGAGATCACTATTTTAAAACAGATTGCCGAGGGTGATCCAGAAGATAAAAAATGTGTTGTGAAACTTTTGGATCACTTTAAGCATTCAGGGCCAAATGGTCAGCATGTATGTATGGTCTTCGAATACTTGGGAGACAATCTTCTAACCTTAATTAAGTATTCAGACTACAGAGGCCTTCCTCTTCACAAGGTTAAAGAAATTTGTTTCCACATTTTAGTAGGATTGGATTATCTTCATCGCAAATTATCAATCATACACACAGATTTGAAACCAGAGAACATATTGCTTCTGTCCGTGATAGACCCATCCAAAGATCCTACGAAATCAGGGGCAACTCTTATCCTCCCAACCAATAAGAGCAAGATTGCATTTGAATCTGAGGCTTTAAAAGATGTTAAGGGATCACGCAGTGACCTAACAAAAAATCAGAAAAAGAAAATCCGGAAAAAGGCTAAGGTAGCAGCAAAGGGATATGGTGGTAATGAAGCTTCTGAGGAAACTGACCCAGATAATGAGGCAAGTGGGCCTGAAGATTCTCATGAAGATAGAAAAATCAATGGGGAGGAGCAATGTAATGCTTCAGTTCCTGAAGGTGCAAGTAGTGATGGAGCTAGTAACAAGAGGGGTAGCCGGTCTGCAAGGCAGAAGCTCGCGGGTGAGGTTGATCTAAAATGCAAATTGGTTGATTTTGGAAATGCATGTTGGATTCACAAACAATTCACAAGTGATATTCAGACAAGGCAGTACAGATGTCCGGAGGTTATTCTGGGAACCAAGTACTCAACATCAGCTGATATGTGGTCATTTGCTTGCATTTGCTTTGAGTTGGCTACCGGCGATGTTCTTTTTGACCCGCATAGTGGTGAAAACTTTGAGCGTGATGAGGTATAATTTTATCTGACTTTTGTATCCATTTATGGGCGATAGCTCATCTGGTTGCTTCTAGAATACTGTGTGGTCTTTCCTTTGATCCTTTTGTCTGTTTCATCATTGATTCATATAATTATGAATTTCTGATTAACTTTTGATAAACTGTTTGCTCTGATTCAGTTCGACTGGTTATCACTAAATTTTTGGTTGATTTCTTTATCCCAGTTAGCAATTTGTCTTGATTTTGTTGTCAATTGCTTGTGACTGTTTGGAAGTTGCTTTCAACTTATTGGTTTCTTTGTGGTGGTTCTTGATTAGATTATTACTGGTGTTGGCCCATAAGTTGCTTCTTTTCCGGGTTGTATTTTTTATGTGGCTTGTTGTTTTCTGAACTAGTTTATTCGAGTCGTATGAACCGTTAAAGTGCAATGTTTGTGAAGTTGTATATTACTAGCATCTATTCTAATGTTATCAATGTAGATTGGTGCTGTGCCTGTAATTGAATATCTCATGTTGTACATGCTTGGTGCTTCTTTTCTCATAACCCATGTGATGCCGATGTTGTTCATAGAATATCATCTGATATTGCAAACTTCCTTTCGAAAAGGTCAATGCACTCTTGGAATTTCGTTATTGAGCTGGCAACCACCAGCTTAAAAAGGTTTTTGAGGAACTAAATTCAGATAAAGCACTATTCAAAGTACAATGAGTTTTGCTTCAATATGGCTCAATGAAGTTGGTAGCTTTCTGCAAAGTTGAACATGGCTAATTCGACCAGGCCTCATTCTAATAGGTTACTTGGCTATTGTGCTGTTAACTTAGATGTATAACAGTATGTAATGAGCAAAATTCATGGAAGTCTCTCTGGATCAGTTATTGGTATTGAATTTTTTCTGGCTAAAATATTAATTTATCAGACAGACGATATTGATGTGGGAGTTAGATTCTCTCAACTAATAGTTCTCAGTTTAGGCTGATGTAAATAAAGCAGTTTCTGCTGTTTTTGGTTTGTCTGAACATTTTCTCTCAGTCCATATCTTTCCTTTTCTTTTACTGTATTATGATGGTCAGATGGTGATATCTTCCTGGTTTGGTCGATCCTGTGCATGCCCCTTATATATGGCTGATGTCCTGACCTCAGTCTTCTGTTTGTACATCAAATGTCTGAAATCATTGTATGACAATCGATTTCATGATCTTATTCTACATGTAGCGTTATCGATACAGACTACTGACTAAAATTTTCATCTAACTGTAGGATCATTTGGCCCTGATGATGGAACTTCTTGGAATGATGCCACGCAAGGTGAGGAGAATTCTGGCTGTTGAGTTGCAGATCCCATCTACCACTGGCCCAAAATCAAAAACTATGAAAAGCTGTATATTCAATCATTTTATTACACCTTTTTGGCCATGATTTACTCAATATTCCTGTTTCCTACTTGACATGAACTAGGTTGCCTTGGGCGGACGTTACTCTCGAGACTATTTTAATAGATTTGGAGATCTGAGACATATTAGAAGACTGAGAGTTTGGCCTCTTGAGAAGGTGCTTTTGGAGAAATACGAGTTCCGCGAACAAGACGCTAGTGAGATGGCTGATTTCCTTATTCAGATACTAGATTTTGTGCCTGAGAAAAGGTTAACAGCTGCCCAATGTCTTAATCATCCATGGATTAGTGGAGGCCCTAGCAAAGTAGCCCCCTCCGTGTCTCAACCCGAGGAAGTAGACAGTGGTATTTCTGATAAGAAGAGGGACAAGGACGAGAGAGAGGCAATGGAGGTTAGAGTGGGAAATATGGCTATAGATGGAGCATCAAGGCCTAGCAAAGACGCTATATCTTTATCAAGCCGATAAAAATTATCATGTATCATGATCTGGTATTGATTACTGATTTATATCGGCTTGGCATGAAGCTTGCTTGAATCGCTGTTAGCTTGTGCCCCCTCTCTAAGTATGTGGTTGGCACCTCTCTTCCGAATTATAGTGAAGTTCAAGTGAAGAAAAATAGCGGTTTCAACACGTTACTAGCTGGTGGCTGAGTATTTGCTCCTTGTCCTTGGATGAGGGGGGAAAAAAATTGATGTACTTCATTTTTTCTTTACTGATTCCACTCTTCCACTCTAGGGCTGACTTATCTGTACATTTTATTAGTGCATTTTCCGTTCTATGGTTCTTTACCGGAGGTGATTAATATTTTTATTTTAAGAACCTTACTTTCTCGACCCCGTTCAAGACAACTGAATTTTACCATGGTTCTTATACTGAGTAATGATTCATTAGCCAGCCCCTTGATAAATGAAGCTATATGATGTGCACATAGCCATTAACAATCATTCACCCATCTCAAGCGTTACAGAAATGAATGTATTATTTAGCTACAGCCTCATGCTGGATTGGCTACAACAATGAACTAGTTAAAGTTTCTCTTGTTTATCAGCCGGTCCATTTTCTGCTGGTGGTGGATGCAGGCAGCACCACATTTCATACCGAACGAGGACCAGGGCTGGGGACAGGAAGAATACCGCGTGTCCCCAATAATATCATCCAAAATTCCTTATATTAGAAGTTGGAATGGAAGAAGATATTTGGTAGGCGTTCACAAAATTTTCCTTTTCCTGAGGTACGCGTACATGAAAAAGAAACCAAGCACAGCACCCACACATATCCCTGCTGTTGTAAACCAAAATGCGGACTGCAAACACAAGTTTGTTTTCACCAGTTGAAATCGAGTAATTTTCATGCAGGTATAGTGCCTGAGTGAGGATGGTGATATTATTTATGCTAAAGAAGAACAAGGAGGGAGGTGAGTCATACCACATGTTCCTCGAGATACGACCTCAAGTTCATGCCAAATATACCTGCCAAGAGAGAACCTTAGTAAGGATATCAAGGAGAAACTCCAATTGGTGACTGTCATCATTTGTAAGCCTTCAGTATTCGACATTATCCGGAACATAGCCAGTAGTACCAAGATGAAAACTAATTAAAATTAACTCATCATCAGCCAAATACCTGCAACTAGGGCACCAACTGCAACAAAAAATGCCCCGACCTGAAGGAGAAGTTCCACTCTACTTACTTCCAGTCTCCGGGAGCTGATAAGATGAAATGATAGCAGATACAGTAGACAGCTTCAGAATCATTCATACTTGGCATTGTTTAAAATTAACACCTCTTTATCAGAAAGGCAAATGAAAAAAGGATACTATATAAAGTTAATCAAGAATGAAGCCAATGAAGATAACACATTCCAGAGATTTTATTTGCTCTTCTTAGAAGCTATGTGCAAATTTAAACAAATCTAATTAGTAGCATTTGCTCTACTAGGACAGTGCAGAACTGCTACCTGTTGTGCTGTATAAAATGTATTCCTGTATAATCCTATAAATTTGGGCGTGAGTCTACGATAATGGCTTAGAGGGCTTTTGGCTAAGCTTATTTTAAAGAGTTTATAAGCTCCAAGAGCTTATAAGATGTCTTGAGAGGTGGTTATAAGATGTAAAACTAAGTTGGGATAGAAGAGCTTATTTTTAAGAACTTATTATGAGTTAAAGGTTCTTTTTTTTTTTTTTTTTTTTTTTTTTTTTTTAATCTTATGAGCTGTTGGATAGCTTATTTTTGCAAACATTTTTAAGAGCTTATAACATCTTCAACAGCTTATAAGCTCCGCCAAATACCTTGGTCTAAATAATCCTAAATCTAGGATTGGAAGGATTGTAGAGAACAAGACATAATTTCTCTACAATTCAACAAATCTCCTAGTTTACCAACCAATGTTGTCTAACCATTCCAATCACTGAATGGATAATTCACCAATTTCTAGAATACAATGCTCGACTGTTGATTGGCCACACTCTTTATATATGCAGAAGACACTCGCCAGCTAATTCAATCAAAGAAATAAATCTGGCATTTCCTTTAATGGTGACCAGAAGTTCTTCTGCAAAGTAAAACAAGAAAAAGAAGCAATAACAAATAACAAACCTAAGGTTAACGGCAATTGAATCTTCCATTTCCTTTGCTGAGTCGAGAAGCCTTTCTGCTTGACCATGACAAGATTCACATCTGTCATCACATGAAATAATTCAGTCTGCTAACTTCTAAAATGTTAAAAACTGCCCACCACAGCCGCAACTTCTGCGGAAAACTCACTAACCCATAAGAAAACTATAGAAACTTAGCATATTGCTCCTAAGGTTGCTCAGCAGAAAAGGACTTTGAGAAAAGGACTTTAAAGGTACTTGGTAAAGGAAACAGTCTCTTCTTCACCTAAAAGTTTTAGCTCTGACAATTTCTCAGATAATTTCCCCCCTGATCTTCCAATATATAGACATAATCTGTAGCACTAGAGGAAGACAGAAATAAGAAGACAGAATAACAAGCTTAAGTAAAGTGGCAGTGGAACCATCCATCCGTTGCTCTTTGTAGTGTACTCATTTTTCTTTCACCCAGCCATTTACAAACTGTTTATAATGACAAGAAATATATAGGACTGGTTGACAACGAGTTAAAGAATAACCAAATCAGAGGCCTTAAGTGATTATTTCCGGGATGGAAAAGAATTTCCGACTGACTAAAGGTGATTAAATCTTGGAGTTCTCGAGAGCAAGGACAGGGAAGAGGTTAGTAGATTTTGCTTGTTCATACTATGTGAACTTCTTATGACACACGCACTGCCATCATAGGCACCAACAATGCTACCCCTTTCAATGAACTAAAGGATGTAAAGAAACTACCTTTGGAGATAATTTTCCAAAAGCATTTCAATCTCTTCCTCCTCTTCTGAGAAACACAAGGACCAATAATCAGACTGCAATTTGGAACATCAAAAGTGATGCGTAATTTTAGATGTAATTCATCTTTTTATGGACCTAACTTTATGAGACTTACCCTCAGCTATCTCCTTCTCCAAGGGAACAGAGCATTCCATCTCATCAGTTTTTGTCAGAGTGCAGTTTCTTCCCATAATACATATTCTTCGAATTTCATGCGTGTCCTCGAGAATATCAAGCAACATTTGCTTTAAAGCCCCAGCCTTTGAGCCCAATTCTACCTATAGTAAAAAAAAACCAGTATGTTAGCAGCTAGTTGTGAGTAAATCAATACATTTTAGCCACGACCAAAGTAGCCAGGAAACAAGGAAAAGTTATACTAGCGTTTGTTTGCTAATTCGAAGTTCCTCCAATATGTTGGCAGTCAATCGATTAGGAAGAACCTCAAGCAAATCTTGGACCTGCAAGAAGAGTAATTTCAGAGAATTACATAATAGCTATGTAGACATGTGAGTTTGGGATATTCTGCAATATATAACAGCAACATATATACAGTTTGTTTTTGTATAACAATTTTGATAAATATTGTCAGGGCTGGAGATAGAAAGAAAAGCTTCTGGTAAAAATTCTGCAATGCACATTTGAATATGAAATGCTGTAGCACAAAATCAGTACAATTTAAAAGGGGTACCAAGAACCAAGCTGATAAGGTCTAGGTAATTTATCCGGGATGTTCGGAACAGGAATTGGGCATTTAGTAACATTTGTTGGATGATGTTCAAAAATAAAATATTTTGTTTGATGATCAGAAAACATGCAGTCACGTTTCTTTACTCACACGTGGTTCTAAATCCATTAATCTCTGTTCCAGGCGTTGTATTCGAGAATACAGTGCTGCCTCGACTACCTGAAATGATAACATTGAAGAAATTTCAGGCTATTTAAATAATAAACTACCATTAAAGCTACATGTACAAACAAGTGCTTAAAACTGTGCTAAAAATATATTCATAGCATTTTAACATGAAAGCAAGAGTTTAATCATCTCCCATCCAAGACCAAGCTACTGACAGGCTACCATTTTACTAACAAGCACTCTGACAAGCAAATAATCCCCTTACAGAGTTGGCTTTTCATGGGAGTTAAGCTTTGATATAAGTCTAATATTAAATGCAGGATTGAACCTGGGGCTGTGGTAATATCTACAATCGATGCTTTGAATAAACTCGAACCTTTAAACCGCGCACGGGAATTTAAATTCAAACTAGAAAGAGAAAAATTCATCTCGTGAAATGATGGAAATTGACCAAACTTCATTACACAAGTGGAAAGAATATAGCTAGCATGGGTCATTTGATTGGATGTGTATTCAGTATCAATAGGAACAGGGATATTCGTTCTCTATTAGCAACCTAACTAAAGTCCTGGCAAACCCAAGGGGGTTGATTCACTTGTTGATTTATAGAACACAGAATGGGAGTTATGAATAATTCTGTAATCAGCAGGAAAAAATCTATCTGCAAAGAGTGAAATACTCTGATTCAGAAAGCCAACCCCAAAGTTAATGATTCATGAGGAAATCTACCTCAAGCACAAATGGCATGGAGGGACTTCCGCTCATGTTCTTTGGGTTTAAGCGGGGCAACAAAGCATCAATAAAAGCTTTTCCTGCTCTCCTGTCAGTTGCCAAACATCACATATTAGTTCACTGACTTTATGTGGCAAGAGTATAAAGGATTGACGTGAAAAGTGCATAGAGGAGGAGAAATACCGGTTATAGTTGAATATATAAACACGTTCTTGCATTGCAATTGCCCTTAGAGATCCCAAGTTCAGCAGAATTGCATATTCCCGTACCTTATTGAGTTTAAAATAAGATGTACAATCATAATCAGCCAATGGATATAGAAAGAAGAATACAGTGAAAATTTAAAAAAGGTAGAGCATATTGAAAAGTAGAGAAACAATGACTATCAGCACCAATGTGTGCATTGTTTCACAGATGTTAAAGTGATTTTATAAACCAGAGCTTTGGGCCAATGAGACAAGCAGATCCAGTTCTGGTGCGATGCAAATCAAGCAAAATAAAAAAATCAGACAAAGTAGACTGTTTTCAAATTTGATCCTTTTTGACAACCAAGCGCAACTAAGTGATAAGACGCTTCCCATACAACTAATAGGTGGAGTTTAAGTTACCTCGCAGTGCATGCGTTATCCTCAAAAAAGAATCATCCTTTAAACTCTAAAGCCTTATAGTGATTTCCATTTAAATCCTCTAGTCTAGGCAAAAAATGCAGGCATTGTCAAATGCAAGTCTGATTATAAGGTGATATCACCAAATAAACAACTGAGAATGATCAGAATTGGATCTTATCATGAGGTATTACACAATGTGAACAATAGTAGATAGCAGTTTAGTCTTTCCTACCAGTATTGAAGGCATTGTATTGGTTAACCACAATGATGGATCAACGCTCCTAACATCTCGAGGTCGGAGACCTGAAAAAGATTTTCCTCAAAGATGAGTAACAGGTATGTTATAGGAGGAACCAAAGTTTAGCAACGGAGCCAAAGAACAAAGGAAATAAATTATAACACTGTTATTTCTAGTTCATGGGAAATTTAGGTCCAAAGTTATCAGCGAAAAGGTTTTCAAAAGATATTTCTACAAGTGGAAATTTCAAAACGGTTTCCAAACGATTATTTCATTTTCTTGGGAGGGTGAGGAAGTATCCACTACTGAACGAACCAGATCGGTATGAAAGAAACTTCTACTCACCACTTGATTTCAAGAGGTGTCTCCGATTGATTTTCCGTGTAGAAACGATTCCACTAAAACTTACTTCCACAACCTGTTGATGAGAAATAAGTGATATTTAGACATAGATATAGTGAAACTTTGTTTCAACACATCGATGAGGTTCTCAACTAATCCTGTTTTCCACCTGTATGGTCATACATACGTGCAGTGAATCAATGTAGTGGAAAGCAGAAAACAAGTCCTTCCATTCCATGAAACTGAGGCTTGGTTTTCCACTACTAGAGTTCCTTAGATAACACATGTTGAAGAGAAACAAAATATATTTCTTCTCAGTGATGCTAAGTTCGAACAAAGAAACAAGCAAATTTCCTTCGTTTTTCTTCTATATCTAATCTTTAGAATTCAGCTTCACCATATACTTCATCTTCCCAAATTCACTATCGAAACTGTGATCCAACTTGTTAAATTCCAATTAGGAGTTAAATAACATTTCGAGTTAAATAACGAAAGGTCAGTTATCAAATCAGCAGCAAGTAGCAAATTCAGTAAACAAAACGGCTCTAGAAACGACCTCATACACTGGCTCACGAATCCCTAGGGAGATAGAATCCCCGGCTGCGGAGATCCTCTGCGAAACAACAGCGCCGTTGGGGAAATCCCGACCAATCGTCTCATCGTCAGAGACTCCACCATCCCCATCCTTATCCAATACAGCTTCATCTACAAGTTCTCTCTCCCCGGCTGGTTCCGCGAAACACTTAATCGCGAATTCCTTAGCAGCAACGTGGCGCAGGGGATCAAAGCTCCGTTGCGGTGGCTGCTGCTGCGTTTGCTGCGAAAAATCTTGCTTCGACCGCGACAGCGAAATTCCGGCCAGGATAAGGCGAAACTGAGGGGAGTGAAGCGGCAATTGCAGGAAATTCGGAGAATGCTGCGAAGAGAGCGGAGCCGGAGACGCCATTGCTGTAGAGATGAATACAAGCAAAACCTGAAATTCTCACGCTACATCCGTAGAAACGGAAACTCTAGCGCAGTAGATTCGAGGTACGCCTGTAAATGTGTATGTATATGTGCAGAGATGTTTTAGAGAGAGAGAGAGAGAGAGAGAGGGAGAAACGATGTAGCTGGTGGTTGAAATTGGTTTTCCGCTTGCTGTGGTGAAGGCGTATCCACCTGTATATTTAGCGGGGCCGTTATTTTTAAGATCGTTTTGTCCGTTTAGAAAGCGTTTTGACTTCGAGGCTAAAATCGTCCAACTATTCAGAAAACGGAAAATCCAACTCAAAAATAATTCATTCTTCTTCATAGTTGATGAACTTGAGCAGTTCTTCCAGAAAAGTCTTTGAATTTTAATGGCATCAGTTGAGAATCCATTGCTGCTGCAGGACTTCATCTTCCCACCATATGACGTCATAGAGCCACGCACGTCTGCCCCGCAGTTCAAACCCTGCTCCTCAATCTCGTGAGTTGCAATTTCCCCTCAGAGAATTCAATTTAACATTTTTTTTTTAATTATAAAAAATAAAATTGTAGGAGAAGGATTTGGATGAATTGGAGAAAACAGTGGAGCCCACGTGGCCAGGACTGGTTGTGCCTTTGGAGAAGATGATAGATAGGTTATCAGTTGTATGGGGGATTGTCAATCATCTCAACTCCGTCAAGGATTCTCCTGAGATGAGAGCTGCAGTTCAAGAAATTCAAGTATATATGTGATTCTTGTATTTTTTTTTTTTTTCTCTGAACTTTTTTTTCAAAAGAAAAAATTACAGTATGATTTGCTTGCAGCCCAAGAAAGTAGAGTTCCAGCTGAAATTAAGACAGAGCAAGCTCATCTACAAGGCGTTTAGGAGATCAGAGAGTCTCCAGATTGGGAAAAACTTGAACGAAGCGCGCAAACGAGTAGTAGACTGTGAGTGTGAGCTCATATACTTGAAGCTAGCTTGAAAGTGTTTGATCTTGTTATATTTATTTATTTTATACAGTGAAGTTGAAAGAAGCAGTTTTATATGGAGTTTCTCTTGAAGATGCTAGTAGAGAACGTTTCAATGAAATAGAGCAGGTGCTCTTTAACAAGACATTAATTAGGATTCCATCTCTCTCAGAAATTAGGGTTCTAATTAATTCCTTGCACTCTCACCTTCAGGAGCTGGAGAAACTTGCTCAAAACTTCGAAGAGAACATCTTAGATGCTACGAAGAGGTTCGAGAAACTTGTTACAGATAAAGAAGAGATCAAAGGTTTGCCTCTCACCACCCTTACTATAGCTGCAGAGACAGCCATTGTCAAGGTAACGAGGATTCAGCTCTGCATTTGTAGCACTTATTTTGATTGCAGCATCTTCTTACATGAAGAATATTAATTAGGGATATGAGAATGCCACAGCTGATGAAGGTCCTTGGATAATTACATTGGACGGCCCCATTTATCAATCGCTCCTTAAACATGCTTGCAATAGATCCTTGAGAGAGGAAGTGTTTCGTGCATATGTGACTCGTGCATCGGATGGAAATCTAAACAATACGCCCATCATTGAGCGCATTTTGGAACTCAGGTTGGAGAAAGCAAATCTTCTTGGCTTCAACAACTATGCTGAGGTAGAACCATTTTTTGCTGTTGTTTTTCTCAGGAAAGACTGAAACAAATTCCTAATACTATTAGGTTAGTTTGGAGATGAAAATGGCCACTGTTGATAAAGCAAAGGATCTCATAGAGAAGCTTCATAAGGCTTCTTGGGGTCCTGCCATTCATGGTGAGTGAGATTCTTCATTCTTCAGCTTGAATGGAGTATTAGTAAGTTACTGAACGAGCGTGTTTCTGTAGAATTGGAAGAGCTACGAAACTATGCAAGGGGACAAGGTGCTGAAGAGGCTAACAATTTGAATCAATGGGATATCAACTTCTGGAGTGAAAGGCTTCGAGAATCAAAATATGACTTTGATGAGGTTTGGGCTTCTCCTCCTCCTCCTCCACATTTCTGTCGAATTTTCATTAATAATTCAAGCCTACTTAACTTTGAATGTTTCAAAATGGGATAGAATCGAGTGGCTAGATATATCTTTGTTCGATATCTTTCAATGCTCTCGACTTGTGTAGGAAGAGCTTCGGCCTTATTTCCCACTGCCAAAGGTAATGGAAGGTCTTTTTGATCTGGCAAAGAAGCTATTTGAGGTAGACATTGAACCGGCTAATGGCACAGCTCCTGTCTGGAATAAAGATGTGAGCTTTTACAGAGTTACCGATTCTTCAACTACTACTCCCATTGCATACTTTTACTTCGATCCCTACTCTCGCCCCTCGGAGAAACGCGGTGGTGCATGGGCAGATCTGGTTGTTGGTAGGAGTGGCGTGTGCTCGACTCAAAATACTTGTCCCCGACTACCAATCACAAATATTGTATGCAATCTCACTCCACCAACAAGGGGCAAGCCAAGCCTTATGACTATACGCGAGGTACAATGAGTCAGATCCGAATTACAATTGTACGGTCTTTATTATTATTATTATTTTCAGTTAAATCTGGTTAGCAAATTGACGTTTTTTTGACTGGTGACTGAATTAGGTTGAGGCAGTGTTTCATGAGTTTGGTCATGCTCTGCAGCATTTGCTTACCAAACAAGATGAAGGCCTAATATCTGGTAATAAAGGAATAGAATGGGATGCTGTAGAAATTCCTTCTCTTTTTATGGAGAACTGGTGTTACCAGAGGTGAATCGCTTCTTCTTAGATAGTTGGAAATTTATGTTGCAACTATAGCCAAAATTTGAATAGAAACCTACTAATATTGAAATATTTAGAGTAGAGTTGGAAAGGCTAATGCTTTTTCCAAACAAAAGTATGGTTTTCAGTCTAACTAATTCAAGAAAGCAGTTAACACCATCTTCATTTTGCAGGAAAACCATATTGAGCATCGCTAAGCATTATAAGAGTGGAGAAGCTCTACCAGAAACCACGTGCTTAAGAATTCTTCGTGCAAGAACATTTAGGGCGGCCACCCTACTGCTTCGTCAGGTGTAAAAATGTGATCTTGAGTTGTTATTACACCATTGAAACCTAATTTGTGATTTGAATAAATAATCTGACATCTGCAGCTGCGATATGCTGAAGTGGATTTGGAACTACACTTGAGCTATGTTCCAGGTGGTCTAGAGTCTATATACGACATAGATCAAGAAATAGGTAAAAGGACTCATCCAATACCTTTGCTGCCTGAAGACAGATTCCTTTGCAGTTTCACCCATATCTTTGCAGGTTAGTTGGTCTGATATCGTCTCAATGTCTGATTGTTTGGGCACATTTGTTCTCATTCAACGTTCGATTTTCAGATACTTACGCGGCAGGATATTATGGTTATCAGGTGATTTGATTATTTCCTGGATGTTTTAAGTGGTATTTTGGCAATAATCTCTCTCTCTCTCTCATGTGTACAGTGGGCAGAGGTATTATCTGCAGATGCTTTTTCTGCATTTGAGGAGGCTGGATTGGATGATGATCAGGTGAAGTTTAGTTTCTGGCAATCTTCTCGACCTCTGTATCTAATAAGTTATAAAGTACTGTATATCGCTAAACTGTAGACACCAAGTTTACTAGGCTCAATTATGTGTGTTGTGACAGTCTCTCAGAGAAATGGGCCATAAATTTCGCAAAACTATTCTTGCCCTCGGAGGTGGGAAAGCACCGGACGAGGTACTTGAACAGGGGTTTCATCTGAAAATCTCTCAACTTATATATTTTTTTCCAGAACCTGAATATTTTGTTCCCACACATTATTGAACCGTTAATCTCTCTAAAATTTCTGTAGTCCTAATATTCTATAGTACTCAACATTAAATCTATCAGGTCTTCCTTGAGTTTCGAGGTCGTGAACCCACACCTGATGCATTTCTACGCTACAACGGCCTGTTGCCCAGCATTGCTGCATAATGTTCAGCCTTTCTGACTTACTGATAAAGAGTATAGGTAAAAGCCACTCATATGGTGCTTTAACTTCAAGATAATTTCCTAGAATAATAAGAAATGATAAAATTTATATGAGGAAGCTGGTATTCTTGTTCAGGATGTTTTATTTCTATATGGTGAATTCCTTGCATGTCATTAAAAATGGTATAAGTTATGATTCTATCCAAGTATAGGCTATGATGCAAAATGAGAAATAAGTTATGATGACTCCATTTTTATCATCCGCAACTTGTTATCTAAGCCTGGTTTGTCTCTGCTCCTAAGTCAAGACAGCTTAAATCAGTTAATTGTAAGTATAATGATGTAGATCATACTCGGTGAATATAGCCAAAGAAAAATCTCAATAGCTTAAAATGAAGCAAATTCTTCCATGTAAGAAGTAGTGACATGGATCATTACAAGGTGAAAAACGATATCTACAGAAGCATAAATCTAACACCCAAGAAGCTCTAGCCTGCATCATTCTTGAATTAAAGCTTCGTAAAAGAATTTGAAAGCTTCCACAACCTCTAGATACCACATTGATTCCCTATCTGGAAATGGTGAGAGATCAACAATTTTATGTACCTGTGAATCCGGCCATAAACGATTTAGAATAAGCACAAAGACCTTTCAAGAAATGAGGAAATGAAATGAGGAAATCATGAGGTGATTCAGATAATAACCATAAAGTAGGATAACACAAACTGCAAAAATAAAATTAAATTAAATTAAATACATCAAGTGTTCTTCTGATGATTTAAGGTTGTAGACTAACTTCTAAGTCGAAGAGAAAAGAAAAATGCTGCAATATCTTGTGCTTGAATCATGCTAACAAAAAGGAACAAAAGGGTGAATTGAGCTTCTGTTTTTTATTTGAATTTTAAAAGGGAGCATATTTTACGCAAAAGAAAAATCCATGTGTAGATGTAAACTCGAATATGAAATGCTTGCATCAATTAGATCAAATAGTAGAGCTCTGGTTAGGAAAATAGTTAAATAGATGCCGTAATAGCAGTAAAATGAAAAGGATAAATTTTACCTTAATCAATGGCAGATCACCTGCGCGAACACAATACCCTCCGACCACCATTAGATACATTCCTATCAAAGGAAAGCTAAAGTAATTCAGAATTTATTTCGTAAGAGAATCAAAGCCTTAAAGAAAAATTGAAGAGACCTAGTTCCCAATGGCGATTCCGGAAGTCGCGGGAGAGAAACAGTTCAATGACGGCGGTTCCGTCGTCGAGAAGGAACCGGCCGCCGTCGCTGTCGCCATTGTCGGATACCGAAGGTAAGGAGACTAGAACCCCCTGAAATCCAGCTAATTTAGGGTTTATCCTCGAAAATGTAGATGAAATTGCACCCCAAAAAAAAAAAAAAAAAAAAAAAAAAAAAGGAGGAATTTGACAGCGAGAATAACCTGAATCCATGCGCGTTGGAAGAGGATGCCGCCGAGGGAGAAGGAGTTCTGCGACGGCGTTTGGCGGGCGTTTTTGAGTTGCGCGCAGAGCAGTTTCAGTGCTGCTAGACTGTAATCCATTTTTATTTTCTTCTCTTTTTTTCTCCTCTTTTCCTCAATTTTTTTTAATTTTGAAATTGCAATGGATGTTTGCGTTTTTCTCAGAGACGCAAAATACTGGCGCCAGAATAATTTAACCCAAGTTCCTAATATACCCTCCGAATTCCGACCCCACCGCTCCCCATCATTCTATATTTCTATTGTTTATGCTTTCGCGGAGGTAAAATGCAAATTAAAGTTTATGCAGCGAAATACCGAGATTTAAAGATGATATTGTTAGCGTTTTTAATTTTTCATATATTAGAAGGGTGTAGTGTCATTTACGTATAATTTTGTACTATAATTTTAATAAAATGTAATAAAATTCAGTTGAGTCAATTGTCTCAAAACCCTCAACTTTGGTTGGTTTGCCAATTTTAAAATTTTAAATTCTAGCAATTGAAATTGAAATTAAAACATCAATCCAATTTTCAACCAAATAAAAAATAAAATCAATGTGTCTTATCCTAATAAAGATGAAATTAGTCAGAGTATTATAATTAGGAGTATTTAACAAAACATTATCCAAGTCATTAAATTTTAATTACTATACCAACAAGGTACCAATACCATGTTGAACTAGTGGTTATGAAGAAATACAAGTATCTCAAAACAGATCAAAAGTAATACAAACAGAAACTCAGTATCATTACACTCCCAAATCATTTATTTATACAAGGGAAAAAAAACAAAAGAACTCCACAACACAATCAAATAAAATTTGAGACAACACCAAATAAACAAGCAAGCAACAGTTGAGAAATAGAATTAAAATCAAACTAGCCGATGAGAGAGAGGCCAGCAGAGAGCAAATCATCAGACAAAAGCTTGTTAGCAGCATCAGTGGGGTGAAATCCATCCCAGAAAACATATTCAGTTGCATTACTACATGTTCCTTCTGACTCTGCATTGCACAGTATAGATGTCTCCACCAATCCTGTGCCACAGCATGCCTTTCTTGCTTCAAAAAAACCTATAACAAAAATTAATAATTTCATTAACAGTTTATTTAATTTCACATGTAGTAAGATTTAGAAAATTATTTCACTCACCATAATCAGCAGGGTGTGTGACAAGATCATGCAGAGGCTGATAGATGTCCAGAATCACAAGATTCAGAGCAGATAGCTTAGTTTGCAGTTTCTTGGAAGTGGAGTTGAGCTTATTGTTGAATGAAACTGCCACTTTATTAATCTTTTCCACACAATCATTTTTGTCATCACCAAATATTGTAATAACTGCAGGCACACATCCAAGTGGTGGCAGTGTTGTCACTCCAATCTTTCTTGCTCCCAGATTGTACAACTCCTATATGCATAAGGTACATATGTATAAATTTTTCAGTTTCAGTTGTAAGAATATTTTCATATGATGTGTTATTAACATATGAGAAATTATTAAAGAAACCTGCACAAATTTGGTGTAAGATTGCAAGAGAATGTCTGTGAATTGATCTGTGGTGTACTTCTCATAGAGCAGAGGATTGATGTAATAGTTCTGAACAAAATCACTGCTTCCAGCACTAACAAAATGTATTGATCCGTTTATGATCGACGTAGCATTAGACTGTCCCACCAGTGTCACGAGCTTCTTCTGATAATCCGAGTAGAGTTCCACTTGTTTGCTCAATGGGATTGTCTCCTTCATAACCACAAAAAATATATATATATATATTAAAAAAAATCAAGATTTAAGATCATTTTCTCACATTCATGCATGCACATTATTTACTATATATGATTACGTAGATTTTAGCTGTGGTGTCGTAGTAGCCTGAAGAAGCAGAGGCGAAGTTAGCTCCGATTAGGAGATTTTTCCCTTTAGCTTGCTTGCTGAGGTAGGGCAGCGGATACAAGGTAAATCCGAGGTTCTCAGCTGCCATCATAGTAAGATTAAAAAAAGTGAAGTAAGAAAAAATGGAGTTGTTTTTGGAAATAAAAGTAGTTGAGGTGGTTTAGAATATACCAGTATAATCAGTGGCAAGTTTTCCATTACAGAATCTGCCTGTTGGTTTGTGTTTGATGAAATCTCTTCCATAAGGAGGGAAATTGGCTTTGACAATAGTTTCAAGATTGTTGTTGTTGCCTACATCAACAACTGAATCCCCAAATATTAGCAATGCTGGAACTAAAGGTTGTGCAATTGCTGTGGCAAAGAAGAGAATGAGGAGGAAAATATACAAGTTGGTGGTGATAGTCATTATTATTGTAGGAGAGAGAGAGAGAGTATGAGTATGGAGATTGAAGAATTTGTAGGAGCAATTTAAAGAGGAGGATTATGCATGTTATGGTTGAAATGGATACATCTTAGATTTTGTGACCATTTCAAATGCATGCAATCTTAATCTTAACTAAACACAATAAATTAGAACCCTTGTGCCTTGTTGGAATTGTTTGTGGAAATATGCATGAAACAAAGGGGGGATTAATTTAGTGTATGTGAGGAGAGGAGGGAAGACAAGTAATTAAGTGTCTGGTTGAAGCTTTGTTGTGAGCTGGATAGCCTTCTAATAATACTCTTTCTACTTCTTTAAGAAAAATCCCAAAACCAAAAAAACAAAAAACAAAAAGTTGTCTTACGATTTTCTTGGTTAACCTAGTGCCAGCTTTATGAGAAAATATTTTAAGTTATTTACTTTAGATGTAAAATGAATAGTTATTTAATTGTAGAGGGTAAAAACGTGAAAGGCAAGCTTCATCTAATTACTCTTTTAATTAAGTAGCAGTAATAAATATTGTCTCTAGTTGGTTGTGAGTTGTGACCGAGTGAGTATCTGAGCCTTTTATTTGCTTAAAGGCATCTCGTGGCATGGTTTTGAACTTGAAGGCGTTGCATTATTGAAAGGAGACTAGTCTTTCATTTTTTTTTCAGGAAAATTTATGTGGGAATGTGTATAATCAACAACAGCTACTGTATTTTAATAAGTATCTCAAGTCGTTCAAACACAGATATCAAAGATAATTAGCAATATAATTTTTTTTAAGAGAAAATCTCATAATCTTTGCGTAGAACATTGCCATTCGACACTTACTCTCTATGACCACAATATTTATTCATAATCTTTCTTTTTAGTCCGTCCATAATATTTGTGTATCATCTATTTAGAATAAGTTGATTAGAATCATAGAATAGTGAAGCACGACTTAGAATACTGAAGCTGGACTTCCGCCATCACTCATTCAGAATCTGCATAAATTGTAAATCTATGATTATAAAAGTTTATAAATCAATTGCTTTCAAAAATACAACTTCTAGCAGCTACCTCTCGAGTAGTATGTTAAAAACATGCCAGATCTGATATATTATCTCCTGATACGATACTAAAACATATACTAGAATAGCTATTATAAAAAAAGAATTATCAGAGCTGGTATAAAATTCTAGATCTGAACAAAAATCTTACAGATCCGTTAAAAAAAGATTTAAATTTCGTAAAAAAAATATATATATATAGAACTTATAGATTTGTTAAAATTATTTTAAAATTCCTCATAAGTTTATACGAGTGTCATCTCAACATGCATTTTCTATGATATATGTAAAAAAAATGCCGAGCTTAGAAAGATCTATATGCAAAACAAAACTTTACTGATTTTACATTTTGTGGTGAAATGGCTCTAACAAACTGAAGACCAATGATTTCAAAGCTAATGCATAGATAAAAAAAAAAAAATGAAGATGACAGTTTGGGAGTACCTGCAGTGGCTGAAACTGAGAATTTGGAAAAAAAGAGCGAAAGGGTAGTGAAGTGAAAGTGAAACTAAAGAATTTGCGCAAGACTTGAAAACTGGAGATTAAAGAAGAGCGAGAGAAGAAAAAAGAGAGAAAGGAGTGAGAGTGAAGTGTTGAAAACAGCGCCCGTGCGTATTCAATAGTGTTCTTTATATAATGTTCTTTAGGGTTTGTATTATACTAGTGTTGCGCCCGTGCGTTGCACAGAAGATATAAATTATTCCCTCCATCCATGATCTTTAAATAATTTTTAGTTGATTTTGAACTTTTTGTAATTATGAGTTTTAAAATGGATTTTTGTAATATAATTTTCTTAAAGAAGACTACTGTACTCGTTGTATCCTGTAAAAAAATTATATTAAAAAATTTACTTTAAAACTCATCATTACAAAATATTAAAATTAATACGAAAAAAATTCGGGTCTAAAGATCATGGACGGATGGAGTATAAGAGAGCGATGGAATAAACAAACAATTTGAAACTATATATTTGTCTCTTACATCATTATAAACAACGTAATATAATTAACATTACGTTGTTGTTATCTTCACTGAAAAATTAAATCTCGTAATTTTGGAAACCTAAAATAATTCTAATAGAATATAAGTAAATGTAATTTTAAATATTTATGTGATAGAAACACAAGGCTATTATAGTGAAACTACTATTGAAATTAAGATACATTTAAATTAATATTTTTTGGTATTTTATTTAGATTTGTACTAAATAATTTATTACTATGTTCCTTTATTTAATACTCCGTACATGTCTTTGAAAAAAAATATACACAATAAGTCATGATTAGTGATTAAGATAATTTATTAATCAATAGCTTTAAATCTAACTTAGTATTATTTCACCTAAGTTCAATTAATAATTACCTTTGTTTGTGATAATGTATCCAAATTTTGTAATGTCACAACAAAATCTATTAAAATAAAAATAGTTTTACAATAAAAAAAAATAGAATTGAAAAAGTAAACAATTAACATATAGATATAGCAAAATAAGAAAGTTAATAGAAATATAGTGCAAAAATAGATATATTAGCAACCAATGAAACAATATTTATAATTTAAAATACGTTTATCATCAAATCCATTAGACAATTCACAAATTCTTGAAATAATTATCTTCATAAACCATTGGATAATTAGTGATTACTTTTAGAAGGAAAATGACATGTTTGTAATTTTTGTCAACTATTCTACTTTTATATATTGTATAGATTTTCTTTTAAGTAAACATAACATGAACTAGGCCTCTAGCAATTACATCAATTACATATAGATATGATGGGCCAACCGACTAAACACAATGGGAAGCCCATTTGCAAAATGCTTCCACGCATATAATACTACTACTAGGGCATGTTTGATAGGGCATATAAAGCCCGTGTTAGATTATAGTATGGGCTTATAACCTTGTTTGGTGTTTTATATTCTAAACATGAAAGTTTTGTATAAGTATAAAGTCCGCTCCTATTCACTCTATTATCCACTGTTTATGCTTGTTAACGATATGTCAATCCCCTCCTATAACAATCACACGTTGAACAGTAAATCAGCGTAATCAATACTCCCTCCGTCCCAGACCACTTGACCTGTTTCTTTTCAGCACGGGATTTAAGAAGTGTTGGTTTAGGGAAAGAAGGAGGGGTGTTAAGGCACTTATTGTTTCTATTTTTGGGAAACAGGCCTATTCGTGTGGGACGGCCTGAATAGGAAAGCAGGCTAAGTGGTCTGGGACGGATGGAGTAATTATTGGGTTAACAGAATGTTGTTGTTGTCTGCTTCTATCCATTTCATTTTAGAGGAAATATACCATCTTACCCCAAAACCTTAGTTCAACACAATATTTGACCAAAACATAACAAAACTTAAATTTACCCTACTTTTGGACAATGAGACTAAAATACCCCTTAGATTACTTTTCCTTTTATTTTTTGTTTGTCTGGAACATATTATCTCTCAATCTCTCTCTTCTCTCTCTATCGTCTCTCCTCTCTCTCTCTCTCTCTCCTCATAAATCTGAAAATCCAGAAACAACTTCTCTTCCATTCTTCCGGCGCCGTTGTTGCTGCTACGTCGCTAGCGTCGTCTCCTCGTTTCTCACTGGATTCATGGTATCGCCTCTCGAGTTCTCTGTTGTTGTGGGTTTGGAAGAGTTGGGGATGGATTTGGGTTGATTCGCCCACCGTGGTCACGCCGGAGAAGAATTGTGGGCTGCTGCGTACCTCTCCTCTCGAATTCTCAGATCTGCTCATCCTTCTCTCTTAGATTTGCTCATGCTTTGTTATGGTTTTGTTCTTTTTGTTGAAAGTTCTCAACTAGGGTTTGAAGAACTTGTGAATTATTGGAATATGTATTAATAATTTTCAATTTATTTTCTTGTTGATGTTGAATTTATGTTTCAATTTTTTTTTGGAATCTCTGTTTTGATTTTTTTGTTTCTATTTAGGATCTCTAGGTTTGAATTTTCTTAGGAAGTTTGATTTTGGTGTTTCTCATTTTATCTCTCTTTCAAAATTAGCACATTTAAGATCTCTGTTTTCAAAATCAGCACATTTAGGATCTCTGTTTTGATCTCTGTTATTCTAACCAAACGTTTTAGAGATGTAAGAATTTGATAAATTCTTACTGAGTGAAATTGACAAATTCTTACTGAGTCAAATGTAAGAAATCAACTTGATAAGAATTTGTAAATTTCTTACTCTATCTAAAGAGTTTGGTAAGAAATCGTAAATTACTTACCATTATGATAAGAATCTATCAAATTTTTATGGGCTATGAAACGTTCGGTAAGAAATTGTTTGTTCTTACGTTTCTTACGGTCTACAAATTCTTATGATTGACTTGGTAAGAATAAGTAAAAATGGAGAGACACGCCGGAGAAGACAAACCAGTCGCAAAATCACGAGTTGTAGTAAGAAATCAAATTGATAAGAATATGTAAAATTCTTACTCTATCTAAAGCTTTTGGTAAGAATTTGTAAATTGCTTTCCATTATGATAAGAGTCTATCAAATTCTTATGGTCTCTGAAACGTTTAGTAAGAAATTTTTTATTTCTTACCTCTCTTTAGATGCTTTGGTAGTTTTGTGCGAATTTATGATAAATTGATGATTATCTATGCGAATTTATAAGAATTTGGCAAATTCTTATTATCGTCTTGATAAGAATATGTACTATTCTTACCTTATCTAAAGCGTTTGGTAAGAAATTTTAAAGTTCTAACCATTATGATAACATTTTGTTTGCATTTTGGCGATTTTTTTTCCATTTTTTATGGTTGATGTTGTTTCTTTCCTCTCGCAGGTCCATGGGGAACTTCTAGATGCTGCCATGGTGAGGGAGGGTTGAAAAATGGCATTGTATGCTGCCATGGACGATGATTTTTTTTTTTCTATTATTTTGATTTTTGTTGATGGGATTCCAACTATTATAGATGAATGTAATTTGAAATGTTTTTTTAAGAAATTGTGGGCATCTGACACTGTTTTTTGATGGGCTAGTTAGGAACTCATACTTGAAGGCATTTTGGCTTTTTTTTTTTTTTCCATTGATTATAATATTGATAGTGTGTAATAGTTCTATATGTTAAGATGAGTTCGTATATATGATAAGCAAACTTTCGTATATGGTAAGAATCAATTCTTACATATAAAAGAAGAATTGCATCAATTCTTACTTATCTCACAAAGAAGATGGTAAGATTTTAATATTTTCTTACATGACCAAAAGAACTTACAAATGAACGTTCCATACAACAGATGATGGTAGTTAGTCAGAATTGTATCAATTCTTACACAAGAATACACACAAGTTGATAAGAATTGCATAAATTCTTACGTATGACACAGTAAAATAACTTATAAATCTACAAAATACCATTCATATACCCCACGTTTTCCACAAAAAAAAGAGCAAATTGTATGTTTGGCTACCCAGATACCATTAACAAATATACAAAGCATTATGTATAAGTTTCATGTACCCATTCTTCTCACATATTATCTAATATCGTCAGGATTGTTGTGGCATCGGTGCTATGCGCGTAAATGGTCCGTGCCACATGCTTACGGTATTCTGCTATCTTTTCTGGGTTATCCAAACCCCTTGGTCCGGGGTACTTCGTGATTTTCCTTGAAGGCAAATAGTTGTACTTGAAGTA
Source organism: Mentha longifolia (assembly GCA_001642375.2). Classification (NCBI taxonomy): domain Eukaryota; kingdom Viridiplantae; phylum Streptophyta; class Magnoliopsida; order Lamiales; family Lamiaceae; genus Mentha; species Mentha longifolia. The sequence goes on along the minus strand of CM038112.1, from coordinate 21,286,855 downwards.
TCAACCTTGAGTGATTTCCAAAAACTCTGTAGTTTCTTTTTCTTGTGAGGCTTAAGCTTCGGCACAAGTCGCTACAATAGAAGGAATCAAGGTAAGAATTTAATTTTTTAATATAAGAATTTGTCAAATTCTTACAAACTTTATACCAAAGATATCAAAGTGATGCACATTTTTTAACATATAAACACGTTTTTTTGAATTCTGATCATGGTAAGAATTATCAAATTCTTATCAAATAAAAGCATTGAACCTTAAAACCGCGAACTTTACGGCCTAACACATCAATGTATCAATTCGAAGTTTTTGTTATTTCTTACCAAAAAATACTTACACATTCGACAAATAAACTTCAGTTTTTGTGCCAAAATCTTCAGTTAAAGTAAGAATTTGAGATATTCTGATCAACTAGATAATAAGAATTTGACAAATACTTATACATTCAACAGATAAACTTCAATTTTTGTACCAAAGATAGCTCGTGATAAGATTTGCAATTATTTACTAGTTTTTAAACATGGTATGTAAGAATTTATCCCAATATGTAATCATAATTGTAAGAAAGTAACAGTTTATAACCAAAATCTTCAGTTAAGGTAAGAATTTGAGATATTCTGATCAACTAGGTCATAAGGATTTGACAAATTCTTACACATTCGATAGATAAACTTCAGTTTCTGTACCGAAGGTAACTCGTGATAAGAATTGCAATTATTTACTAATGAACTTATCTGAGACGATAAGAATTAGATTAATTTCTTACAAACAATAACATAAGATTTTTTCAAATTCTTACAGACCTACTATAGTTTTACAAATAAGTACTAATCTTTTTACCATTACTTCATCAATTCACCATTTTATTCGTAAGAATTTTAAAATAATCACAAATCAGTTTCTGGACGACAACAATCACCAATTCTAACCCTTAAAAACCCTAATAACAACAACAAAAAAAACCCTAAAATATCGGATGAAATCATGGTAAGAATTAACAAATTCTTATCCAACAAAAGCAATGAACCCTAAAAATAGTGAAATCTAAAGCCTAGCACACCAAAATAGTGTAAAAGCTAAGAAAACCCTAAAAATTTTGCACCTCAATTCTAGAAATCTGAAGGGAAAAGAAAAAAAAAAACTAAATTCTTACCCCTTTCTCTGTAAATGGTTAGACGCTTGGTTCTTGCTGCTCGGGTTGCTCCAACGGCGGCGAGGCCGCAACTGCTTGCGGCTGGTTGGATGGCTCGTCCTACGTAGCTACTCGGTGTAGCCATTTCGAACAATGAGATGCCATGAGAGAAGAGAGGTGAATCGGGCGGAAAGCTTGATGAGTGAGACGGTCGGATAGTAGCGGCGGAGGTTGCAGTCGCCGGAGAAGAGAGGGCATGGAGAGGGAGAGGAGAGAGAGAGAAAGAAACGCAGAAGAGAAATGGGAGAGAAAAACTGGAGTGGAGTGCGTGAGAATGAGAATGAGAATGGAAGGGAAGGGAAGGGTTTTTTTTTTCAAATTATAATTAGGGGTATTTTAGACCCATTTGGCAAAAAGTGGGTAGAATTTAAGTTTTGTTATATTTTGGTCAAATTTTGATTTCTTTATCTCTAGAAGGGCATTTTATTTTTTGCCCCTTCATTTTATTATAAATATATTGTATTATTTATTCATAACATACATTATTTTAAATTTAAATATATCATATTATTTAGAATGAGAAATTATTTTAATAGTAAGATATATTTAAAATGAGAAATTATTTTATAAATTAGTATGCATTAAAAAATATCATAATATAATTATTTATATAACAAAATATATATTTAAATAAAAATATATTTAAATAACATGATATATTTAAATAATGAGTTATTTTATCTAAAATATATTAGTATATGATAATATAATAGTATGTTATATTAAATGTAACATTATTTTTAAATAGGATATATATATATATATATATATATATATATATATTTAATAATATTGTATGCTCTACTACATAAGATTGCACAAAATAATACTAACTGATTGAAGACAAAAAATATCAATTAAAGTTGCCTTTAATTATGCCAAAATAAATAAAATTAAATGAGCCTCTCATTTGATCTTCCGCGGAAGAAAAAAAAAGTCGATGCATATATTTATGATTTCAAATTTCATACAAGGGTATAATAGTAAATGGCAAAGTTAGTATGAGTTTAATCCAGTCTACCAAACAACAATATAATATTACACTATTTTTTAATATGTTTTTACCAAACACTTCATACATATTGTTAACTCACTTAAATCATGATTATTATATAGGCATATTGTTATCCGACTATATCTTAACACTCATACCAAACATGCCCCTATAGTACTATTATGGTTTTTACTAATTACTTAATGTTAAGTATAATGGTAAACCATTATTCTATAGTGGTCTACTAATAAGTTGACGTTAATTTCTAATAGATATAGCAAACTTTGTATGAGTACTCTTGATTATGTTTACATATAAAAATTTGTAATGCTCTTTAAATTTCCTTTTCATTTTTTTGCATTTGTTCTTTAAATATTTGCTTTTCTCTCATCTTTAGCCCCAAGACTATTTGCAAAGTTACAATATTTCAGAATAACTATTTTGAGAAAAATTAAAAAAAAAACAATTAAGCCTTAGCAAGCGTCACCATCTAAAAATTACTCCCTCCGTCCACGATTTATTGGTCAAGTTGACTTTTTGATTTTTTTGAAAGCTTGTGATGATAAATTTTAAATTGTATTTTTGGAGTTTAGTTTTTTTTACATCATAAAACTAAACTCTAAAAATACAATTTAAAATTTATCATTACAAAAACTCCAAAATTATTTATAAATTATTTTTTGTCAACAGATCGTAGACGGAGGCAGTAGAATATTTCGTATTATTTATTACTATAATTCTTTCACAAAAATGAATTCACAGTTACATTATTAGTTTTTTTTTTTTTTTTTACCTAAAAAAACTTGCTTACATTAAACAATTTTTTTTAATGAAATTGAATTCATATTTAATTTTTTTTGGAGTGAGTGGCTAGTTTAGTAGCATTCCCTACTTCCACCGTCAAGCAACACACGAAAGCAGTAGCCAAGCAAGACACACTCTGAAAACGCCCTCTCCTCTCCCTCCTTTTTCCCTCCGAATTCCCCCCAATTCCTTCACCATTTTCGCGTAAATTCCCCCACATTTTCACTCACAGTATCAACAATCACCGAATCCATCCCAATCCGCGCCGGAAAATAACTGTCGGTGCTGCTCTGCAATGGCGAGCGCCAGAGTAGATCTCGACGGGAATCCGATAAAGCCGATCACCATATGCATGATCGGCGCCGGCGGCTTCATCGGCTCGCATCTCTGTGAGAAGCTGATGACGGAGACGCCCCACACGGTTCTGGCGGTGGATGTGTACAACGACAAGATCAAGCACCTCCTCGAGCCGCCGTCGTTGCCCTGGGCGGATCGCATCCAGTTCCACCGCCTCAACATTAAGAACGATTCTCGCCTCGAAGGCCTCATTCGGATGGCGGATCTTGTAATTTTCCGTCATTTTCTTTATTTTATGTGCTTCTGCTCCTTAGTTTAGTTTTACTTTGTGCTTAAAGTAGGATGTTTAAGTTCATTTTCTTGTTTGCTATTTTATGAACTAGGTTTTTTTCGGTACTGACATTGCTCTAAAACTTTCATGGTTTAATTTAATGAAGGAAGCTTTGTGATTATAAGTTATTGAAGTGAAATTATTTGCTGCTACTGGAGTAAATCCACAGCGGTCTACTTATAGCTCTGTGGAATTTAATTTTGTAGAGTACTAGTCCCCTTTGTTATTTCTTTCCTGGTTTTGATTCACCATTAATGATTTTCTCAAATCTTTGTACTTGTCTCTGTACTGGTTCTTTTATTTGTTTCTGATTTTTTTGAAAGATATGACCCATTTGTTTCTTTGACCTAAACTGATACCGTGGATTTTCTGGTGTGGCAGACCGTAAATCTTGCTGCTATATGCACACCAGCAGACTACAATACGCGTCCGCTTGATACGATCTACAGCAACTTTACTGATGCCCTTCCCGTGGTAATTATTTCGTGTTTTCTAGTTTGTGTTATAAAAAACTCTGATCCAGTGAATCATGATAATTTGAAGTTGATTGATTGTTGTGGGTGTAGGTTAAGTACTGTTCGGAAAATGGGAAACTGCCTCATTCATTTCTCCACTTGTGAAGTATACGGGAAAACGATTGGTTGCTTTTTACCCAAAGATAGCCCACTGCGGCAGGTGAGACTTTGCTTTCATATCCTCTGAGTACTATAATGCTTAAATGCCTTTTCTCCATCAGTCTAGATGATAAATCTCGTGTCTCATATTTAAGAACAAATTTGTGCAATTTGGAAAATTAGACATCACTATAGATACACGAATTTTTGTTTTCCCATCAGAAAATGGTTAAATACCATATTCTGCATGACCTTCAGGATCATAGTTTAAAATATCCCAACTTTTCTAAATTCTAAAACAACAATTTAATGCCTCACCTATTTGCTTTATTGCTAATCTAACAGTGCATCCAAGTCCTGGTACTTGAAAAATGATGTGGAGTGCCATATGTACAGGGTGAGAGATATGCATAGGGATACACATTACCTGTGGCATTATGAATGCCGGGAATTTATTCCGATCTCATTTTTGAGAACTTAATGTGGTGTCAGATCTGTAATTTACTATTTTGTAATAAGTCAATAGGTCAGGTACATTTTTCGGTTAGAATATAGTTCTTGCCCTCTCAATAAATTTATTTATATTATGAGGAGCATAACATTCTTCTGGAAATCTTCTTTTTCTCTGCAAGTTTAAGTTAGTAAAAAGGTACTGTATGATGCTAATAGGTAATAAGTCCTGACTTCTACCATCCCTATTCCCTAGCACTAGTCAACTCATGGGAAAAAGTGATTGAAAAGTTATATGCTAGTAATAATCTCCATTTTGGACCATTGTAATGTTGTATGCTGTGATTGTAAGTTTTGGGCTGGTGCCTCCATGTATATCTTTTAGCTTGTTTGAGAGAGCGACCCATGCAATATAAGAATAGACTGTTTGATCTATTTACAGTAACTTACCAGTAAGGAATCTGAGATCTCGTATATGGCCATATGGCAAACATTTAATGGACTAATATATACAGAAAGGAAGGAGTCTCTTTGGGGAGTTTTAACTAGTTCATACCCGAACATTCTTCCATTATGAAAAGTGGGAATCATGGTGAACTGTCTCCGGTCCTGTCTAATATACACAACCAAATCATGGCAGAATTCATGTAAGCATGCATGGCTTGTATGGGTAATTAAGCTAGCTACTATCTAGGCTGGTAAATGCTGCCTATGGATTTCTTTTCACCGGCTTGAAAAGGCTCCATGATTCTACCCATGGTTTGTTCTTTAAAGTTGAAGACCTTGCTACTTGTTGTGATCAATTTAGACACATAATAAGCTTAACTGATAAAACATCCAACATTGCTCCTCTAGATAAAACTTCTATTCATATTCCTCTTTACAGAAACAGACATCTTAGCTTCGCAAAGGAACTTATTGCCAATTGGTTAGGCTGGTTCTAAATGGAAGGTCATTCCTCATTTGATTGTTTACTATGATATTCAAAGATTTTTACACCTCTCTTGTGTAATAATTTCATTTTAGTTGCTTCTTGTGTTGTTCTTTACAAATTTGTAACCAATGGGGACTTCAACTGCTCTGTTTTGCTTAGTTAGATGGTTTGCTTGAAACTATTCTGAATCTTTATCACCTTCTTTCATCAGGATCCTGCTTATTATGTTCTGAAGGAAGATGATTCCCCTTGCATTTTTGGCCCCATTGAGAAACAGAGATGGTCATATGCATGTGCAAAGCAGTTAATTGAGAGGTTGATATATGGTGAGTTATGTGTTTGCATTCTTGTGGGATATTAGTAAGATTGAAGCACCATATTTATTGTATTCTAATATTCTTGTTCTACAGCTGAGGGTGCTGAAAACGGTCTTGAATTTACAATTGTGAGGCCATTTAACTGGATTGGACCCAGGATGGACTTTATACCCGGAATTGATGGCCCAAGTGAGGGTGTTCCTAGAGTTCTTGCCTGCTTTAGCAATGTAATTATTTTTTTTTCTTATGGTTTTACTGCCTCTCAAACTTTAAAAACACAGTCTCATTTTTCCATTTTGCTGGTTCATTTTCTGCCCAGAATCTTTTAAGGGGTGAGCCGCTGAAGCTTGTGGATGGTGGTCAATCACAGAGAACGTTTGTTTACATCAAAGATGCCATTGAAGCTGTTCTTTTGATGATTGTATGCATTAGTTATGCCTTCAAAATGCTGTGTTTTATATTCATATGCACAATTGTTGTTAAGTTGAGTGATTTCTCAGGAAAACCCAGCGAGGGCTAATGGTCACATATTTAACGTTGGTAACCCTAACAATGAAGTTACAGTCAGGCAGCTTGCTGAAATGATGAGTCAGGTAAGTTCAAACGCAATTTTGAAAGAAAACTCTCTTTTCTTTTAAGTGTGTAATCTCTGTTCTTAAAGTTTTCTTCTTAAAAAACTTGATTGCAGGTTTACACAAAGGTTAGTGGAGAACCTTCACTGGATACGCCTACGATTGATATAAGCTCTAAAGAATTCTATGGTGAAGGATACGATGATAGTGACAAGAGAATTCCGGACATGACCATAATCAACAGACAACTTGGTAAAGAATAAGAAATGTTCTTTTACCACTATGTATCATCATTCTCCTTATCCTAACCTATACTTTTAATTGTATATTTCTTAGGATGGAATCCAAAGACATCGCTTTGGGACTTACTTGAATCAACACTTACTTACCAACACCGTACATATGCAGAAGCTATAAAGAAGGCTACTTCAAAGCCGGTGGCAAGTTAAGTATTGTATGAAATATGAATTGTGGAAGGATCTCTCAACAGATCATCGTATGGTTACTTCTCGATTATCTTTCTACTCTTGAGTATCGTTAAATGTCGAGGATCTTTGTTATGTTTTGTTTTCTGATAGACTTCTGGGTGGAACCGTATCGTGTACATCATAACTTTAGAAAGAGTTTCTTCTAGTGATCTATCCTTGGTTGCCTATGAGGGAGGATGTTGTATCATGTTTCTTAGCCAATGCTGCTTTATGATTTTTCATCAATTGGTGACGAGTGAAAATAATTGGTTGATCTCATATCATGGTGCTTACTACATGCCAAGAGGGAACAATAAAGTGAAATAATCCTCCAAATTGGGTTTTCTTCTCACTTCCCCCTCTTAATTCTTCAATATATGATACCTCGTAGACGCGATTCTAATCACGAGCGTCTCATGAGGCATCGAGTACGTAGCTTCTGCTGCTGCAGCTGATGATCATGACCGTTAAAAGAAGAAGGCATTCCACTAATCCGGAACAGTTTAATTTCTTCTCCACTACAGATTCATCACCTTTTGGTGTTTTTTTTCCTTTTTTCTTTTTCTGGATATATATGAATAGGTCGAGACTTGAGAGGCAGTCAGTTGGAAGAAGAAACTATGGTTAAACAATAAATTTCAGCACAAACTAGCTCTACATGAATAGCCCGAATTTTTAGATTAAGTTTTTATTATTGGAAGATTAATTTGAAATATAGTTTGAAGAAGAAACGATGGTTTATGTATATATTGAATTTCAGCACAAAATGGCCTTGCATGAATAGCATCACACAAATTTAGATAAGTGTTATGATTGATAAAGTAATTTGAAGTAGCCTGAAGAAGAAACTACGGTTCAATATTAGGAAATTGGGTTGGGTTAAGTTGAGTGGGCCATCCCCTGACATTTTAAAGTTGAGACTTGAGAGTAGCCCAGCTTATTAAGATAAGAGCCTTTAAATTTTAAAATTGTGAGCAAAGAGAAAATTAAAAAAAAAAAAAAAAAAAAAAAAAAAAGAACACGCCCGGTGGGACTCGAACCCACAATCGCTTGATTAGAAGTCAAACGCCTTATCCATTAGGCCACGGGCGCTTGGTATTAAACAGCAAGAAAAATAGAATTTCTAATAAAACAACCAATGAATAATTAAGAACTACTCCTGTCCCATGAATCGTAGTATTCCGTATTAAATTACTACATTATTGTCTTAACAGTGTGGTTATGGTTGGACAAAATTTTGTTGTGAAAGCTATAGTAAAATCTTGGTAACAAGTGTTTGATATTCAAGCGGAAATCACTCTCGGGTGCAATGCAAGTTGTATGACGTTAACAATTTATCCGAGCAGTGCAATCAAAATTTATTTGAAAATCTGTTGTACTTAATTTCAAGCCATCCAATTGGAAAACCATCCAATTACTCTGCTGTTTGAAACCCTATTAATTTGAAACTTTAACTACAAGTATGCCTACAAATATAAGATATAAGGGTCAAAATTTAAAATACCCCATTTGAAACTACACATGCACAAAATACCCTCATTTAAAAACAATGCACAAAACACCCCCTTTTTTAAAATAATCGTCGTGGGGCCCACTTTTTATTATTCACCCACTATTGACTCATTGAAACTTGGGAAAGTAACTGACAAAGATTCACTCCTAATTTATCGTGCTTGTTTTAACGGATTCCTTAAGGAAACCGACAAAACCCTCCCCTCTTTTTCACCCACCGATGCCAACACCCACCCCCATTCATTCCTTCCACCGCCAGGCCCTGCTCCATTTTCCTTCCACCGCCCACTTCAACGCCTCAGCACCGGCGACCAATTCCTCGGCTGCCCACTCCCCACCGACATCCATACCCCACAAATCCACTCGGACCCACTCCCCACCGTTCTCCCGTCATCTCTACGCATTACCGCCGGCAACGTCGCCTTCGCCGCCACACACCCACCCGGTCCTCTCCGCCTTTGCCGTTGCAGCTTGCAGCCGGAGCACACCGCCCCGCCGTCGCAGCCTGCCGTTGCAGCACGTCGCCGGAGAAGTTACAATGACATACGAGGAGGAGAAAGAACTAACCGCCGAGATATTGGTGAGTAAAAATAAATAAAGAGTTCGTTTGCCCCCACCGCCGGCAAACGCGGACGGAAACTTCCCACCGCCAGCTGGAAAAATTTTCGACGGCGGCGGTGGAAATGTCCGGAGATGTTGGTGGGGCGGTGGAGGTTCCCATAAAATGTATATAAAGTAATGTTTTAAAACCCGGCCCGGAGGTCGACCCGGCGAGGCCTTCGGGTCACGTTTCAATTGGTTGAACCAGTTGAATCGGGGTTGGACCGTTTTTTAATTATATTAATAAAATAATAATAATATTAATAATAAATACATAATATATATAAAAATAATAATAATTTCAGCATATAAAGTGAAAAATACATTGAAATCATACCCAATAAATTTCTTCATTACATAAACTTAAATATCACATCTTTAAATTTAATTTTTGCAATGATAAATTATTAATTATATTTATTTTTATAGTATATATTTGTATTTTCAATATATAAATGAGAAAAAATCATAATATTATTTATATTACTGTATAATAATAAAAATTTACATGTATTAATAGATGTATAACGGAAATTAAAAGATTATTGTAAATTGGGAGAGATGTTTTTATTGCATTAAACATATAACAATAATAAAATTTGTAATAAATACAAGTAATGGTGGTAGAGTAGATGGCTAGTCCTTTGGACTCTTGCTCTAGAGGTTAAGTGATCGATTCCCACCAACCTCAAACTTTGAATTTTGGGTAAAATAATTGAACCGGTGCAGAACCGCCTCCGGTTCGCCGGTTCTTCCGGTTTTGACCGGTTCGAACGGTTCTATAGCGGTTCAACCTGACCACCGGTTTTTAAGTATGAACCAAACCTGCTCTCATAGCAGGTTCCCGGTCAAACCGGTCGGACCGGGCGGTCCGATCCGGGTTTTAAAACACTGATATAAACTTTCTAGAATTTTCTATCACATTCACCGCCGGCGTAAGTCGCCTGACATTGCCAGCGGTGGAACATTTCCGGCGACTTACGCCGGCGGTGAATGTGATAGAAAATTCTGGTTTTTTTAAAAAATGAGATTCATGATATTTTGATTTTTTTTTTTTGTTTGTTTTACCTTAAATCACGCATAATTTTCGGATATTTTCGGTTAGGTTAGTTTAATTTTAGCCAATATTTCATAATTTGATTAGGTTAGTTTAATTTTAGGTAATGTTTCTTAATTGATAGGTTAGTTTAATTTTATGCGTTGTTCATAATATTTACAATTAATTAGTTTATAATTAGATTAGTAATTTGTTTACTATAGAAATTAGTTTAGTAGTTCTTAACAATCCGATTATTATTTTTGGGAATATGTTAAAAAAATTAGATCCAATCTAATTTACACAATTTAATTAGTTTACATAATTATTCGTTCATTCTAATCATTACATTAGTTCTTATAACAAATTAATAGAGACGTATTCACAAAGTTGTATATATGATGATGAAATAGATATTAGTACGACTAATTGTTAGATTAGTTTTAGGATGTGAAAGTATACTTTTATGTTATGTTAGTATCATGCTACTTGTCGGAAAAAAAAATCTATAAATAGTAGATTAGTACTAATTAGGATTTTTAATTTAATTAATTTTTACCTTGATTTATTATTATTCGTAATTAATTAGGTCTATATTAGTTAATTATTTCCTAATACTGAAGCAATTAGATTAAGAAAATTAGACTATCACATGATATAATGATTAAAAAAATAAAAATGTAGGCCCATCCACCGCCGGCCCTCCACCGCTGGTAACTTCCCACCGCCGGCAACCGTGTAAAATCACGGTCGCCGGCGGTGGGAAGTTACCGGCGGTGGAGGGCTGGCGGTGGATGGGCCCACATTTTTTTTAATCAATATTTTTTATGTTATTAATTAGTTAAGTTTGTATATGTATGATGATTAACATGAGATTATATGCAATGTTTCATAATATTTGTAATTAATTAGTTGATAATTAGATTAGTATTAGATTAGTTCTTATAATTTTTCGCATTCATTAATTGTATTAGTATTAGATTAATATTAATCGACTTCATGCGAAGTTACATAATATTAGTATTAGATTAATATTAATCGACTTTATGCAATGTTTCATAATATTGGTATTAGATTAATATTAATCGACTTTATGCAATGTTTCATAATATTTTACACGCATTTGTTTGCATGTAATTCGTGTATTTTATGCAATTTATGAAGAATCTAATTTTTTTATTTTTAATGAAAAAATAGGCTAAGCCCGCACCGGGATATCGTCGTCCACATTATATCAACACGCTAGCAAAGCCCAATACATGCTATTACATTGACCAGTTGTAGGGCATCAGGAGCGCATTATTCAATGTCGGGGGTAATGCTTTAGTAGACAGATTCAGAGAAGGACCTTTCGGTCATTTTATCGGTTGAAATCCAAAGAGGAGCTACGGGGGCGTACTAAACAGTATACTGTCTCGGGCAATTCATTCAAGCCATGGAATTTGGTTCCACATCGGTGGTCAAAATATACAGTACTCCCACCAAGATCATGCCTTGATTACTGGATTGAAATTCGGGCCTACAACATTTGATCCTTGCCGTAGGCGTAATCCTAGGCATTCACATATCTGGCAAGTTGTTTGTGGAGGGGCAAACGAGAATGCCAACACATTGCTCCAGATATTAAATCAAAATCCTAGCCCCTTTGGCGACCCGGACAGTGATATCCACTTGGGACTGGCGAACATGTTGATAGCCAATAATTTTCTTCTTGGCCACGATGCGCGAAAACCACCGTACACTTGGCTGTGGTTCTTGGCTGACGATATGCACAAATTTATCGAATTTCCATGGGGTGCATACACTCACAAGACTCTGCGGTATTATGTGAGAACGTTTGGTGGGACTGAGACGAAATACTATTTTTGTGGTCCGGCGTGGGCGCTCATTGTATGGGGGTTTGAGATAATTCGAGGGCTCGGCCATGTAGCTGGGATGTTAGTGGCGGGTAATTTATATCCCTAATTTTTGAGATGGCATTACAGGGTACCGCTCAGACGTACGACTGATGAGGAGTTGTACGCATTGTTGATGACATTCAGTATCTGCTTCAGAATGTAATACCCGAGCCACGTGAGCTTGAAACAGTTTGGTATCGCTCCGTAGATGTCGAGGGTTCTTACTCCATAAGCTTTCGCGAGCCGGTGAACGCAGTGGAAGCCACACCATAGATTACTAATGAGGCTCTTGATCGTTCATCGTTGCCATTTCCTATGCCCGATAATGGCACAACCTCCGGAGCCCGACCCAGAAGGAGCGCACGCAGTAGAGTGCCTGAGCATGTTCCCGATCATGGTGTGTCCACCTCCCGACCGTACCGGGAATCACGCGACACTAGGAAGCGTGTGAGGGGGTCATCTTCTACCAGCAGTGGTGGGCACCGTCAGGATTCATCTTGCACGCAAGAGCAGTTCAAGGAAATCGTAGAGGAGGTGGTGGGGAAACATACCAGGAAAATCATGGAAAAGATGGAAGACGATAAAAAAGAGGTTAAAGCCGAGATCAGAGCCACCGAGAATCGACTACTGGCATTTATGAAAGACCTATTCGGCTGCAGTTCCTCCTGTCGTCTGCCTCCGGTTTTCGAGCCACATCATCGGAGCCCACCTATCGTTTCATCAGCTTGGGATTTGGGGGTAGACCTCCTTGAGCCTCGATCTACTGGGCATGTCGAGACGGTAGGGCTTTGTAGGGACACATCTCTCCCTATTTATACACATGATGCCACCACATCTGGATACGCGGAATCCGGCACAGCAGTCGAGCGTTTCGTGACTTCGATTTTCAGGGAGGTAGAATCTTACATAAAACTATGTTTTATTTTTTGCTTTAATATTTTTTTTATAAATTAGTCTTTTTGAATGTAATCTTTATGATTTGCACAGACGGCCCCCGTCACTACCGCACCATTGTCATCATACATTCCTCATACGGAGTCCCCTATGAACCACCTTTGAGCTATGCTTCTGAGCCGCCACGGCATTCGATGTTGGAGTTCTCCACCTCCATACCGGAGTTCTTGACACCGACGGCAGGGTTCTCGACTCCATCTGCACCATTCGTTATAACTCGGCAATCCTGCGCGTAAATCTGCATCATCGGTGGATATTGGCCAGGTACTCTTAACAATTGTGTTTAAGTTATCAATTAAATAAAGGTATAATATGCAAATATTAATTACTACATTCGTCCCAAATTAATTAAGATGCTTGTTGAATATATTATTTATTCATTCATATTTACATTAAAAGTTCTAAATGTGTAGTAAATACTATTTCTAATTAAAATTAGAAATAATAGTAAAAGTAACACGAGACCTATAAAGAGAAAATATTTATTTTGAATATGGACACATGCAAGAAAACTCTATCTTTTAATTTAATGAGATAAGATGAATGACGTGTCTTAGATTTGATGAGATAAGATGAAATGCAATTTTTTTTTTTGTACCAATAAAATAATTCGATCCTCCTTAGTCTTCTAATTCAACTAAGAAGAACAAGTCAAAGAAGGCAAAAAACACTCTCTTGAGGCTCTCGTTCCCGGCTCCCCCACCGGATGACGCTGTCAAGCATTACAATATATTCATGCGGCACGATGACGCAACGGCGCTGGCGGTGATGGAGGCTACTGAATTGGTTTTAGTAGCCGATTTCAAGCTCATGTGTAAGGAGGGAGTTGATTGGGATCCGCTGGTATGTAATTAGACAGTTTAATTGAATTTAGCTTTGTAGGTCCCGATAAATAGGTCATTGGTGTATGGGGGGGGGGAGGAAATACACCAATTCGCCAACAGTTTTAACTTTAAAAAAACAAAATCGATCTTACTGAGTTGTCAGCTCAGCTTATCAGTACAACTCGGTTTATCCAGCTCAGTCAGTAAACTGGTGAGCTTGCTAAACCGAACAGTGTGCGGAAGTTTGGTGGACAGGTTGACTACCTCTTAGAAAATTCTTTCTTTGGTGAACAGTGTGCAGGTTGATTATATCAATGAAGTGCAATGTAATGAAGGTTAGTTGAACATTGTAAGGTCGACTGTTAATAAAAGATAGAGAGAGAGAGATCGAGACAGTCGATTTAGCGTGGTTCGGGAAACGTCCCTACATCCACGTCAGATACCGTCGTATCTGAAATTCCTTACTTCTCTCTTATTTATACTGGCTGAGTACCAGCCTCAACCTTCGTCAATCTTTAGACTTGAGCCGAGCACGAGTTCTAGGTCGTGACCCTTACAACCTTTCATACATTCTTACATACAACCTTGCAGCTAAACTAACAGATTCTTCTTTACTTGGACGAATATGTAGTAAGCTTGTGGAGAGTGTTCTGTGAGGTTCCAGACTCAGAAATCTTGAAGGTCTCAACACTTGGGAAATGGCTTGGATTCGAGTGTTGAGTTTGGCTTTGAAGCGTAAAGATTTCTGGATAGATTTGGCTTTGAAGCTCTGGTTTCCTCTCTCTATTTTTCTCTCTTCTCCGTCTATTTTCCCTTTTTACTCCTCCCACCGATTCTGGGATGGTTTGAAGTATTTATATGACTCCAATTTGAATTAGAGCCGTTGGAGTTGCAGAGGTGTCAGAACCGTACTGCTGACTGGACTTCTAGCCGTTGAGGTTTTCTGTACAGCTTGAACCATCGAGGTTGGCAAGGCACAGCTTAGGTCGGACTGGGAAGGTCGACCTTTTGTACCTCAAGCTGTCTTTGTTTTCTTCAAGCTTGATTTGTGTATTAGAATCTTCATCTTGAGAAGCTGTTGACTAATAGCAGCTTGACTCACAGCAGCTTGACTAAGCATATTGGCTTCAGCAGGTTGGCCTAAGCAGGTTAGCCTATGCAGGTTCCTCAGCATGCAGGTTCCTCAGCACACAGGTTCCTTATCATGCAGGTTCCTCAGCATGCAGGTTCCTCAGTATGCAGGTCCCTCTCAGGAGGTTGGCCTCAGCATGCAGGTTCCTCAGCATACATGGTTCCTTAGTATGCAGGTTCCTCTCAGGAGGTTGGCCTCAGCATACAGGTTCCTCAGTATGCAGGTTCCTCAGCATGCAGGTTCCTCAGTATGCAGGTTAGCCTCAGCAGGTTACACGAGCAGGTTGACTAAGGAACAGGTTGACAGATTGATCTAACTAGGTACAAGGTTGCACTACCAACCTTGATCTTTACATGGAGCAACCTGTCCGAGTTAAGCTTGACTGATCCAAACACAGAGATCAGTCTGTTCTATCAATCCTATAACTAAGTGTGGTTTCTAATAACATCATCAAAACTAAACTAAACAGGGTTCCCAACAAGCTTTACCTATATTTTTAATGATCTACCGTATTTATTCGTATTTTCTCACCCTTATCCACATGTTGTGCACAAATGTTTAACTTGGCCATGATGACATTTCGCACCCGGCTTAGGAGCGGTGTTCAGGTGTACCCACAGTTTGGAAACGGACGAACCATCGTATGCAATCTCGATGTGATGGTAATTTTTTTTTATTGAATAAGTTCAACTTTTGGACATTTATATATCTAAATCATAAATTTCAATATCTTATGATTTAGGTGGAATTAAAATCTGAATTTGAAAACCTACAATCAAGAGCAATACATGAGTTTGCTAGCACAAATTGGGCAGAAATTGAGCATGTCGTCACTAAGATGTTCGTACCCGGGCCATAATTAATTCAAATCGCACAGGGTCAAGAAATTCCTTACAAGACACCTAATTGGTGGAAAGCAGATAAGGTAACAATCTCATTTCACATTCAATTTAATTAATTTAAAATTTATATTTATTAAGATTCTCCCTATTTAATGTTACTGTTTTTTTATTAATACTTGTATTAGGTTTTCATCCCTTGGATTGTTAAGGATGAGAGATACATTTTCGTCATCATCGACCTGCGCACAAAATGATTAATCGTGCAGGATCCACTAGATCGAGGCGCAGAAAACGCTGGATCATATACGTCCCTTGATCACTATGGTACCAATTTGGGTTGAAAGTACACTGTATTGGAGGATGAACGAACTAGGGTTCGAGATCGAGGACAACGTGTGGCAAGTTACTTTTTTCCAGTTTCGGGCCTGATTAAGTATCCACAACTCAGATGTAGTGGTCCGGTCGCTTGCATGAATTTGGAACGACCATCAGTGGGTGTCCTGCGCTAGAAACGAGGGCTGGAGGCGTGACAGACTACCGACAGCTTACTACTCAGAGGATTTACGGGCATGCTAGGGCATAATTTCGGTTTCGCATTAACTAAGTGTTTAAAATTTATGTTTTTATTTTTATTTCTATTCAAAAATTTATCTAAAATTTATGTTTTTATTTTTATTTCTATTCAAAAATTTATCTAAAATTTATGTTTTTAATTTTATTTCTATTCTCTTTGTTTATAGATCGAGGTTTGTAGTTGGGAAAGAAATATAAAATGACAAGTTAACAATACATAATATTAATACAATCGATTGACTACAAAAACTAATCAGAAATATTCGCGCAATCTTTTGGTTTGTGATCTGTAATACCGCAATGACGACATCTACGACCACGACGAGCGCGATAACGACCGCGACCGCGACCACGTACTCGTTCACCTCCTCCCGGGATCCTTGACTCTCTCGGTCTACCCGGCAGACGAATCCTTAAGTTGGGCAGGACTTTCATACTTTGGACGTCGGGCGGCAGTCTCCACTGCGACTTCATAGGAACTTGAGAAATTTGCGTCTTGTATGTTTCGACATATGTTGTCCTCCTGTAATAGTGTGCAATGTATTGTAGGACATCACATCCATGTGTAACACAAATTAATAAGTTAATAATAAAGGAAAAACTGTAAGTTAATCGTTAAGTAATCGAAAAAAACTCACGTCATTGCCGCAATCGCATGCGCACAAGGGAGACAATTTGTCTGCCATTCACTGCATTGATGAAGAAGCCCCTCTAGGTCCACATGCACTGTCCTCTCAGATGTGACCACTCTGTAGTGAGCATGATCATCAATCTGTGTGGCGGTATACTCATGGGATCGTTCCAATTGCACACAGACTTTCCGCCGGGCCTCCACTATTATGGGATGACTATCGTTTCGGGCCTTTGTTCGGCAGACAGTGAACCAGCGCTCAATTACGATCCTCACAGCATCTAGACAAGCACAGATTGGCAGACGTCGCGCCCATAAAAGGGACTTATTGAATGATTCAGCGGTGTTAGACGTCATGTTGCTAACCGTCGAACAGACCGTCGAACAGGGCACATACATCGGGACCACTTCTCTACTCCGATATCAATCAACTCTCGATATGCTGCTGATTAACACGTACTTTATGTGCATGTTGAGTGTGTTTTGCGTGTGTTTACGTCTCGATTCATGTGCTTAAAGGTTAGAAATGCTAGGTTTTTTTAACTTGTAGCATACTTTATATTTTTCTCATTTTTTCCCTGTTTTCGATCCATTTTTGTAAGAATTTGAAAGAGCATTCAAGTTGCTAAGGATCAAGGGACGGAAATGAGGAAGAATCGAGCTCTATTAGAGTGAAACTGTGTTTAAAATGTGGAATTTCAAGTTCTATAGTTAGGGTTTCACTAGTTTGATTTCATTTATGTTTTCCTCAGTTCTTTCGAGTCTCTTTTATGCTTTTTGCAGGAATAATGGAGAACTTACTTGGCCAAATTAATCATTCCATGACGAATAGGAGCTCGTTAGGAAGCCATAGCAAAAAGCAGATCGAGAATCGGAGTTCGGACGAGAGAGAACGAGCGAAAATGACGAAGTTGCGGAAGAGAAGGAAAACCGGCGGGTTGGCCGGCGGTTTGCCAAACCGCCGGGAATCTTCATCAAACCGCCGGTTCTCCTTCACATTGGATAGCATAAATGGCGGTTTGGCCGGCGGTTTGCCAGACTGCCGGCTCCCCTTTCCACAGACCGCCGGTTCGGCGAGAAGTGCACTTAAGGGGCGAGTTCGGCTCGTCCAAACTCGACCCGGTTCGTCCCGTTTCACCCCGATTTGACCCAAACTCAATTTGTGATGTATTTAACCCCAAAATTCACCCCATTTGGATATCTTTTGCATACTTTAATATTCTTAGAACCCTAAATATATTTTCCCT
The DNA here is from genome assembly GCA_001642375.2 of Mentha longifolia. Lineage (NCBI taxonomy): Eukaryota > Viridiplantae > Streptophyta > Magnoliopsida > Lamiales > Lamiaceae > Mentha > Mentha longifolia. The sequence goes on along the minus strand of CM038112.1, from coordinate 21,268,640 downwards.
CTTTCTACTTTAGTAATTTGAAGATTGTTGAAGCTATACTTTGTGGATTCAAGATTCAAGACCATATTCTTTTTCCTTATTGAATTCTCTATCTTTTAAGCATGATTTCATTTACTTTTTATGGTTTATTTTCTTTAATTATGTTTAGCTAAGTTCCTTTTGGTTTCAAATATATGAAGACATGATCTAGATTAATAGGTTTTTGGGTATTGTAGTTGGATTTGTCTTCTAATTCATATGTCTTGTGGTTTGGGACTTGATTTTATTGCATGATTGATTGGCTATCATTGAGTGCATACAAGGTGTTTGGTTAAATGCTTAGGAGGCTTTAATTCATAACACTTGGCATCAAATCACCATAATAGTAATTCTTACTAGTAGGAGCTTCTAGATAATTAATTGAGCTTTTTGGAGTTAATTTATGTATCTTGAGACCTAGCGGAGATAGATGTCATAGGTTAATCCACTTACATTGATTGCTTTGAGAAAAGAGTTGATGTATATCCTATAAAGAACTCCCATATGAATTAGATTAAATCGGTTCATCCTTGCAAATCCCAAAACCTATGCTTCTAGTGAATGTCGGATTATATTTGGAACCATATTTTCTCTTATTGATTGTTATCGTTTGTTACTTGTTTGCTAGTTGATTTTATCATTTTAATTTGTCATTAATCTTTGGGAAAGCACAAAAACATGATATCTTGTAGCTTGGATAGTAGTTAAATAGCTAGATTACTAGTTGAAACTCTTACGCCATAGCATTCCCTGTGGATTCGATTCGAATATACTATTCGATATCATTGCTCTCTCTCTACTCTTAAAAAGTAGGGCGGATCAATTTTTGGCGCCGTTGCCGGGGAATGCTTAGTTTGAGTTTCAATAGTCGATTTGGTTATTGAGTTACTAATTCAAGCATTTGTTTCTTTGATTTTTGTTTTGTAGGTTTATGCACACAAGGTCCAAGGGAAGACTTGTTCAACCTTTGATCTTGCATTTTGAAAGAAGACATAGAAGACAGAATTTTATTGAAGAAGAAGCTATGGAAGGCAATAATCAAAACATGGAAGCTCTTATGAGAGAGATGGAAGAATTTCGTGCTTGGAAGGAAGATCAAGAGAGGAGAGCCAATGAGGTACAACAACCTCCACTCAACCAAATGTTCGAGCCTCCTACTCAACAATTTCAAGGAGGTGAATGGGGAACGATAAATGCTAACAACTTCGAGTTGAAATCCGGGCTTATTCAAATGATAAAGAGTGAGCAATTTGGGGGATCACCTATGGAAGACCCAAACACTCACCTTAGCACATTCTTAGATATGTGTGACACCGTGAAGCTCAATGGTGTCTCCAACGATGCAATTAGGATGAGGATGTTTGGCTTCTCATTGAGAGATCGAGCCAAAGATTGGTATAAGAGTTTGAATAAGGCGGATATTCACACATGGGATGAGCTATGCAAGGCGTTTCTCAACAAATACTTTCCTCCTTCCAAGGCGCAAAAGCTTATATCCGAAATATCGCACTTTTCTCAACAAGGCAATGAATCATTGTTTGAAGCTTAGGAGCGTTATAGGGAGCTCTTGAGGAAGTGTCCCCAACATGGTTTCAATGAGGGTCAACAAATCACTAATTTTTATAGTGGTTTGACGCCTCACACAAGGAGCATAGTGGATGCGACTTCAGGAGAATGTTTGGTGAACCTGAATGCAAGGGAAGCTTTGAGGATAATCGAAGAAATGACGGCTAATAGCTATCAATGGCCAATGGAAAGGGCTCATCCGAGGAAAGTTTCTTCTATTGTTGATGAGAAACATGAAGTCATGGCAAATGAATTGGCCACTATGAAGAAGAAGTATGATGAAGCACAAGCTCAACTCAAAGTTGTTCAATCTCAAGAGATGTTAGAATCCGAGGTGATTGAGGATGCAAATTTTGTGAACCAAAGGAGTTATGGAAACTATAGGCAAGGGTTTCAAGGAAACGCTCAAGGGAACTATCAAGGAGGCCATTCTTATGGAACTCAAGGAAGGAACTTAGCCTATCATCCCAACAATCGTCCTCATCCCAACTTATCCTATGGGAATCCAAATAATGCCCAAAATCCACCACCGGGATTCTTTACTTCTCAAGGGAATGTTGAAGAGCAAAGGAAGACACCTTATTCTATGGAGCAATTACTTCAACAACTTGTTGCAAATCAAGTACAAATGGCTACTCAACAAAATAACATGGCCAACCAACAAACTCAAATGGCGAATCAACAAAGCACTTTCATCCGACAAACCGGACAAAAGGTGACTACCTTGGAGAATACTATAACTTCATTGTCTAAACAAGTGAAGATGTTGGAAGGGCAACTAAGTCAAATGGCAAATCATGCTACCACTCAACATACTCCGGGCAAGTTTCCAAGTAACACGGAACTGAACCCTAAAGGATGCAATGCTATCACGTTGAGAAGTGGGAAAGGGTATGAGAACCATGTTGCATCCGGAAGTGGGAAGGAGAAGGTGCTCGTTGAAGATATACCTTATGAAGAAGAATCCTCAAAGCATGAAGAGAAATTACCAATAGAGGTTCAAGTTCCATGTGCAAGAGATAAAGGTTCAAAGAAAGTCACTCTTCAAGAAAAATTTCAAGAGGATGATTTGGTAGAGGCACCTATTCCTACCAAAGATGTGATTACTAAAGCTCCTTTCCCTCATCATTTGGCTAAGGCAAACGTGGATGAGAAGATGAAGAGATTTTTAGAAATTTTCAACAAGGTACATCTAAACATTCCTTTACTTGATGCATTGAGGGATATGCCTAGCTATGCTAAGTTTTTGAAAGAGGCCGTTGCCAACAAAAGGAAGTTTGGTCAATTTGAGACTATAAACTTGTCGGAGGAATGTAGTGCAATCTTGCAAAAGAAGGATATGCCTTCAAAATAAAAGGACCCCGGAAGTTTCAAAATAGCTTGTGTGATTGGTGATTCCAAGTTTGGAAATGTCTTGTGTGATTTGAGAGCAAGTATAAATCTCATGCCTCTCTCCATTTTCGAGAGGTTGGAAATAGGTAATATCAAACCGATGGCCATAACTCTCCAAATGGCGGATAGATCTATCACTTATGCAATTGGAGTGGTAGAAGATGTCCTTGTGAAAGTAGAAGATTTCATATTCCCGGTCGACTTTGTGGTTCTAGATATGCCGGAGGATAAAGATATGCCTCTCATCCTTGGTCGACCATTTCTTGCAACGGGACGGGCCCTTATCGACGTGCAAGAGGGAAATCTCACCTTTAGGGTGAATGATGAAACTTTTACTATCTCGATCTTTGATGCAATGAAGAGGGTGGATGAGCCAAAGTTTGATGAATTTGATGATGAGTTGGTGTTCGATCAAGGACGGACTTCGTTTCAAGTCCCTTGAAATGGCAATGAGGTATCGTCGAGCTAACGACGTTAAACTAAGCGCTCGTTAGGAGGCACCCCAACAACTATCTCTTTATTTTTCATTTTTAGTTAGTTTTAGTTCATTTTTGTTTTTTGATCTTTGTTTACGATTAAGTCATTTTTCTTAATTTGTCTTTATTTTTGTGTTTGGAACAAATATGGGAAGAGGATCAACTAATCAAGCAAGCAACGGAGTGAAAGGCTTTCAAAACCATCATCGACCGAGCTTTGGACCGTTGTAAGTGTAATTTAGATTTCTTATTATTCTTCCCTCCAAACTCATTTTAGAAGTTATTTCTAAAATAAGTTTGGGGGAGGGGGGTAGGATAAGGAATTTAAATTACTTTACTTTTGGTATTTCTCAAGCTTCTATTTGATGAGTTCATTGATTGTATGCTTAATTTTACTTGATGATTGTGGTTGATTGGGGTAAATGCATGATTTGTGCTTGTTTAAGTTGTTTGGTGTCGAGTTTGGGAATTGATGAGCTTAATAGATAGAAATTCTTTATTTGCTTTGTGAATTGTGGAGATGAGCTAATAATGGAGAATCTTTGGAAAATTTTAAAAAAAGTTTATGTTTTGAAGAAAATGCATGTATGCTTGCATGTGTGAATGTGAAAGAACGTGTTTAATCTCTCAAGTGCTTTTGGGTGAGATGCCGATGATTGATGATAAAATGGTGACATTTTTGAAATTTCTCAAGTTAAAGTCAAACATGATTAGGGTTATGTCACTTGAATAGCTTGAATGATTGATCTTGAGCATGTAGACTCTAGGTAAAAAGCTTGGGAGGATTTTGAGCCTAAAGAACTATGCATTTTACATAGTAATATCATTTCTTGAGAGCTTGATCTTGTATTGCATTCTCTTTACTAGAACTTGCCTTGATACTCTTGTTAAAAATATTACATGTGTGCATACTTAGGAGATGATCTTAGGCCATCATTTCATAGCCCATTTTTCCCAAACACTAACCTATCTTTCATTACCATTGTCGTCCCATTTTGAGCCTTAATTAGAGCTTTTTCTTCTTGAACCGGATGATAGGGGGTGAAGGATGGTTAAGGGAACCTTGGTGAAGTTGAAAATTCATGAAAAATGGTGGGAGATGGTGAAGGGTCTAGAGATTGATTTTGAAATGAAAGAACACTCCTATAAGCTCAATGTTAGAAAAAAAAAGAATAAGAACAAAGTTCTTATTGAAAAAAAAATAAAAAATACAGTAGTAAGAGAAAGAAAAGAATAAGAGCATAAATGAGTGTTTCTTTAGATATTTGGTAGAAGCTTGGGTTCATTTGATAAAAAGGGGTTGGATAAGGTGGAAGATGAAGAAATTCATACTTAGAGAAGTGAAGAAAAGAGGTGAAGGAGTTTAGATGAAGATTTAAGCCACTTAGCCTAAAATTTCCTACCTTAACCAATGTCCCTACATTACAAGCTTAAGAAAGACCTTTTTGATCCTAATTTATGCATGCATTGTGGTATTGGAAACTTGAGTTGATAGGCAAGCCTATGGTTAAAGTTGTGTATTGCATGATTTCGATGAGTGATTACCTTGTTCCATATATTGAGTGATCGAGTGATACACACACTTCTTGTGAGGTCTAGGGTTGAATGTGCTTGAGTAATTGAGTTCTAAGTTAGGAGAGTGAATGATTCTATGAATGCTTGGCTTGACTTGAGAATTTCCTTGAACTAAAATGGTTTTTGAGATGATATGAGGCATCGAGGAACACAAAATGCACACCCCATACATGTTAAGTGTTTTGATTGTTCGTTTCATTAGTTCAGGACGAACAATGGCTTAAGTTTGGGGGAGTGATTAACAATGTATTTTATGTGCATGTTGAGTGTGTTTTGCGTGTGTTTACGTCTCGATTCATGTGCTTAAAGGTTAGAAATGCTAGGTTTTTTTAACTTGTAGCATACTTTATATTTTTCTCATTTTTTCCCGGTTTTCGATCCATTTTTGTAAGAATTTGAAAGAGCATTCAAGTTGCTAAGGATCAAGGGACGGAAATGAGGAAGAATCGAGCTCTATTAGAGTGAAACTTGTGTTTAAAATGTGGAATTTCAAGTTCTATAGTTAGGGTTTCACTAGTTTGATTTCATTTATGTTTTCCTCGTTCTCTCGAGTCTCTTTTATGCTTTTTGCAGGAATAATGGAGAACTTACTTGGCCAAATTAATCATTCCATGACGAAGAGGAGCTCGTTAGGAAGCCATAGCAAAAAGCGGATCGAGAATCGGAGTTCGGACGAGAGAGAACGAGCGAAAATGGCGAAGTTGCGGAAGAGAAGGAAAACCGGCGGGTTGGCCGGCGGTTTGCCAAACCGCCGGGAATCTTCATCAAACCGCCGGTTCTCCTTCACATTGGATAGCATAGATGGCGGTTTGGCCGGCGGTTTGCCAGACTGCCGGCTCCCCTTTCCACAGACCGCCGGTTCGGCGAGAAGTGCACTTAAGGGGCGAGTTCGGCTCGTCCAAACTCGACCCGGTTCGTCCCGTTTCACCCCGATTTGACCCAAACTCGATTTGTGATGTATTTAACCCCAAAATTCACCCCATTTGGATATCTTTTGCATACTTTAATATTCTTAGAACCCTAAATATATTTTCCCTCTTTCTACTTTAGTAATTTGAAGATTGTTGAAGCTACTTTGTGGATTCAAGATTCAAGACCATATTCTTTTTTCTTATTGAATTCTCTATCTTTTAAGCATGATTTCATTTACTTTTTATGGTTTATTTTCTTTAATTATGTTTAGTTAAGTTCCTTTTGGTTTCAAATATATGAAGACATGATCTAGATTAATAGGTTTTTGGGTATTGTAGTTGGATTTGCCTTCTAATTCATATGTCTTGTGGTTTGGGACTTGATTTTATTGCATGATTGATTGGCCATCATTGAGTGCATACAAGGTGTTTGGTTAAATGCTTAGGAGGCTTTAATTCATAACACTTGGCATCAAATCACACCATATTAGTAATTCTTACTAGTAGGAGCTTCTAGATAATTAATTGAGCTTTTTGGAGTTAATTTATGCATCTTGAGACCTAGCGGAGATAGATGTCATAGGTTAATCCACTTACATTGATTGCTTTGAGAAAAGAGTTGATGTATATCCTATAAAGAACTCCCATATGAATTAGATTAAATCGGTTCATCCTTGCAAATCCCAAAACCTATGCTTCTAGTGAATGTCAGATTATATTTGGAACCATATTTTCTCTTATTGATTGTTATCGTTTGTTACTTGTTTGCTAGTTGGTTTTATCATTTTAATTTGTCATTAATCTTTGGGAAAGCACAAAAACATGATATCTTGTAGCTTGGATAATAGTTAAATAACTAGATTACTAGTTGAAACTCTTACGCCATAGCATTCCCTGTGGATTTGATTCGAATATACTATTCGATATCATTGCTCTCTCTCTACTCTTAAAAAGTAGGGCGGATCAGCTGCACGTGCCTCTCTTAGAAGTGCTGCCATGATGGTGTCAACGTTCTTATCATAAGTGTAAGCAGCTCGCTGGAAGTAGGCGCCAACTTCGGAGCCGAAGCCCATCATTTTTTTACTAAGATGATAATAGCATAACCCGTGGTGGGCTTCCGGAAACACTTCGGCAACTGCATGTATTATTGATGCATGCTTGTCCGACACGAACAACCAATCCCGCATTGCCCCATATGCCGTCCTAAGAGTTGTCATGAACCAAGTCCATGACTCGTTGTTCTCGATCAGTCCTATACCGTAGGCCAAAGAGAACAACTGCTCGTTCACGTCCTTCGCCACAGCTACAAAATTATGCCACAGTTCTTTCCCTTCAGATGCGTGCCATCTACCCAGACCACTTGCCTAAGACATTTTGATCTGTAAGCATGTCGAGATGCAGTTAACGCAACGAATATGTGTCTGAATCGCTCGTCAGGGCCAATGTCAATCTCAGTTTTCATGCCCGGATTTGATATCTTCAGCATGTGGAGATAACCGGGCAAGTCCTCGAAGGATTCCGTAAATTTGCCGTATATCATCTCGATTGCACAATTTTGCCCCTTCAAGCAGACATTGTAGCTGGCATCAATGCTGAACATCGCACGAAGCTCGTTTTGAATTATTTTTGGTTTCATTACCTCTGAATCACGCATAATTTTCTTTGCAAAAAATGCCCCAATTACCTTCGAATAGACTTTTCTACGAACCACGTTTGTTATGCTCACATCGTCGCACGTGTGTTACAGGTGAATTTTTTTAACCGTCCAAAGCCCGCCGAAGCTTGTTGCGCGTAAATGGAAGCGACACTCTTCTGATAACTTGCATTTCAGCATCACTCGCGTAGTATCAGATTTCTTCACCTTGTATTCTTTCCTCCTCACCAAATGCCACAAACCAACTGCAATACCGATCTCTGCCTTTGTATAGTAAACGACATTTACGGCTAAATCTTCGATATTAAGGTTCTCCTCGTGGAAAACTGCTGATGATCCAGGCTTAAGAGGGACCATCGAACCAACCAATTGCTCATGTGATCGGTATCAGTATCAACCTCCGGTTGATCCGTGTTTGACTCTGGATACATCATATCTAACAGTTTTTACATCCCGCCTTCCTCGTGTATCCATGCCGTCCACTCAGCGAACAAGGCCATGTTCACGGTCCTATCACCAGCATATAAATTTGACTCACCTTCGCTCTCAGAGCTCTCATCCGTTTCAAGGACGTAATTTTCATCCTCGTCGTCATCATCGTCGTCAAATAGAGACGGTTCATTTCGAGCCTCCTGAGCACCTTCGACCGTACGATTGAGGTCCGGGACAATATCATGAAATGAATCAAAACCGTTGTTGCTCTCTCATTGATAGACGTTCTCCGTCCAGTCTGTAGAAGTTGCAAATCTCCGTATCAGCTCGAGCTCCGCCTCCAAATTTCCGGTGCCATCGGTATCCTGGCCGAATGATCCTCTGTACGGCTCATCATGATCGAACGTAGGGACATATGAAGATGATGCTCCCTCGCTCGAAGACACACACACTGTTGGAAATGACTCTGTACGGCACAACCAATTTAGTTGTTGATCGGTTCTGAGACGCGATTTAACAGTCCGTCTGTGCTCTGACATCGTCAGATAGAAAATATCATAAGCAGTGCCCGAGGGATTGCAGTAGAGAGATATATGATATTGCAGGTTGTCTATCGTGATTGCATCTTTGGATAGGGGGACATCTAAATATGTGCCACCATTATAGGTACAATCAGTCCAATAGCCTCCGTAAATGACCTTAACGTACTCGAAAGTCATCTGTAATAAAATAAAATTTAAAAATATGCATATGTTAGATAGTAATAAATTTTTTAAATTGTAACATATCATTAACTTAAGATTTCATAAAATAGAGAGACGAATTAAAGTATGTCAATTTAAACTATTGAATTTACAAGTACTAAAACCGAAATTAATCATTTGTATACTACACTATGGAAATTAAACATGTAATTATAGATAAAATAATTCAATAAGCAATAATATAGTATCACCGCCCGTGGAAGTTTCCGGAGCTCTCCCGCCGCCGGCGACACAAGGTTGCCGGCGGTGGGAGAGCTCCGGCCACTTTCACCGGCGGTGGATAACTTATTACTCATTTAATCATTTTTTTAAACTCAATTCATGTGCTATTTTAATAAGAACAACAATATTTCATGAATTAAGAGATTAATTAAAGAAATTAAATTTAAACTATTAATTTATCAAGTACTAAATCCTAAATTAATCATTTAAATACATATAATATGACAATTAAATATGTAATTATAGATAAAATAATTCAATAAGCAATAATATAGTATCCACCACCGGCAGAAGTAGCCGGAAGTCTCCCACCGCTGGCGACACAAGGTTGCCGGCGGTGGGAGACTTCCGGCTACTTCTACCGGCGTTGAACAAGTTCAGCTCACTTCCTAAATTTTTTTATGCTCACCTCGTATACTATTTTAAATTGAACAACAATAATTCATCAATTAAGAGAATAAATAACGTAATATAATTTAAACTATTAATTTGTGAAGTACTAAATCAAAAATTAATCTTTTAAATAGATATAAATTTGAAATAAACACTAAGTTACGTATCAAATTATTTCCTAAGTGAATATTACGTGATCAGCGCCGGTGGAAATGGCCGAAAATCTCCCACAGCCGGCGACGCCTTGGTTCCGGCGGTGGGAGATTTTCGGCTACTTCCACCGGCGGTGAACAAGTCCAGCTCACTTCCTAAATTTTTTTATGCTCATTCTATATATTATTTTAAATTGAACAACAATATTTCAACAATAATTAATCAACAACATCAACCAAAAATAATTCATCAAGAAGAATAATTCATCAACAACATCAACCAAATAAATAAATAAATACACTGTAGCTAAAATATTTGAGAATTACCTTGAAGAATAAATACGATTAAGAATTCTCTTTCCGGTGGTATGTTGCTCTTCGATGCTTCTTTCCAAAATGAAAATCCTATGGTATGTTGCTCTTCTTCGATGCTTCTTCCGACCAGGTAGGAAATGAAAATGATTTTTACCCGCACTTATCTCAAAACATCATATATGCTGTAAATTAATTTTTTTGATTTGATGGAATTTCATTGTGATCGTATTCTATAAGAACCTTTATATATATATTGCGATGCATAGGATACCCCAATTAGTTGTGCAGATAAGAAGCCAACAACCAAGCATTCAGCATTCAATAATTTCATTCAATAATTTCTGAAACGAAATAAAAGAAATTATACATACGCATGCATGCATGCACGGCTAGTCTAGTCGCTTCATGTCATCAACTTTAAGAAACACAATTACTTTCCTCACATTCAGCAGAAACAAGTTACATCATAAGTGGGCCCCAAAATATATTATTTAAAGAAAGGGGACACATTTGACATGTTTATTTAGAAGGGGGCACATTTCACATCCTCATTTAACAAAGGGGCATTTATAATTATTAAGACCAAATATAATAGAGATTGTATCTTCTCATCACTTTATATGTTCGTTTTGGATTGATTCTCACCAAAGTGTGGATTGTCTTAGTATTTATTGTAGATTTATTTGAAATTTGAATTTTGTAATAACTAATTTTTTTGCTTGAAATTTTTTTCGCGTAATTAAAATTTATAGTACATGTAATATATACTCTCTTCATTCACAAAAAACATAGACGGAGTGTTTCGGCACAATATTTAATGCGATTTGATATAAAGTAAAGAATATTAAAGTAAAATGAATAGTATGATGAATTTTTGTTGACTTTTGACTGTGAAAAATATTTTTGAATATCATGTCAATAGCTAAAAATGGAAATGTCCACGATTTTTGTAGATGACCGAAAATAGCAAAATGTCCACGTTTTTCATGAATGGAGAATATATATTAAAGTAAACTAGTTTATCTAAGTTTTTCCTCCAAAATTATTCTATATATATTATTTTTAATTAGATAGACTTGAGAGTTAAACTTGAGATCAATTCAGAACTATTTGCATTAATAAATTTGCTTAGAATTAATTTGTATACATAAATTAATTGCAACTCAAGAGAATAAGTTTTTAATTCTGGATCTTTTTAAAATTAATTGCATTAATAAATTTTATGATGATTGACACTTATGGAGAACGAAGAGAATAAGCTCATGTTTGGTTCAACTTTTTTTTAGGTAAGAAAAAAGAAACAGTTAATTGATTTCATTACTTTTTATTTGACTTGAGTAATATGTTATCAATTTTCCTTACTTAGGGGTAACTACAATTCACTAAATTGTTACCCCTAAAAAAGAGGGGAAACAAGGAGAAAATAAATCCACCTTACAAGTGATTCCTTTATACTATTGAATAGGGCTGTCTAAATGGTTCCGGATTTTCGGGTTAGCCGGAACCGAATCCGAATTGAGCCGGGTTTGGGTATCCAAAACCCGGAACTTCAGGTAATGGGTCGGGTCCAGTTCTAGTTTTCTAAATATTTTCGGGTTTCGGGTTACCCGGATCCGAATGGCGGTACCCGATACCCGATACCCGAATTTTTTTAAATATAATAATTATTTTTATTTATTACTAATATATTTATATATTAATTCATATTCTCATTTTAGTCATTCAGTGATGATGATGTATTTTATTGATTTTTTCTTTTTAATGAATTCAATGAATATGATGAATTGATATAGGAATTATTTTTGATATTTTTTTTTATGATTGCAATTAGGACATTTTTATTTTGAAATTTGGATATAAGTTAGTATTATTTCGGTGAATTATATTTTTTTTCCCAAAAAAAGCACATAATTCGGGTCTTTTCTGTGACCCGGACCCGACCTAAAAAAAAAAATCGGGTTGGGTACGGGTCCTAATTTTAGGCTAATTTTGGGTCGGGCCCGACCCGGCCCGAATAGACAACCTTACTATTGAACCAAACACTCAATAAAAGTAAGCATTATTATTACAATTCCTTACTTGATTCAATTAAATTCCCTTTCAATTATCCAACTTGAACCAAACAAGCACTAAGTGTTAATGATAAATTATAATGTTTTCTATCCAACTAAAAAGTCGGGGTAAAATGAAGAACCGTGAGTCATATAATTGTATAATGATGTAATTAAAGAAATAAAGAATAATTGCGTCCAAAATGGAACCCCGAAATAGAAGGCATCCAAGAAACAGCTATGTTTCTTTGGCAGAAACTGTCACCTTTTTCCTTTTGGTTGCTCTCACATTCTTTGGAAGGCCGGTTTCTTGTCGCCTTCTCTAGATACTGTCTGTATATTTGTCGTACTCTCTCTCTCTAAGAATTATAAGAATAGAGTAAAGTATGTCCCATGCCGTGGCCGTGGCCGTGGCCGAGGCTTTAGGAACAGTGGGTTGGGCTTTTGATGAGCGAAAAACAGCCAGCGGGGTTGTAAAGATGGAGTCTTTATGAGTCATAATTGCTGTTTGTTTTCCCCTAATCATTAATAATGACCATAATTTGACTAGTTAAACCTTGGGTCTTTATTCATTTTTTTTTTTCCCATTTTTATAATTTTAAAACTGGGATCAATCCATCTGTGGCTGTGATGGTAGGTGGCCTGCCCTTTTGGTGGGGATAATAATTTATTGATGTATGTAAATGTAATACTTGAATTAATGAAGTGCTGAGCTGTGAGAATATAGTGATTTTATCAGGGTCTCTGATGTTGTGACCTTATTTGCTCAAAATTGAAATGATGGGAGCCTTTACTTTATTGTTTGGAGGGGGATAGGGAATTTGAATTGAATTAGAAGCTTTTATTCATTCAAGAAGTAGAAGAAGAAGGGCCTCTTACCGATTGATGGCTCCAGCTGGGAGAACTTCTGGATTCCATCGTGAAGGAAATGACTGGTAACTCTCCCTCTCTCTCTCTCTCTCTCTGTCTCTCTTTCTCTATATATCTCTCTCTCTACATGTATATATGTATTTCTTTTCTTGCGTAATTGTATATTTCTTGATCATTCGAGAGCTCTTAACCTCACAGTCAGAGGGAGATCGAGAGTTGTTTCTGTATTGTAGATTGCTTGCATGAACTCGAGCGATTTAGAGTTTTTTTTTTGCCGGGGTGTTTTATATATACCATATATTGGTGATGGGACGATTAAAGATAATCATATTTCTAAGCAAGCAAAAAGAAGCAGAATTATGGTTCCGGTTCCTCCAATGATAGATATAATCAGAGTTTAGGAATAGTGGATATACAAATCGAGAATCCTAATTAGAGATTTCAAGTGTGTTTTCCCAACTTTATTTGCTGTCAAAAGAATCACAACTTTGTGCTTTCTAACCTTTACACAACTTTACTAACATTCCATAGCGTGTATACAAATGGTCTACTAGGAGGATGTAGGGTGTTTACTTGGCGGGATAATTTTATCCAACCTAATCACGTGTTTATTTTTTAGGATTATCTCAACGACCGGGTTAGGCCAGCACTTTTTGCTTGATTTGAGACTAATCATGGGATATGAATCCACTCAAACACATGAGATTACTTTAATCCTATTCCTATTCCAACCCATATTTTATCCGAAAACTTGTGAATCCTTAAATTAATCATATCATTCAAAGTATACGCCCCCTAGTAACTCAGTAAGGTTTTCAGTTTACTTTGGTTGAGCATTATTGTATACGCATGTCCTAATAATTAGGAGGATGCATACGCAATGATTCAGCTTTTCCCTACCTCAACTCCAAGATTTTCAGTTTATTGTGATTGAGTATAATTTCATGAAAATGTTGGTCTAGTATTCTAGTGGCAGTAGTGTACAGGTATTCTGAAAAATGGTTTTGTGTAGCATACTAGCATGTGATATGAAATTTCAGAGAGTACTCTAGCTGAAAGGTGCACTTAGTACTGAATGAGTTAATCATTGAATCAGGTGTTGCTCACTTTGCAAACCATTATCTCAGTTTGAGAATGAGCTCTCATTGCTAGAACTTTAGTTCCTGTCCTAAAATTAACTACCTTAACTTGTTTATCCGTAACTTTTGTGAAACCTTGGAACTATTGTGGCTTATTCCAAAGTCGTGCAATCGCTTGAATATATTGATAAAAAAAAATAAAAATAATAAAAAAATCAATTGAATCATTCGATTGTTCCAGATCATGAACCAGTTAATTCATCCAGGTTGTGAATCAGTGCTGCTACGGCAAAAGTCTTGCCTACATGCATTAAGCTTATGCAAGCATAATGTAGGTTGTTTTAGCCCTGTATTTTCATTTGTATCACAAGTCTTTTATTAGCTTTATGTATGGCCAGCCATGTGATTAAATTAGATACTGAGAAGAAGATTCTAGTTGTTGACTACGTTGCAATAAAACCCCAAGTTCGAAGGGAGGGGGGTTCACTAAGAACATACATATCGCAGTATATGTGAAAAATTAACAATTATGTGATTACATGTGAAATTTTCTCAGTATGAGTTTCTATTCTTTCAGGTTCTGCAGTTCAAGTTTGCCAAGTGATATAACAGTGGTGGTGGACGAAGTAAAGTTCCATCTTCACAAGGTATGGTTTTTTTTTTTTTCCTTGGAGTTGTTCAATAGGTGTTTTGTATATAGGTTGGCATTGGATGTAATACAACAAACTTTTTTTTTTCATTTTTTTTCTTATGTTTTTCCGTTTGTTTATACAAGATTCTTATACTAAGAACTAGTATTGTGCCCCCACGATGTAGGGGTTTAATCTATCAAAATATTTCGTTAAAAGATACTTAATTTTTGTTTCAATTGATATTTTTTTATCTATTTTGTATAACTAACAAAAGGAATTTTTTTTTCTATAGGCATGTGTGCACTTGTATGTTGTGTATGTTTATGTATATACGTATACAGTTTATATGTATGTGTATATTTATAGCTCATTTTCATAGATTATTTGACTAAACAATCAAGTTTGGATGAATTTCATAATCAAAATCTTACAAGATTCCTAATATTATTAATTGAGTTATCCAAATGCACTATCAACTGTGTACAATTGTGTGTGTGTGTATGATAAATGAATATGCATAAAGAGAATATTATATATTATTGTAATATATTTTGTATAGTCAAAAGAATAAAAAAAATAAAAAATAAGATATTACATGAAATTGAGAGGTTTTGAGGCAGTAAAAGTGAGATTCACTACTTAGTTATAGTATATTAAATAGATTATTAAAAAAATACATGTAAAAAAAACAAACAATTAGAAAAAGTTGTTAATCAAAATTAATATTTAATTACTTGAAATTTATTAATGTGTTAACTTTAATGAACAAAAATGAGTTTTCATAGGAATAAATGCATTAAAGAATTGCATAAAAAAATAGCATAATACATTTTGAAATATGTATACTTAATTAAAGGGGAAAAAAAAAAATAAGACTCATATATCAAGAATTTTGGAGAAAAACTAAACTATTCTACTTTGGTATATACATATATAGATGTTAGAAGCTGTTAGAAGCATATCAATATATGTGTGTCACTTTACTCAATCCCCATGATAATTGTGTTGTGAAACACCTTTTGGCAGCCTAAACTTGGATTCACAATTTTTCTTCCGTCTCATAATATTATATATGGAATCTAATAAAAGTGTGTATGCTTCAGTTTCCCCTTATTTCAAGATGTGGGAAGGTAGCAACTATCTTTGAAGAGTCTGAAAGTTCCACTGAGTCCACACTGATAGTACCTCTAGAAGAGTTTCCTGGTGGTGCCGATACATTTTTCATTGTAGTCAAATTCTGCTATGGTGGGAGGGTAGAGTTCACACCCAGAAACATAGTAATTCTGTACTGCGCTGCAGATTATCTTTCTATGACTGATGATTATGGTGAAGACAACTTATTGTCCAAATCAGAAAGTTATTTTCATAAGCACATCCTAAAAGACTGGAAAGGTTGCATTTTAGCTCTCCAAAGTTGTGAACTAGTCATTCAAAGAGCAGACAACCTTCAAATCATAAGTAGATGTATAAATGCATTATCTGTAATGATCTGTACAGATCCCTCATTGTTCGGGTGGCCTATGATGATGTATGGTAGCCTACAAAGTCCTGGAGGAAGCATTCTATGGAATGGAATAAATACTGGTGCAAAAATCCATAGTAATGAATCCGATTGGTGGTTTGAAGATGTCTCGTATCTTTGTGTCGAGTTATTTGAGAGGCTAATTCAGACATTGGAAGCCAAAGGTATAAGTCCCGAGAATCTAGCAAGTGCTATAATGTACTATTGTAAGAAATATCTTCCGGGATTGGGTCGGTGGCAGGGAGGGAAACGTGGTATTTCAAGAACAGTTGCTAGTTTCAGCATGACACCTGCAAATGTTAATCAGAATGCTCTTTTGAGAAGTGTCATCAAGTTATTGCCAGAGAAGAAGGGTAAATCTTTTTGTCGTTTTCTTTTGGGACTCTTACGGGTAGCGTTGATCTTGGGTGTTAACCATACTTGTCAAGATTCTTTGGAAAGGAGAATAGGCGTACAGCTTGATTTGGCAACTTTGGATGGTTTGCTTATACCTAATTATTCCGATTCTGATACTTTGTACAATACTGATTGTGTTGAAAGGATGATTCGTCACTTTGTAACTTCTGAGCCAAGTGCAGCTTCTATATCTCCATTATCAGTTGACCTTGAGACGTCCCCATTATCTGGACGTTTCAAGAGAGTAGCTAAGTTGGTGGATAATTTTATAGCTGAGGTTGCTTCTGATGTAAACTTGAAACCTGGAAAATTACGTGTGTTGGCTGAAGCATTGCCAGAATCTTCGAGATCTTTACATGATGGGCTGTACCGAGCACTTGATATATACTTTAAGGTTTGAATGATCTCCTTGGCATTGTTCTATGTTTTCATTGTGTTCGTTAAGATTAGACATCTCCTCTGTTGTTTCTCTCAGTCAAATTTACTGTCTGTGTAAAAAGATCGTGCCCGGGACATTTTTTCAGTCACCGGTATTTTGCTACAAATCGAAAACTGGTGTCATTATTAAAAAGTTATGTCTAAAACTAAAATTGTGTCAAACTTGGTGTGTTTTTTTTTTCCTGCAATTAATTCTTGAAAAAACTGTTGTTGGGCATTTAGTAATTGCATTCTATTTCTAGATTATGTGAGTCAGAATTATAAGTTCCTCTCTATTACTTGACAAATATTCATGAAACTGTGCAGGCACATCCCTGGCTCTCGGACAAAGAACGTGAGCAGCTCTGCAACATTATCGATTTTCAGAAACTCTCAATCGATGCTTGTGCACATGCATCTCAAAACGAAAGGCTGCCACTCAGAGTTGTATTACAGGTCTTGTTCTTTGAGCAAATGCAGCTGAGGACAGCCTTAGCTGGCTGCCTTAATGTTCTCGATTCGGAAAGCGCCCCTGCAGCCATTTCAAATGACGCTACTGGTCAAAGGGTCCCAAGAGAAGGATGGGTAACAGTCGTTCGTGAGAACCAGGTTCTAAAAGTAGATATGGAAAGGATGAGATCAAGAGTCGGTGAATTAGAACAAGAGTTCACTAAGATCAAGGATGAGATGAAGAAGGCAACCAAGTCACAAGGTCACCTTAGTTCTTCTCCACGCATAGTTCCTAGAGGGATTGGATGCAAACTGCTTCCTCGGGCTTCGGATGCCCAACGAGAAATCGTTGAGAGTGCAGCACCAACTCCAAGAGCATCAGTTGAAAAGGCACGAACATCTACCGCAAACCCTCGACATAGAAAGAGTTTCTCTCTGTTTTAAGCTGTTTTTGGTATGTAGAAGTCCGTATTTTGTGATCTCACAAAGTTGGTAGTGTTTCCCTTCTGTTGCAGTGAGCACGAGCGAACGTAGACAAGAAGGCATTTGTTCATATCCGTAGTTGGTGAAGGTAATGAAGCTTCTCTATAATTGAAAAAATTAGCTTTAGATGATGAACCGGGCTGGGGAAAAAAGTCTAGCAGATTAGTAGTGCCTTAGTTTTTTTATATTTTTTTATGTAATTGATAATATCGAGTTTTCTACTGTCTACTAGAGTTTTTTCCCCAGTTTCACGGCATTTACAAAAGTTTTTGTGCAAGTAAATACATATTTGAATGTAATGTTGTCACAGTTGTATACATTTTTATAAGTTGAATGCATAGTTTGTTGAAGCATATAGAGTTTTCAAGATTCTTGGTTCATTTTGTGTTTATAGTGTATTGATAGAGCCTTACTTTATTATTATTATTATTATTATTATTATTATTATTTATTTTTATTTTTTTTATTTTTATAAAAGTAGTTTATGGAAACGTTATAGATTTATGGTTTTTATAAGCATACAACAAATAAATTTGTAGCACTCCAAAAGCATAACCTGTTACCAGGAGAGAATAAT
This sequence comes from Mentha longifolia, assembly GCA_001642375.2. Taxonomy (NCBI): domain Eukaryota; kingdom Viridiplantae; phylum Streptophyta; class Magnoliopsida; order Lamiales; family Lamiaceae; genus Mentha; species Mentha longifolia. Next base: position 21,250,293 of record CM038112.1, on the reverse strand, counting down.
CCATCAAAAGCATAATTATTTTTACTCCTTCCGTTCTGTCCAAGAAATTATAGTACTCCATTTGAATATATGTGAAGTATAAAATCCGACCAAAAAAAAAGATATGAAGTAGAAAATAATAAAGTCTAACGTCTTGAACGGGACAAAACGAGTAGTTCGTTATATTCAAAAAACTTGGCTCGTATTTATCACCTGTAAAATCTTCTCCACAGGCAAAAATATTCAGATAAGCACCCAAAAACCTAGCTTATCCATCAATATCTCAAGAAAAATTGAGCATCTGTTATGCATCTCGATAGTCATTTTTCTTTTCCCCAATAAATTGCAAAAAATTCATTAGCTCCAGTCGCGGCAACTGCCACATTTCCAGCAATCTTCACGAATCGACAATTCATACCAAGGCGAGCAATTTTTATGAATCTTTAGACCACAAATCTCGCAGCAAAGATCCGTCTGAGGTTCGGATTTTGTACAATACTTACACGCTACTGTCTGCTTAGATTTTTCTGCAGACCTCATGAACTTTTCCTGATCATAAGATACTGAGGAAGAATTTTTCATACTCTCTGTCACACTTTCAGGTGGCCTTTTGCTACTCACGTGGCCACCGATATTAGATTCAAGATCAATTCGATCTTTAGAAGCCAACTGTTGCACTAGAGAGGGTAACAAAGGATTTGCCTCCACAGGGTCGGGAACTAATTTGGTACCTTTCCTCGTACATCTCCTCATAGGTATATAGTTGACGTCATTTGCTTCAGAAGATGAAGGTGCTTCCAACTGGGCAGCTGGCGGACAACAGAGATCCATTTCTCGACTGGCATGTCTCTTCATTGGCCAAGGATCAGATGCATTTCCATCTTTTAGTTCACTGTTCTCTTCTGACTTGCCCTCGGTGCTTTGCTTAGGTTTGTGAAGAGAAATACGAAGGGGATTATTTACTGCTGCTGATGACGATGGATGAACAACTTCGGGACAGCTGGCTACTTTAGAAGCCATCTGATGTTGTGGGATCATCTCCAGCTTTGAAGCCAGCAGCTGCTCTATTCGGTCCCTCACTGCATTCTTTTTCAGTAGATTTGAGTAAGGACACACAGGAGATTTGATCCTCCGGCATTTGCAGCACTTAAATCCCACCACGGAGAAAAGCTTCGACTCCTCCAACTCTACAGCATCAGCATGAAACCAATCTGTAATGGGCACAAAGCAAAAGACATCAATAGCTATTGAGGAGCGATAAAAAGAAACAAAAAGAAGTTGAGGAACACTAATAATCTGAGATGAGGCTTTTATATACTTTCATCTTACTTTTGCACGTTTCACAGTGGATATACATTAGATCACCATTATATGGTTGATCACAGAGACGGCAAACAGGTTTCATCAATTCCCTAGCCGTGTTACCACTCAGAAGAATGTTTTTTAATCTGAAGTCAAAGCCAGTGTCTCCACTATTATTCTTCCTCCATATGAGACCCCAATTTGATTTTGTGTTTTTCTTTGTAACAGCAGAAGAATTTATTGATTTCACTTGAGAGGAATGCTCCAAAGCTCCAACAGATGTTGATGATCCTTTAAAGCATACTAAGTTTCCCTCCTTAGTAATAGCTGGTTTAGGGACGTAATGTCCTTGAGGGACCAAAGGAGTTGTTTGAGATCCACTGCTGTTATCAACTTGAGTAGCCACCTGAGTTTCATAGCATTTCTTGCACATGACTAAAAAGTCAATGTTCGTATCCTCGCTTATATTAACTGCTGAACTGGTGGCACATTGCTGATGACAAAATCCTGTAAAATGAAGGATTGTTTTTAAGCTTTTTATGAGTTACCACAGACAATAAGACCACATTTTTGTCAAAAGAATTTACTGGGCATACAAGAAATGATCTAATAATAGAACCTGTATGTTTTCCCTAAAATAAAAAATCTGAATGTTATTGTGTTATCAAAAGATCATATAATTTGCCCATCAATAGAGAACTGCACTAGGGGATATGATTGACTGTGGAGCAAGAACTTTTACTGATATTGGATTTAACAGAGAGATCAATTAGCTTGCATTGCGGTGATCATCTCTCCATTTTCAATTCTTCATGCAGTAAGATTAAATATTTTGATCATCATGGATACAATATCTACCTACAAAGTGGTAAAGCCGACAGATTTGGCCATATAAAAAAGAACAGTTTATCAATGAATACCTTGACATGCATGGCACTTCGCAGCATTCCTGAAAACACCAAACATCCATATGTTACTAGTTAACGAAAGGACAAAGAAAAGTGAAAAGAAAAGAAAACTTGGAAAAACGAGTGAACCAAAATACCTATAGAAGACATCTTGATGACATGAACAACAATTTCTGACTGTGTTACCTAGCACCGAAAAGAGAACAGAGAATATATTTTCACGAGAAGCCTTCAACTGTCTTCTCTGCAGTTTGGATAACATATGTACAGACTTTGATTTCTCCATTTTTTCTTCATATTCTTTTATTAGATACAGGGGGATGAAGGTCTCAGAAAACCAGTATCTTTCCTTCCCACCTTCTAGAATTTGCTCCTTTTGTGCTATATTTTTCATAACACGTGATGGCAGGTGTTTTCTACTACCAAACACAACACAGTATCTAACTTCCTGTTCCACTATTTTCTTACCACAAATAACAGCATCTCTAAAACTCGATGCTTCTTCTGCCTCTGAGATTTTTCTATCATTGGGCTTCTGCTCTGGACGACCAATATCACCCCATCTCAAATGTGAATCAAGGTATCTGACCTGATGCAAATATTTATAATTTATCTTTTTAGTATCACAAAGCAATTAACTGCTGAAAGCATATTTTTTCATAGAGTACCAAAGTCCAACTCAAGTATGCGAATTCAACATGTCAGAATAAAATGATACCTGAAGTGCAAGATGTGCCACAGTCATACTTCTTTCAACAGCAGAACGCCACACCAGCTGCCTGCTAATTCTGGGGATTTCATCTCCTTCAACATAACGTACACCAGGTATCTTCTTTCTACCACCTGCTATACTTATAACTTATCAGTGAACTATTTTGAATATACAGAATTACTGGATAGACATAGAAAACATCTCAACATTCATCAAGTACAGATATATAAGCATTAGGCTCTTTAATAACCACGAATAGGTGGATAACAAATGTTACCTTGACGAGCTGGATTTTTTATAGTTGATCTTGGAAGAATCCCTCTTTGGAACATAAGCTTTGACATTATACCTCCTCGCCACCAGGTGAAGTTATTTACTTTATTCAGGGAACCATCTACAACTTCAATCATATCGTTTCGCTTCTTGCCTCGCCTACCTGGCCTACATTTCTGAGTTGATCCTGTTGCAATCTGAGAAGCGGAAGATTGAGTAGAAAATCCTTCAACAAGCTTCATCCAGTCTCCAGAAAAGGCAATGGAGCGCATATTCTCATCAAGCTGAGAATGTGAACATGATTATGCAACTAGATGCATGAGATTCAAAACAAACAAAGAAATCATGGAAAATAGTAAATTGGCAATAAAATCAACAGAAAAGGTTCTTGTAATGAAATTCAAAGATCCTCATAGTTGTAACTGAGAAACAACAGCCATCACTTAGAAAGCAAATCAAAGAAAAGTCGCGTGCCTGACTCGACAAGACAAGTAATGATGCAACTACAAAGTCATAAAAACAGATTCAACATCATACACTGCCAAAAGAACTGACTGTTGAGATAGGTAAGTGAACAACTTTTGGAACAGATATTAACACAGCCATGTACAAACAGGACTAATGCTTACTTCAAGCAAAAGGATCTTTATTTCAGTGCAAGTGACAGCCTGTTCGAGTTGTATGCGCCATTGTTTCCTGAAAGACTCATTAAAGAAGGGACCAACGAGTAGGCCACTTAAGCTCTCCTCAATAAACGCAATGTACGCTGTGATGCTCAAAAGTCTCTCATCCCCACAGCTCTTTACAGATCGAACACCAGAAAGTAACTTCATAGCCCCTCCAGTTGCATTTGAGGCAGCTGCATTCAACAAGCATACTCTCTTGCTTGTTAAAGGAGCCTTACAAGAAAAGCACCAGCTACATCTTTCCCTAGGGACTTCAGCAAGTTTCTTATCCACATTGGGCCAGAAAAATCGCATAGCAGCTGCTGAGAATGCCTTTACCTGAAGTGCAATGCTGATTTGCTGGGGATTATCTGAAGAATGAGACTCCAAAACTTGATTTTCTTCATGTGAAAGAATGGCCAAGTTAGCGGCTGCAGACACAGAGAAATCTCCATGCAAATAGTGATTTACGTAACCAGTTATATTGAAGGAAGAACCCTTGTATAAGCACCAATGAGATGGACTTCCACGAGAATTTCCAACTGTTTTATTGAGTTCCTGGCTAACTAGAGATCCTCTGGACTCTAGAGAAGTATCACTCAGAGAACTAATATTGCTGCTTCTTGTGGAAACAGAATCGGTCATATTTGGGTTGCTCCTTTGGCTTGATCCACAAGGATTACTAGGCTGACCCTTGAAGCTACTAGATGAAGCAGGTTCACTCATCGTGGTTTTCATGATTTCACAGTATTGTCTTGCAGAATCTGCATGAGAATCAGATATAGTTGCAGTATCAAATGAGTTGTCACTTGAAACAGGTTGTTGAACATGGTTTCTAAGCGAAGAACCAGCTTCTTCAGCAGAAGTACTAGTAGCGCAAGTTCCATGATTCTCAACCTCAGTCATCTCAGGGACTTTGACCTGCATATCAACCAATTGTGTAGTGCACAGACTACTTCCCTCCCTGTTCGCTAATTCTATACTAATTCCAGATTTCTCATTGGTTGGGAAGATATCTGAAGATAATTCCCAATATTGCATTATCCTCCGGCATATTTCTGAATACACAAAAGCATACTCTGGATTTGCATAAAGAGCATTGAGGACTCCAGGAATGTGGTATCTGTTATAGTATCTTGAACAGCTTTGAGAATCAATTGAGGTCTTTACTCTGAAATTTTACACGGAGGATCAATCACAATGATAACAACAAAGTGAGAAAGAAAGAAGATAGAACATAAATTAAGGCATTAATAAGAGAACTCGGCTGCATAACTACATCAAAGGGGAATACTTGAGAGAATTAAGTGTAAGTAAAAAGATGGCAAGAAATTAGATGCATACACAAGTAAATGGTCACAAGAAGCAACAAAGATTTCTTGGTATGGATCAACGCCCAAAACATCGCCTCCCCTCAATGTTGTCCCCCGCAAAATTTTGGGTTCATTTTCATTGATCTTACACTCAGGACAGAACCACGAACCATTGGGCATCTTGCTCAATCCTAAGCATCTTGAATGGTAAACTGATGGGCACCCATCACAACAAACTAGGACCCCATCCATACCACAAAGGCGGCATTCATCCCCATTGCCATCCTCAGCTGCTCTATCAACTTGAGACTCCATACGGTCATTATCAAGAGAATATTCTGTCCGATTCTTTTCAACTCCTAGTGCAGCTTCAATACCCTTGCAGTCAGAAGTTTTGGAGTCTCCAGGATGAACTCTTGCAGGTTGACATGTGTCCTGCATTATGCTCATATCTATGTCAATTCCAACTTCTGATGCCTCACGCATATCCATTTCTGCTCTTAGCTCTTCAGTATCCAGGACATCGTCACATAGAATCTGCAAAGCCGTTAACTTCTTACCCACAGATAAAGTATAATAGTCTCTCTCCAGGCAATGTGCATATAAGTCTTTCCACTCATCTCCATTTTTATAACCCCTAACCATTAGATAGTGAACCAAGTATACTGGCCAAGTTAATGTATCAAGCAAGCTCCAATCCAGGCACCTGAATGCAGCAACAACGACAAAGTTAATTGAATGTGCGGCTGATTTTAGAAGGGCTTGCACAAAAGATACAGAGATACAACCATCTTTCATTTAACAAATCGAAACAGTAAAGGCACAATCGCCAACATAGTTGGTGATAACCAGCGTAAACTTGTAATTCCAACAAACTGTAACAGGTAGACCCAACAATCTACAACTAATTCGACGAAAAATAAGCTACATTGTAAGTCACATTCTACAGTCAACATACTAGGAGAAAATACAGAAAGCCGGTCCAATGACTCCAAAACTAGTAAACCAACAATTGAAAACCACACAACATGCCTAATTACTTCAGCACTAAAGATTGAGCAGAGAGTGCAGCTAGAACCGAGAAAATAAAAATTCCATCACTCGGGGAAAGAAACTAAGAATAGCAAAATGTTCGAGTAAGCACCTGAGGACTTTCGATGCAAGCTCAGAGCCATCTGAATGGATCTTCTCGAATTGGCGCTTAAGAAAACACATTAGAGCAACATGAACTGAGCCCAACAATGTGTTTGCAACAGAGCAGTTGAGTGCTCCCACAAAATCATCCAACACAAAAGGGTATAAAAACAGCCGTACACTGAATGAACGCAAGAAACTATACACAGAGAGAAGATGAGGAACATACTCCTCAGGAACACCAATATTCCCAGAAGAAGGAGGCAATTCTGGTGGTGGAACGAGTTTAGCCTTCTCACTGGTGGTTGAATCAAAATCAACTTCGTCACTGCAATTATCATCAACTTCAGCACTACGAGAATTGGCCAATCCACTCAATGATGATGAATCAACGGGATTCGGTTTTGTCAAAGAATTCAGCTCTGCATCTTTACTCAACATTTCGTTCAACATCTCCTTTCTTTTAGACCATTCATCAGTCAAATCACCATCTTCCACCAGAAGTGACTTGACTTTGCTTCTGATCAAATCCTCGCAACGACCATCCTCGTAGTTTATACTGTACAAACCTGAATCATGATTCGTAATCCTTCCCAGAAGAACCCCACCTCCCTTGAACTCCTTCTGCACGTATCTTCCAACCAATTCCAATGACCGCGTATGCATCGTCACCTTCTTTCCGCCGCCGGCGACGCCTACCGTCGCACTGTCTACGTTTTTTATCTTCCGTTTTCTCCCTCGGAGACTCTCCCGCTCAACCGCCATTTCCATTCTACACTAATACTAGTAATTAATTGGCACAAAAGCACATAAATCAAATCCAAATTCCTGGATTATCAACACATCTTATCAACACTTGCGCATTAGCAGTTGAAGCCGAAAAAAAAAAATGCAGATTTTTATTTCCAGTTTTAGGTTACCTTTTGAATAAAACTGAAACAATGTAAGTACGAAAAAAGCATTCAAATAATAATTCTTGATCCGAGCGGCGTAGGGTTTAAGGAGTTCTCTTCTCTGCCGCCATATATAATACTACCTTCATTTCGTGGAATTTGACCCTTTTACTTTTGGCACTTGCTGGCACATTTTTCCACACTTCTTGATAATAGGTTTTAAAATGAATTTTTTAGGGGTCAAATTCCACGAAATGGAGGTAGTTTTTTCTGTTTTTTTTTTTCTTTTTCTTCCAAGTGTGTGTTCTCCTTTAGTGATAGGAAAAATGAAAAGAATGGAAAATATAATCTCAAAATGTGGTCCCTACTTGGTTTATCACATGTTCTCTAAAGTGGAAAATGTGGGAAAATATTTTCACTTTAAATGTGGATAAAAATATTATCCTAATTTGGTGTGAAAAGGAAAGAAAATAGCTACCCGGGAAAAAAATTTCTACCTATCCGGGAAAAATTATCATTCATACAGAAATAAAAAAATGTGATAAAAAAAGGAATATTTTTCTTTTTCCTCCTTTTACTCAATAGAGAACGCCCCCTAAATTTGATATTTTTAAAAATAATGTCAAATTGATTTACACACATCTTCTGAAGGTGTGTCATCACACTGTTCACATTACTCTATTATCAATTTGGTTGAGTTTTGTTAAAACCTTTGTGGCAAAAATTAATAAAAAATGTCAAAGTAAAAAATAAAAAAATAAAAAATGGTGCTCCTCTAATTAAAGATGATACAAAGTGTTTACATGAAATTCATATCAAAATTAAAATTTCCGTTGGATGCTTGAGATGTATCGGTTATGTCAGTTTCATTTTTTCATCATACTAATTAGATTGTCCATGAACACCTCATTCTATTTATTTTCTTATTATTGTGCTTCGATTATAGGGAAATCATTTAGCATGTTTTGAGATTTAAGATTTTTCGACGCCATCACCGATCTTCTCTCATTAAGCATGTACCCTCCATTACTAAACGCTTGCTCCACCGTAACCGTTGATACTAGAACGACTAAGATCTCCCTCGCCATGATGGAGAGATTAATATATTGTGATATTCACTTCACCACCAATTTAGTAGACAATATTCAATAATTAAAATCTATGTTGGTGATAATATTTTATACATTTAATGTAGCCATTTTTTTTTTATTTGTTACACATTCAAAGAAAATTAATTGGGACATAATGAAACATGTCGCAGTTTAATTCAATATTTCAAATTATTAACTCCAATTATCTCATATACTACATGTTTTATGTTTATTATGGATTTATAACATAATATTAATGTTAAACACACATCAATCATTTAAAACTTGATAAAAAATAAAAATAAAGCATAAAAATCGGCAATTCGACAGGTCGAAACCGCAGACTCCCGATCCTTCAGAATCAAAATTGAACCTCTAGTCTCGACGGATATGGGTCTAATTCCGAATTGCCTATTCCTATTCCGATTCCGATTCCAAAACTATTGATTTTTGCGGTTTCGACTTTTGTAGGCACCTCTAGAAAGTAAATTATTAGAATTTAATGTCTATATAGTTTTTTAATTTGCAATAAAGAAAGATGGCGGGAAATGTTCGTACCGCGCACACTTCCTTCCAATTTATATCAAACCGACCCCGCCGCTCCCACCCGTTTATTTTCAAAAAAGCGTCAAATGCAATCAAACTTTAGGGCTTTTTCAAATTTCCCCAATTCTAAACCCCTAAAATTGTCTGTGCGTGGACTGTCTCCTAGTTACAATCATTGCAAATCCACCCTAGTTCCAATTACATGTTGGATATCTCCATTTCCTCTTCCAATCGCTGGCGGCAGTGATGGGAATCAAGGCCACCGAGGGAATCATTTCGACGGTTCGGTCGATCGTCGGCGGAGAATTTTCCGACATGGACATAATTCGAGCTCTCCACATGGCCAACAATGACCCAACCGCCGCGATTAATATCATCTTTGACACGCCGAGAAGCTTCAAGAAGCCTGAGTTCCCAAAGCAGCCCGAGCCCTCCAAGAGCCGTCTGAATATGGAGCCTCCGGCTGTAGAGTCTGCCGTGAAGCAGGACGTTAGTCGGCTAGAGGTGTCCGATTCTGTTGCAAGATCGAATGGAGTTCTAAAGAATAGGAGTGGAAGCAACCAGCGTGAGGAGAATGTGTGTACTGACAGTGGAAAGCCAGACGAAATGGGGAGTGAGTGGTGGTTTGTGGGAAGTAGTGAGGTCTCTGGGTTGTCCACTTGTAAAGGGAGGATCTTGAAGCCTGGCGACGAGGTCAATTTTACTTTCCCTCTTGAGAAAAAAATGACAACACCCTCACCTGGGAAGATTGGGGGTGGGCGGGGCCGCCAGGTGGCTACGTGCTCTGAGATTATAAGGTTTTCTACCAGCGACTGCGGGGAGGTACTGCGAAGTATCCTTTTCTGGGACTCTGTTTGCTTATATAAATCTCAGTGACTTCCGTGTACTATTTCTGTGCAGGTGTTTGTGTTTTTTTTTTGCGTTTTTATTACTATGTACGTTTTTAAGACTGTATTTATTCATACATCGAATTCATGGGGAAAAATCTCTTTCTTTTTTATTTTTTATTTATTTTTTGTATTTAATGTAATGTTTGGAAGCGCAATTGATTAGCTGGATATTCTATAACATTATATTAGCAAGTTGGCTAGGTTGAACTGGAATTTAACTGTTGATTTTACCTGAAAGTCTTGATCGAATGCTGTGACTAAGATTATTTAGCATTTCCAAATACCTGAAATTCTGATTTTGCTATATTTGGAAATATATCATGTGTCTTTCTAATATTAATAAAGATAAGGATTCAAGGTCTCATCTTGATAGTAAATATTTAGTATCATTTTACTTGTCGCTTGTTACAATGTTGATTAAATGTGCAGATTGGTCGTATTCCAAATGAATGGGGCCGTTGCCTTTTACCTCTTGTGAGGGTAAAGAAGGTTTGCGTGAAGGGGTGTTGCAAGTCTGCCCCTCCTGTGCTGGGAATTATGGATTCTGTTGTTTTATCCATCAGGTATATTTGTTTTACTAGAAGTTTATATCCAGTTCACATTTTTTTCTGAATGAACATGTATGTAAACTGTGTGCTTATTGTTCATTGTTATTTTACTATACTGCGAAGTAATTAGTTCACTTTCTTTAATGGTGGCGTAGCATTTACATAAACAGTTCCATGTTCCAAAGGAGCCAACAGATGTCACTTAAAGCATCCAGTAACTCAGCCGGGGATTCAATTGTTCACCCCCTGCCAACTCTGTTTAAATTGTTGGGACTTGTTCCTTTCAAGAAGGTGAACTTTCTAATCCTTAATGTCAATGATAGTTTTTGTTTCCTTGTGTTATATTTTAAGTAATCTGATATATGAAGTTTCCCTAGTAAGAAGAGGTTGTGTTTTGCTCAACAAACGTGAACATGTCGGCTCCTCTTGGAATCTGACTTTAACATTTGTTTTAGGCAGAATTTACTCCTGTAGATCTGTACACAAGGAAGAGGCCTTTGAAATCTGAGGTACCATAAACAACTCTGGTACTTATATATTTATGAAGTAAGTATTTATAATGTTAAATTTTAAATGAACAGGATAGCTCTTGCTTACCTCCATCAATTTCACATATCAATAAGTTCAAGAGTGCATCCTCTGGTAATGAAAATAATGGTGAAAATGAAGAATCAGTTTCTGAGGACGACCTTGACAATATTGTAGGTGTAACTGACAGCTCCGAGTTAGAGGTAAGGATATCCAAATCTCTTTGTTGTCTCCTTGTGGTGCTCTTTTTAGGCTTTGCATGATTGATTTATGCTATTTTAGGAAATGGAGCCTCCTAGTACTCTACTATGTGAACTTCGCCCCTACCAGAAGCAGGCTCTCAGCTGGATGATTCAACTGGAAAGGGGACGCTGTGGGGATGAGGCTGCAACAACTATGCACCCATGTTGGGATGCTTATCGGCTTGCCGACAGGTATGTTCAAATGCAATTTGATCATTATTTTAGCTTGTAATTAATTTGATTTTAATTGTCACTTTCATTTGTTTGTAGGAGGGGTTTGGTTGTATACATAAATGCATTTTCAGGTGATGCAACAGTTGAATTCCCTAGCACGCTTCAAATGGCTAGAGGAGGAGTACGTTGATACTTTTACTTGGTACTTGTATTTCTCTGTGTTGGAACAGACATATCTGAACAGAGAATTCAATTGTAGATTTTGGCAGATTCTATGGGACTTGGGAAGACTATAATGACGATATCTCTCCTTCTCACACATTCCGAAAGAGATGGGTCGCTGAGCAGTTCAAAGACCAGCCAGTCTCCCAGTGATAATTGTGAAACAAGCTCAAATTCAGATAAATCACCAATACCTCAGAAGAAACCTTTGAAATTTGCTGGTTTTGAGAAACTTATGAAGAAAAAAGCCTCTCTTGTTGGTGGTGGCAATCTCATAATTTGCCCAATGACACTCATAGGTCAGTGGAAGGTATGAGTTCTCCATACTTATATTGTTTGTATTTTAGTGATATCTTCAGGAGTTAAAGTGAAAAGTGCTATCCATCTGATTTGACTGAGAACAAAGCTCATGGGTTGATTGGATGGCTTTTTCTTTCTTAGACAGAGATTGAAACTCATGCGCAACCTGGGACTTTGTCTATGTATGTTCATTATGGGCAAAGTAGATCAAAGGATGCAAAAGTTCTTGCACAAAGTAATGTTGTATTAACTACATATGGAGTGCTGGCTTCAGAGTTTTCAATAGAGGTACTCTTAATTTCTTGAGAAATAGGTGATTTTTCCCAGGAAGATTTTGCCAACCCTCTTTCCTCGTTGATTGTTTTGAGTTTCTTGGAAAATTGCTTTTACGTACCTCTAAAGTATTTAAAGGGTACCTTTTTCTTATCATCTTCTTTTTTGAAGGGCGCTGAAGAAAATGGGGGGTTATTTTCAGTTCGATGGTTCAGAGTGGTGCTTGATGAGGCACATACGATAAAATCACCCAAAAGCCAAATTTCAATGGCTGCTGCTGCTCTTGCTGCCGATCGTAGATGGTGCCTTACTGGAACGCCTATCCAGGTGAATGGCCATTCTTGCTTATTGGTACCACTATGCTTATTGAATTATTTCGCTGTAATATATTTACATTTCATTTATTATTATTGTTCTACTTTTCCTTGGAATTCTATGTCGCTCCAGTTCTTTTTTTCTCAGAATGCAAACATGAAAGCTTCCTTAGATGTTCCTTAACTAATGATTGTACATTTTGATGCTGTCATACTGCTATTATGGCATGTTTGCTTCTAGTTATCAGTATTCTAGAAGTTGTGAACATCATCCTTTATAATATGAATTTGGAATATCTTTAATGCCTCGGTGTATATTATTTCTTTATGCACTAGGCCTCTACATTACTCGATTGAGATATTCGTATCAATTTCTTTACCTTTATAATCTAGTAATACATCACTGTGAATTTTTTCTTACAGAACAGCCTGGAGGATGTCTACAGTCTTCTTCGATTTTTGAAGATTGAACCATGGGGAAGCTGGGCTTGGTAGGTCTTTATCTTTGAGTATGGTAGTAAATAATATTAGAGTTGTAAATATTACTGTCTCTGAAAGTCGCTTTTTGGTAGTTTGTTTCTTCGGACAACTTTCCAGATAATTTAGATTACATTACTTGTTTCTTGTCTGCTTCGTTCTTTCTATTTTTAATTGTCCTGTAACCCAATAATTTGTCATGCCTCTGTAGAAACTACGGATTCCTATAAATTAAAAACTATCTGTGAGAAGAACTTCATATATGCTATATGTGCTGCTATAACTCGAACGTAGTGAATCTTATCTGGAATCAGTTCTTAAGTCCCTTGTCCTGGGTCTTTCAATTATAATTATAGCTAAGCATTTTTCATGCTCTTATACAATGCATGGTCTTTGAAGTACTTTGAATGTCATGATCTTACAATGTGGCCAGCATTGTTCTTAAGTTATATTATTTTGCTTACATGTTACTAGTCAAGTCTCAATGATGTACCATGGTGATATGCACACTTCTGTTCAATTCTAGGTGGAGTAAGCTTGTCCAGAAACCGTTTGAAGAGGGTGATGAGAGGGGATTAAAGTTGGTGCAATCTATTCTAAAGTCCATCATGTTAAGAAGAACCAAGTCTAGCATGGATAGAGAGGGGAGGTAGGTGTTCTAAAGTTATTGTATTTTAGTTATTTGTTTTCCTATGTCTTGCTATGAGGCTGTCTTGGGATCATTAATATTATTATAAAATTGGTCTGCAGGCCAATTTTAGTTCTGCCACCTGCGGATATTCAAGTAGTATATTGCAATCTGACTGAAGCTGAAAAAGATTTTTATGAAGCATTGTTTAAGAAATCAAAGGTACAAATCTGTATGTCATCCATATCAAAATTGCATTTGGTATTACTGCACAGCTTAAATTTTGTTTACGGGTCAATAGGTGAAGTTTGATCAATTTGTGGAGCAAGGCCGGGTTCTTCACAACTATGCTTCTATTCTGGAGTTGCTTTTACGTCTTCGTCAATGCTGTGATCATCCATTCCTTGTCATGAGGTGAAGATATTTTATGTCTGTCATGGGACTTTACAATCAAGCTGGCAATATCAGTCATCCTAGATTATTTCAGAAATTATATCTATTTGATAAATGACAACCATTCTTCACCGACAAGCTTCCATGACACATAATATTGGAATGCTCTGCATTTCAAGATCCAGTTTCAAATCTTTCATATCATGATTTAGTCCTCAATCTCTTATGTAGAAATTTGAACTCATATTTTGGGAAAGAGTTTGTGGTTTGACCAAAATGTTGTACTTATTGCTAATTGACTGGCTGGAAAATAAACTAATCAGACTTTCTGTAATTTTAAAATTGCACATGCCTTCTTTTTATAAAAAATATAATAAAACTGAATATGGCTTTCTGGAGGTTCCCTGCATTTTAGTATCTAGATTATTCAAGATGCATTTGTCACCAATAACTGACATGTCCAATGTACTTGCAATTACTTTTGTGTGCAGTACTCATGCATGCACTAAATCAAAGCAATCACTTGCATATATGAACTTTCTACCTGTTTCCGGATACATTTTGATGCACCCACACATTTACATTGGTCAGTTTCGTGTTAATTTATGTTGTATTTTGTTCATCATCTGTCCAGCCGAGGCGACACTCAAGAGTACTCTGATTTGAACAAACTGGCAAGGCGGTTCCTAAGGGATGGTCCAGACAATGTGAATGGCCAAACTAAAGACACACCTTCACGTGCTTATATTCTGGAAGTTGTGGATGAGTTACGAAAAGGGGAAGAAGGAGAATGCCCTATATGTTTGGAGGCTTTTGAAGATGCAGTATTGACACCTTGTGCTCATCGACTGTGCCGAGAGTGTCTTTTGTCGAGCTGGAGAAACTCTACATCAGGCCTTTGTCCAGTATGTAGGTAATACATTCTTTCTTAATTAATCCTATGTAAAGAGAACTTAATAATACAAGAGTGGCTAGTATGGGACGGCTAGTGTTTTTAGAATATTTCCTTGGGGAATGAAATGTACTAATTTGTAGCTTTGACTATTTTACAGAAAGACAATTAGCAAGCAAGAGCTGATTACTGCCCCAACTGATAGTCGCTTCCAGGTTGATGTTGACAAAAACTGGGTGGAATCCTCAAAAGTTTCTGCTCTTATGAATGAATTGAGAAATCTGGAGTCTGCAGGCTCAAAAAGCATTGTCTTCAGTCAGTGGACTGCCTTTTTGGATTTATTGCAAATTCCTCTTTCTCGGTAACAGTTCAGCCCCTTTTGTCGCATTCCATTTTTTTTGTTTCAAATAATGTATGTTTTCTAACCCAGTTGATGTTATGTGTTTGTCTATTTGACTTGTGAACATGATCGGCAAATTATATAACACTCTTCCGTGCTTGGCATGTGAATTGAATTACTCTTGTGTGTAGACACAGAATGAGTAAAAACATCATGGCGGTGCATTACTTACTTGTTTTTGCATTTGGAAGCAACTTTTGTGACTCACGCCTCTTACAAGTTTTTCATGTTATGCATTGCCCTTTACTTTTTCTATTATTCACATTCATCCATGATTATTCTATTATTTAGCTTATATATTTTTTATTTGTTTTGTTTATAGGAGTAATATTCCATTCCTTCGTTTGGATGGGACCCTGAACCAGCAACAGCGAGAAAAAGTAATAAAACAATTTTCAGAGGATGGTGACATAAAAGTGTGTAGTCTATTCTTTGCTATTTCGAATTTTGTTTGATTTTTTTAGTAATCTTCTGTACCCTCAAGATAAAGGACTGAGATCATTAAGGTGTCCATTTATCTTTTCACAGGTGTTACTCATGTCACTTAAGGCTGGTGGAGTTGGAATAAATCTCACTGCTGCATCTAATGCATTTGTCATGGTAAGGGTTCATGCATATTTTGATCCTCTAGCCAGATTTTGACATAAATTTAGTATTATTGACGTTTTCCCTATGTTCTATGGTATAAGTCGCAAGATCTATTGCAATTAATTTTAAGCTGGGTGAGGAATTACTTAGGTTCTGAGAATAAAAGGAAAATTTATATTTTCTGGCCTTCATTTAACTTTACGCAGGATCCATGGTGGAATCCAGCAGTTGAAGAACAAGCAGTCATGCGCATTCATCGTATTGGACAAACTAATAAAGTTGTAATCAAACGATTTATTGTGAAGGTATTTTACGGGAGTTTAAACTGAATCAGTATACCCGGAAGAGTTGTGGCTGGTTTTAATTATGGGTCCATTAACTTATGCTAATGTAAAGATTATATAATGTGGCTGGCAGGGTACAGTTGAGGAGAGAATGGAAGCAGTGCAAGCTAGGAAGCAGAGAATGATATCTGGTGCTCTAACTGACCAAGAAGTGCGAAGTGCACGATTAGAAGAACTGAAAATGCTCTTCACATAGACTGACTAATGCCATCTTACGCTGTCAAAAAATTTCGAAAGACTCTTTCTCCTGCAGAATTCCCTGTTAATTTGACTGGAATCTGGTTAATAAAGGATTCCTATCGTTGGAAATTAGCCAAGTGATGTTATGCTCCATCAGAGGACTTTTCCGATTCATGGGGAGCTATTGAGAAGTCGAAGCATGCAGAATGATTGTTAATCTTTGATGGAGTTTGAAGGGCAATCATTGCTTTCATCAAGGAGCTCCCATCACGTAGAAGATTCGTCGTCATCAAACAGGTGAATTTTCATTATTCTAAGGAGCAGTTGAAATAAAGTTAAGTTGTGAAGTTTGTGTTTTCTTGATTACTTGAGACTTTCTTTCTTGGTAATTATATGGAGTAACTTCCCACACGGTATTTATACGGAATCTAGATGATAGATTTCCTTCCTGTAAGCTAAAATGTAACAAGATGTAGATATGCGTTTGACGTCTCATTTTTTGAGTCTCTGGATCGTGGAAAATGTTAAATCCATGACTGTTAACACTTTGGAATCACTTTGTAACATTAAACTTTGTAAACCACCATTTTGTTTGGTACAATATTATTCATGTCGTGTTTGTTATTGTCTTCATGGATATTATGTATTTATTGGTGTCTTATCAAGGGTTCATGGTTGAAAATTCAAGTTTGAATGCAGAACTTGTCTAGTGTAGCTTGGCAAAAGCTCGTTCTAGCTATGACCCGATGTATCGGGTCATTCTACATTACCCCTGTGAGCATCAGCAAGTAATATCTTACTACAGAATTCGTCTATATATATCAAAGGCAAGATGTATGATCAGATATTGGCAAACAATCGGTATGTTTTAGCATCGAGACTAATTTGCCTAACTGCTGCAACAGCTGCTATGACCCCTATAACTGAGAACACCACAGCAATGGCGGAATTCACCCAAAAAGTAAGTCCCCTTTTCGAAGGTTTAAATGCTACGTTGTAGAAGATTGCAGGAAGTACAAAGTCAAGTGGCAGAAACCCAAAGGCTCCAATCATTGCATTAATATCCCCAAAAAAGGGAAGCATTGCAGCAATCGTAGTAGCTACCACGACTGAGATTGATCTCGAGATCAATCTTGGGACGACGTTTCTTGCAGAGAACTCCCCGCTCTTCGCATCTGCAAACGCCCGTTCAAGGATCTCGTTCGTGGGTTGCAAGTACACCTGCAACAAGATTTGGGAAGTTTAATTAGCGTGTGAAAAATGTCGTCGTTGAAGATGAGTGTGAGAGTTCTCACCACTGCAACAGCTGAGAGCTGCAGAATTGTGAAGGCATTAGTCATCAAAATGAACCACTTGGGCACAAGTGGTTTGCCATCTTCCAAAAAATTGCTCAAAATTAGGCCTTGAGATAAGTTGCCAAATGCCCAATACCCAGAAATGGAGACACTGAAGAAAGTTGACAATACTACTGCATAGCAAATGCATAGCCCCTTCAACATCTTCCCCTTCACCGGTGGCACCAGCGTCGCCTGCAGTGTTACATCTCGTTTTTCACATTCATTGATATTAAATCGAGCATCATTAACTCGGTTCCGACCAATTGAGATTGTTCGATCAAATTCAGTGCCTCACTCGCGCCGCGCTATAATCTAATAATATTCTTTGTAGATTTTTTTTAAAAAAATAATAATAAAAATTATACATGTAATGAAGCCTAATTAACATTTTTTTTCCAATATACTTGAATACTATATACCTCAATTAAGCCCTAATTATAAATCATTAACTAATTTTTTTTGGGACACACTTGGGTCAGCCGGAGGCACCGTGCGGCCGGGCTAAAACAATAGCACTTTTATTCATATAGATTGTCACTTTTCTGTATAAAGATTGACACTTTTAAAAATTGTCATTTTATTCGTAAAATAATTATGTTAAAGATTGACACTTTTATTCATATAGATTGACACTTTTCTGTATAAAGATTGACACTTTGGGCCCGGCCGCACGGTGCCTCCGGCTGACACAAGTTTTTGTCATTTTTTTTTAATTAAATGCTAAAGTTAGTCATATATAACTCTAACTAATAGTTTCAAGATTAAACAAAAACACGAGAAACGGAAATTGAAGAAATTATTTTACTCTCCCGTCCTCTAAATATGTGCATATAATTCCATTTTGGTTTGTCATTTTTGAAAGTGGACCTAATACAATTATACCCTTATTCCACTACGGTATTTACCACAAATGACCTACTATCATTTAATACTCTTACTATAACTGAATGTTAGATCAAATCTTCACTCACAATAAATAACACTTCCTCCGTTTTTTTTAGTGTCCTATTTACTACTCCCTCCCCTCCGTCTCATATATTTTTTGCACGTGAATTAAGGAATGACATTTGTGTAATAAATATTAGTGGGCCAATGCTTTTATGCAGAATGATTCATGAGATGTGACAAACTAAAAAGGAAATGAGACGATTGAAGTGAGACGAACTAAAAAGGAAAGTGAGACGATTGAAGTGAGACGGAGGGAGTATTATTTTGTTGTTTGTTTTTAAGTGTCCCATTTTAGAATTTAATGACATAATAACTACTAGGGCTGAGCATAAGAAACCGAAAAACCGAACCGACCGACTATCCAGACCGAACCCGATCCGAAAATATGAGTAACCAAACCGTATGGTTCGATTTTTATTTCTAATTTTCAAAACCCGACTCCAATGGTTCTGTTTCGGTTTCTATGCCTAAAAAACCGGCGGTTAACCGAACCGGTACCAATTAAATAAATATATGATTTTATATATATTATATTATATTATATTATATTATATTATATCATATTATATTATATTATTTATATATATTATTAGATATTACTAACAAAGTTTGAGAGAAGATCACCCAATTCTGAGTATTGATGGAACCAAAAGTTAATAAATTGAAGGTAGCTCGATTGTTAGTTTAAGTTATTTCAAAGCTTATTATATTAGGATTATGCAATTTAATTTCATTATTTTTTTAATTTTTGTAAATTATTTATTTTGCATGTATATTCTAAGATATGAATTCTTTCGAATTTTCCTATTAAGAACTATAGAAAATAGAATATTTTTTTTATTTATGGTTAACCGTTAGATAAACGGTTAACCGGTCTAATTTTTTGGTTAACCGCTTTCATGATTTTTGGTCTTTATTCTTTACTTTATAACGGTTAACCGACCCGATAAAAAACCACATGGTCGGTTTTTTTAGGTGTAAAAAGGTCGGTTAACCGACCCGTGCTCACCTTAATAACTACTCCCTTCGTTCACTCCGAAGTGACCACATTTTCTTTTTGAGACGTTCACTCCGAAGTGATCACTTTTCAAAAATAGTCTAAAATAACTCTTATTCTATATTCATTAAAGTGGTGGGCACCACAATCATACACATAAAATTATATTTTCTTAAAAATCGTGCCCAAAAGAAAGTGGCCACTTCGGAGCGGATGGAGGGAATATATTTTTCTAATTTTACCCCTATAATTAATATTATATATAAGTTAGTGCTAAAAAAAAGAGAATAATAAATAAGGTTCAAATATAAATTTATTACTTTGTATGTGCAATTTGACAGTTGTGAAACTTACAAAAAATAGAGGGAGTACAATAAAACACGTGGATGGAGTAGTAAAACACCTGTATTTCTGGGATGATTCCATTGCCATAAGCGGTGGCAATAATGGCCATTGCATTAAATATGCCAAAGATTCGAGTTTCATCATCGCTACTAAGAGAGTAATCTTTTCTTGGTCCTTTCGATGATTTCCCTGCAAAATTTAATCACCTAACTCATCATTTCAAATTAATTAATTAATGATGATGTTAGAGTTGAATATTATTTTGTAATATAGGTAGGAGTTACCAATATATACAGAGGCAGCAGTAGCACACGCACTGTAGGTGAGAGAAAGTAGCAAAGAAACCAAGTTGATATGCCTCAACGAGTGAAAAGATGGGATTTGAGCTAAAATCAACATCAACCCACCAAATATTATTACAAATTCGTACAGTTTAATCTTTCCATCTGGCTCCGACAGTAAGTATATTGCCTGAAAAATAATAAATAATCAAGAATTCAAGTAATTAGCATCTCAATTAACAAAAAACTAAAATAAAAAAAAGGAAATAAAAAGAATGAAGCGTGCATGTGAAATACCTTCATGCACTGTCCACCCAAAAGAGTACAACCAACGACAGCACCATAGCACACCAAGAATTGAATTGGCCCAACATAGTATTTTCCCCAACCCGCTCCTATTAAATTCACATTAAAATTAGCAAATTATTCATTTCAAAATTAACAATTAACATACAGTCCAGCAAAAATAAATAATTAAATAAATAAATAAATAATAGCAATATAAAGTCAGAATTGGGGCCAAATTTTAGGCCAACACTAAATTCTTCAGAACCAATCTATGTACGCATCCGAGATAACAAAGCGCAGTAAAACACTTCTCCAACCAAGAGATCGGGGGTTCGAGTCACCATAAGGGGAGAATTGGAGAACCATTATTGATCTTTTTAAAAAAAAAATAATAATAATAATAAAAAATCTATGTATGCATCCGATTAAAGATTCTCCACGTCTCTTTTCATAAATAAATCATTCTCAGAAATATCTCCAAAAACATATATACATATATAATAATATGTATTTCTTCTTTATCTATGATAATTTGTGGATTTCATGTTCCCACATAGTTTGAAAGTCGTTGATTAATACAGTAAGATTTATCAACTTTATGTGGAAATTAAAGAGAAATGAAAGTGATGCCAATTAATGCATTTAATTTGGACTTCAGTTCCGTGGATTTTTCAATGGGATTCAACACTACCGCTTATCACGACTGACAAATTTACATTTTCAATGGGATTTCTTTGAAGATTTGTGGAGACGTATCTTCTCCATGTAATTGGTTATGGTCAACCTTTTATTTTCTTTTACTTTTATATATATTAAGATGGAATAATATTTTGCATTAAAAAGGTGCATTAGGCTGCTAAGAAAAAAAAGGGTGATTATGTAAATTACAATGTTCCTATATTACTTGTGTTATTACTCCCTTAGTCTCTTCCTAAATAAACCCTTTCCTTTTTGGGTTGTCTCACCATAAATGACTCATTTTCATATAAGAAAATAATTAGCCACATATATAAGGGTACAATAGTAAATTTCTTATTACATTTAACATTTCCTAACTAAATTCCATCATCCACTCACCTCTCAGCACGTATCCCTATATAATTTAAATTCTAAATATTCCAATTATCATAACTTGTTTGTTTGATCTCCGTTTTTTTATAATTTTTATACTAAATTAAAGGTCTTATTACGATCTTTCATTTAAGATCAGACGTTAATATGTTTTTATGCATCTATGATGTTCTAGTTTTAAAATATGCCTAAATATATAAACCACACTCTCTCCTTAAACACAATACACTTTATATTTTAAACACTTCCACCTCGTGCCAAAAAGAAAGTAGTCATTTAGTAAGAGACGGAGGGAGTATTTATTTCTTGTGTTATTTCACGGTGGAAATCAACTATTTTTGGCTAATGCCATAGCAATTACATAATGTTTACAACTAACATACTACGTCGTTATTCACCCTCTTTTTTTGTTTTTTTTTATTTATGTAGAACCAAACGTATATACAGATGCATTAATAAAATAAGGCTTCAAATTTCAAAACAATGAATTAATTCTAGAGAGAGAGAGAGAGAGAGAGAGGGGGAGAGTACCTAAAATGTGATTGGCCATATCGCGAAATCGGAGGTGGCGATGGCCTAAGTGAGCATCGTGTTCGAGGACAAGAGAGAGCAAGTAATAGGAGTAGAATGTTACCATCGCTCCCATGAGAAGGATTACGATCGCAGCCGTCCATCCCAACGATGCAAATGCAAACGGAAGGCTCAACAACGTCGGAGCTACGATCGACGTCGACAAGTGATATCCACAGTGTATCCACGATCCTACATTTACATACAAATTAAACTAATTAATTTACTACTACACTTCTTTTAATTTCATAATAATAACTATTCAACCGACAACTTCAACTCTTCTAAAGGCCAAATGGAAAGTGCACAAGTACTCTTTCCAATTCAATTAATGAAAAATAATAAATGCAAAATATGTAGGCCATGCCATACAAGATATTTTTAAGCTGTGCACAGAGCTCGAGATGAAAGTGGAAGAAGATAGAGATCCGAAAATCATCGCAGAAGAACAATACAAATACGATACTCAATCATCAAATTAGTGTGTGTGCGTGTGTGTGTGTGTGTGGTCACCTCTGGACTTTAGAACAAACTGTGCTCCGGCATCTAGTTCCTTTACGGCGGCGTCGGCGGCGGGTGGACGAGCTTTGCCGACCTCGCCACCGTGTAGTTCGGCGGAACTCGGTCGAGAATCTCCCATGGAATTGTTATGATATGCTCTGTTTTTCTTTTTCTCCTTTTTTTTTTTTTTTTTTGAGGAAGCTATGCTCTGTTTCTTATATTGTGTTTGAGGTTTTGGGTCAGGTCGTTGGTGCCAAACGTGAAATGGTGAAAGATATATACATATATACAGTTGATGCATTATAATAAATGACAATGCATTATTATGCACGATGCATTATTATTGTACATAGCATGCATTATAGTTGTGTATAAAATGTATTATTTTTTTTTTACGAAAATTATATTTTGTAAATGATCTCACCATATAGGAATTGAATCATATGAGAACCAATTATATCATGAGAAATATGAACTATGGTTTTCTCAGTATCAACCGTTGACATGATAGAAAATATATTTGTCATACATAATAAGCATGATTTATAAAATCCACAATTTCATATCTAAATACAGATAATTGTAAAAAGGCATAATTTATGTAAAAATAAAATAAAATATATCAATACATATATAAATAAGGAGGTTCTCAACTTCTCATGGTTCACACGTTAAGATTGGTACTCCATCTCTCACTATAAATACAAGGTCCAAGTTGTAGACACATACAACTAGGGGTGGACTGGTACGGTATATTGAAAAAAATTCACTATATCGATATTGTACCGAAAATTTTCGGTATACAATTTTTCATACCGTTACCTGTACCGAATATTTCGGTATACCGTAAATTTGATATGGAATAAAATTCATACCAATACCGTACCGATTTTTCGGTATACCATACCGAAATTCGGTATTTTGGTATACCAAAAAAATTAATATTATACCAAAAAAAAAAAAAAAAAACTATTTGGTTTTTTCAATACAATATTGACTACATAAAAATAATATAATACTCCATCTGTCCCAGTTAAAAAGACTTGTTTTATTTCGGCACGGGATATTTTATGAGAGTTTAGTTAGAGATAAAGTGTAGTGTTAAAATTTTAATACAAATTTTATTATTTTAAAAATGGAGCATCATAGATGCATAAAAACATAGTGATGTCTAATCTTAAATGAAAGATCGTATCAAGACCTTTGATTTGGTATAAAAATCATAAAAATCAGGAGAACAAACGAGCAAGTTATAATAATTAAAACTTTACAATTTAAATTATACTACAATAAGTGTTGAGAGATGAGTGGATGATAAGATGATTAGTAATGGGTAATTATTTACTTTTTAGGAAACATGTCAATTAGTGTGGGACGTCCCGATTAGGAAAACATACTTATTTAACTGGGATGGAGGGAGTAGCACCAAACAAATAAAGGCTGACTCAAACTAATAAATATTGACAACATCTCATCAAACTCCAAAAAAAAAAAAAAAAAAAAAAAAATAAAATCTAGCATGTCTCAACATCGATAATAAAACTTAATAAAAGTCATCAGGTATATGAGTCCATCCATAAAGGATCTAAAAGCCATCAATTTTACTATAAAATAAACTTAGAATATAATTAATATTAAAAATATGTAAATTTTTGATAATTTTCGTAATATATCGATATTCGTTACATATCGAACATTCAGTATATACAGGAATTTTTGATATACCAAATCTTCGGTATTGACCGGTATACCGCGGTATGAATAACTCATACCGTTATTATACCGAAAATCTTCGGTATGGTATCATAATGTACCAAAAATTCGGTATACCGTTAATTAGGATATGTTCGATTTTTTTTCGGTATGGTTTCTCGGTATACTGCAGTTTTGATAAATTTGTCCTCCCTTACATACACCATTTACACGATTCAAATCTTCAGCAATAATTCAAGCATTCAAAATTCAAATTCAAATTTCCTAGTTCTTCATCGTTAGTGTCTCCTCAAGAACTTAGAAATTCTTGAGTATAAGCGGCACAAAACCTTTCCCTTTTATTCTAGGTCAAACATCTTTTTCATTCTTAAAATTTAGATCGAGAATCCTTATCATTTACTTGTATTCTTATTGTAAAAGGATTATCAAAGTTAGAAGTATTTCAAACCAAATCAAACCCAAAACCGTTTCTTTCAAGTTGATAGTTTCGAGTTGTAAGTTAGTTTGAGTTAAGTTGTAAATCGTGATTGTGAAGCTAAAGTTTACATAATTTAGTGAAAGGTCAAAAAACAATTGTAAAGGTTGTGTTGTTAGCAGTGTTCTAAAAAACGCCCTAGGCGGCTGGCCGCCTAAGCGCTAGAAGGTGGCCGGGCGCCTCGACTTTTGCAAGATGGAAATACAAGGCGGAATCGAAAAATTGGCCACCTAGCGGCCGACTAGGCGGCGCAAATCGGGTTGGACGCTGGCTAGGCGGGCTGGGACTCGCCATTTTCTCCTCCACACCCGCCGCCACGAGCCTCCGCCGCCGCCAGATTTGAGAGAAAGAGAAGGAAGTCGCCGGATTTGCAGAGGAGGACGAGAGAGAGATTATTTGTATATATATATATATATATAAAGAGAGAGAGAGCGAGAGAGAAAGGGGTGCGGTGGATATTTCATGTAGATGTAGGTTTGAAACGTGTGATGAATGTGATAAATTAATAATTCATGGGCTTTCTCTTGGGCTTTTGATTTTGGGCCAAACAATTAAACATTTATATTTTCCACTAACATAAATATAATTAGAAATTAAATTTAAGCTTAAATATTTCAATAATATTCTTAAAAATATGCATAATAATACTAATCCGCCTAGCCTGCCTAGAAACCACCTAGAAGCCTGCCTAGCCGCCTAGACGCTATCCCCACCCCACCGCCCCCCTACTAGCGTAAAACATATTTTAGAACATTAGTTGTCAGACTTCTCAGGAGCCTGTCGTAATCCTTTGAGAATTAAGAATATGAGTCCTTACAAGTTCTTAATCACTTCACTTGGGAATATAAAACGAGGAATATCTTTGAGTGAAAGGTATTCGTCCCAATCGGGATAAGAGTGGACGTAGAAGGAGTTTCTCCGAACCACTATAAACTTTCTCTCTCTCTACATTACTTTGATTATTCATATTGCACACCACGAACTTTATACAAATATACAAACAACTTTTAAAGCAAGATTAAAAAACATAAGTCAGGGCTCTCAACTTTATATTCACTATATAATACTAGCATTTTTTATTTCTATAAAAAAATATTATAAAAATAATAAAATATTAAATTTTACAACACAATCGAAATATCAAATTTAAGAACATAGGATCTCAAAAAGTGTCTCCTAGAGTTATAAGAACAAATGTTTAATTTTTAATAGTGATAAGGAATATTCGTGGCACCGATGCTCCTTCTTCGCCCCCGACATCCACACCACTTGACTAAGAAAACGCCAAAAATTCTGACAGATGTTTACTCGATCGATCATCTTAAATCAATATTATAATATGTTATAATCATCCCTCTTTTTAGAACAAAGATATCACGCAAATCGCAATCAGTATTTTTGTTTACTACGTATATAATTAAAAATTATGTTATTCTCATCAAGTGTGACTTACCTGATTTAGAAGGCGTCGTTGGTTTCGAACAATTATTATTATTACTATTATATCTTGATCCTGAGTTAACCAATCAAGTCCCCCACCTTCAGTCTAACCGCATCACCCAATCGAGAAATCGTAGAAATTAAAATGCAGTAGATCTAGCTTACAGAAAACAGAGCAGCAGATCCCTGTAACAATGTCCGTGAAAGATTTGGCCGTCGCATGGGCAGTGGGATCGACGGCGGAGACGGCGGAGAGAATCGTGGGGTTGTGGGGCGCAGTCAAAGTGACGTTCCTGGCGCAGGGCGTGAGATTGGGTCTATTTCTTTGCTTCATAATGTCGACGATGCTGTTCGTGGAGTGGATTTACATCGGAATCGTGGTATTGTACGTGAAGGTGTTTAAGAAAAAACCTGAAAATAGATACAAATGGGAGGCGATTGAGGAGGACCCAGAAACTGGGAATGCCGCTTTCCCTATGATTCTCGTTCAAATCCCCATCTTCAACGAGAAAGAGGTCAGTCACTCACTCACTTACTCTGGTTAGTTACTTAGTTCTAGTCTTCTAGAGAGAGAGAGAGAAAGACCTTAATGTTAATATGGTTATGTAGGTTTTCAAGCTCTCGATTGGTGCAGCGTGTAAGCTTTCATGGCCTGCTGATAGGCTGCTGATTCAGGTGATGGATGGTTCCACCGACACTCTTGTCAAGGTAATTATTAATTTTATTATTTCTAATCATGCTTTAATTACTTTTGGTCCCATAATTTTCTTGTCTTTCTTCAATTCTTTAATTGATTAATAGTTAGTAATGACACCGATTTGGATAGTACATGAATATAGATTGAATAGTGACTTTTATTTTTTATTTTTTATGTTTTCTCCTCGAACACTAATTTGATTTGGGGGAGGTGAGAGGATTTGGGAATTTCTTTGATCAATTTTGCCAATGTTGAGGTTTGATTTGAGCTAATTATACAAGATAGGGTCAAGAATCTTGAACTTTAACTTTCCAATTTTAGGTAAAATAATCAAGAAATAGTGAGCCATTTTCAACTAACAAAACCTCACAGAATTGAATGAGAAGAAGTAACCAAAATAAAGTAATTTATATTTCTAAGTGGGTAGAGTTTGAATTGAAGGAAATGGTGGAGAAGGAATGTGGAAAATGGGCAAGTGAGGGAATTAACATTAGGTACCAAAGTAGAAATACAAGGGAAGGCTTCAAAGCTGGAGCACTCAAAGAAGGCTTGGAGTATGACTATGTTAAAGACTGCCTCCATGTTGCCATCTTCGACTCCGATTTTCAGCCAGACCCCGACTTCCTCAAGCGCTCTGTCCCTTTCCTTCTTCACAACCCGGATCTTGCCCTTGTTCAAGCCCGTTGGAGATTCGGTTAGCAAGAATCTTCTCTAAATTATTTGTAGGTCATGATAGTGTATAATGGTTTTAGTGTCTGATATATGGAATTATTTGGATGAATATTTTTTTGCAGTGAATGCAGATGAATGCTTACTGACTAGATTGCAAGAAATGTCTCTGGATTATCACTTCCTAGTCGAGCAAGAAGTCGGATCATCTTTGCATGCCTTCTTCGGATTCAATGGTAGCATTAATTAAGTTTAGAAAATATGGCCTAAAAGTGATTTAATTTGCTCTAAATTTGGCACCTTTAGACATTACTAATGATTTCAAGATGTGTTTACCTAGGAAGTGGTGGAATATGGAAACTGGCAGCCATGAAAGAGGCTGGAGGTTGGGATGACAGAACCACAGCAGAAGACATGGATCTTGCCATTCGAGCTAGCTTAGAAGGTTGGAAACTCGTCTACGTAGGAAACCTCGAGGTAACAGTACAGTTAAATTTTCAAACTTTTTTAGTTTCAATTAACATGTTTATGTCATTTGTGTTTCCAATAGGTGAAAAGTGAGCTTCCTAGCACTTTTAAAGCATTTCGTTCGCAGCAGTATCGTTGGTTTTGTGGCCCGAATAACTTGTTTAGGAAAACTGTGATGGACATTGCTAGGAACAAGGTTAGTTTTTAGCAGAAAAAATATATCAAAATTATTTCAAACTGCAACTGGATTGTTGAGGTGATGAATAAGTCCTTTTGATCCTTGTAGAGAGTCTCAGTATGGAAGAAAATGTATATGATCTACAACTTCTTCGTCGTAAGAAAGATAATTGGGAATACATGCATATTCTTTTCATACTGCATCGTGTTGCCATTGACGATTCTAGTACCAGAAGTCGATGTTCCAAAAGGCGGTGCAGTTTTTGTTCCCTTCATCATCACTGCCATAAATGCAGCTTTCGCTACTCCAAGGTTTAATATTCATCACATTATCCATATATGTATATATATATATATATATATATATAAGTAGTATAGTAGTATTTATTTGCAAATCTTGAAGTGATGAAAGTTGGAAATATTTTTTAGGTCACTTCATCTAGTTGTGGTTTGGGTGCTCTTCCAGGGTGTGATGTCGTTCCACCTCACGAAAGGCCATATTTACGGGACTGCTGGGGACGAAGAGCGCCAATGAGTGGCTCGTGACTCAGAAACTCGGAGACAGTTCGATGAGGAAGATTCACAGTGAGTCAACTACACCAAAGAGATCATTATATGAGGTTATCAAAGATAGGTAACTTCATTTATTTTTGTTTGGTACATATATAATGCTTTAGTTTTGGAGTGGAATAGCATGATCTGATAATATTTTCCTTTGATTTGTGTTGGAAACTTTGCAGAATTCACTTGGCTGAAGTGGGATTTGGGTTGTTTCTTTTGATGAGTGGATTGTATGGGTTTTTATACAGAGAGGATTTATATTTTATATACCTCTTTATTCAAGCCTTTGCCTTTATGGTCGTGGGATTCGGCTTTGTTGGTAGAATAATTCCTAATTAGAAAAAGAAGATAATTCTTTGTACCATTCTTTGATGTAACCATAAACCATTTGATTTACTGAATCTAAAATCAAATTGTTCATTGTTTGTAAAACTACTCTTTTTTGTATAAAGGGTCTCTCTCTCATTCTCTAGCAAAGTTTTAGAGTGTTAAGTTTCAACATTCCAATGAATAAATATGCGTTTGTACACTATAGTTCCCTAATATTACTAGCTTTCTTTTTGCATGTTTTCAAAATTACGTTCAAACTGATTTAAATATGATGCATTTTGATGTAATATATGAAAATTTTGTCCTCCCCTATTCTTTCTTCTGCTTGGCTGTATTTGGATTTGAAAATCTTTTTATAGAGTACTTTTTAAATTGTAATAAACGGATTTAGGCAGGAAAAAAAAGGAAAAGGAAAACTTCAATGGTGCAAAGTACTTCAATGGAGTAAGAGTTTGCTTCTAGTTCAACATTGTAGAATCCAATTTTAGCTGAAAAAAATAAAATAAAATAAAAAATTCATAGAGTATATTTTCAAAGCTTCATGTCATGTCACAAGTAGATAACAAAAATAATCAAATTGTGTGTGTGTTGGCCTAATGGTAGGATTAAATTCTCCGATCAAAGGGGTTGAGTTTGAGTCCTCTGTGACACAATCTTTAAATTTCAGTTAATTATGTAAAAAAGAAAAATTAATCAAAATTACAAGATTCTTTTATTTATTTATTTATTATTTTTTCTTCTAACAATCTGGGGTTCACAACAATTGGATAGGTACAAGTAGTGCCACCACTTTAATCGATCAATCCGATTAAATTCGACCTTTAATTTTTTTTTAAAGTCATCTTTGAGTAAGCTATGTCCAATTTTACTCGGAATATTTTAAAGACATTCCCTTTTCTATAGATATCACCTGAAACAAAGACTCATAACTAACTAGATGCTAAATCACCTAAAGCTTGACTTTCCACAATTTTAAATAGTAGTACATAGTTTGTCTAAAGATGAAAATAGTTAAATAATGTGCAAAAACACGCAATGCTTTTTCACGCCAGAGAACAAATCATAAAACATAAACATAAAACCCAACTAACAATGAACAGGAGAGTTGGTCACTCAATCCGATAAAAATAGTACTTGAGTTACAATAATCTTACATGCAAAGACTTACTCATAATTGTCCTTTGATTATTAGATCCCAATATCAATATTTCATCCGTCTCAAGTATTAAGACACATATCTTTTCGGCACGGAACTTAAGAAGAGAGTGCTTAGTGTGTAAAGTGTAATGTGTGTAGGGATGTGATGTGGTTTATGTATTTAGACATATTTTTAAACTAGAGCATCATGGATGCATAAAAACATATCAATGTTTAATTTTAAATGAAAGATCGTATCAAGACCTTTAATTTGGTATAAAATCATAAAATCAAATAACAAACGAGAAAGTTATGATAATTTAAACTTTTAGGGCATGTTTGATTGGGCATATAATGCCCATGTTAGATTATAGTATGGGCTCGTAACCTTGTTTGGTGTCTTATATTATAAACATGAAAGCCCTATATAACTATAAGGCCCGCTCCTATTCACTCTATTATCCACTGTTTATGCTTGTTAACAACTAGTTTGTATCCCGTCGAAATTCGACGGGTATCACCTTATAGTATATTTTATATTTTATAAATATAAGTATATCAAAAATAATTTATCGTAACCAATCCGAATCGAAAATAGCCCAAAGGGTTTGCTGGATTAACCGAAAGTTTTGAAACGATGCCCATTCTGTATCTAATATATTTTTAGTTATAAAAATTTGACAATCATAACTATTGATACATACTAAAATAATTTTAAAAAGTTCTTGTCCAATGAGCCACCTCAAAATTAATTTTTTGTTTAACATGTACTACTATATTTTTTTTTTCAAATATTTGATAAATATATACTAAAAGAATTAAAAATATATATATATTAACCTATAAATAGTATAGTCTGATCAACCGGAACTGAAAATAGTCTAATCCCTTATTGGCCAATTGATCACATCTAAATCGATTTTGTATCTAAAAATTAAAAACTTATTTTTTGTTACAAAAATTTGACAATCATAGTTATCAATACATAGTAAAAGAATTTCAAAAAACAAAAACAAAAAAAGGAAAGAAAGAAAAGAATTCTTGGTCAATGGCCACCTCAAAGTTGAAATAGTGTTCTTGAACTGAAAATAGGCCAACGTTCCACCTCAAAAACTTCAAATTAGGCCGCCCCTCAAACTCAAAATTGATAATGTATCTAATATATAAGGAGTATATTTTTTGTTGCACAAGTTTTACAATCATAGTTATCACAATACATACTAAAAGAATTTTAAAAACTTCATGGCCAACGGGCCACAAATTCATTTTGTATCTAATATATACTCTTTTTTTCTTGTATTGCAAAAATTTGACAATCATGATTATTGGTACATTACTAAAAAAAATTCAAAAACTTTTTAGCCGACAGGCCACCTCAAATTCCAAATTGTGTTAAAGCTATCGATTTTTTTTTTTGAATTAATCGAAAGTTTTGAAGCGATATGATGCTCCTTTTGTTCTAATATATTATCAACTATTTTAAATTAAAAACATAGTATATTTGTCACGACCGCACTTTGCTAATCGATAGCTAAGCTCGGTAATTCGTGACTATGGTGGGAATTAATGAATAATTTACAAAAGATGGGTAATTCTGGGATTCAACATGAACATGTTATAGAACAACATCGATGGGTGGACACAATAGACGGAATAAGTACGACACAACTTGTCATGATTCTGACTTGAATTACAACTATATCGAAGGATTCAGAAGTATCAGAGTGTACACAGCGGAAATGTGTTTAAGAATACATGTATGGAGACATGTATTACCAAGAGAAATCTTCAACTAATACTATTTTCTAACTTTGACAAAAGCATCGCCGGTCACTTTCCCTTCATCCTGCTCAACCTGCACATTGGAAATAATGTACAGGGCGTGAGTACAGAGTACTCAGTGGACACATGCCCAAAACATTTTATTGTCAAGCCATTCATAGTGAAGCATAGGGTTTTATCAAAAGGCCTATGTTCACAAAAAAATTGAGTTATCTTAAAAGCGACTGCAGTCTAGGTTCTGAAGTATTCTACCATATCTGAGTCTGTTGTGTCCGAGGAGGTGGCCACCTCACTCGGTCACGTGATCGGTCACTATCTGGAATGACACGATCGATGTGTACACTAGTCCAAGAATAATAGCTGATTATTCAAGGACCCGAATTCGATTTATGAATTGGCATTGCGCCATTTAACAGATAGGCATCATACAAAAACTATAAACATTTATGGCATGACAATACTTTTAAAGAGCTACTGATCTAATAAAACATGCTTTGTTTTATAGAAAGCCCACCTCGTTGTTTTTCTTTACTGCAACGAGACCTGATCTCTGCTCCTGCTGCTGTCCCTCCTTCGTGTACCCTTCGATTAAAAATCGAGGTAAGATTCGTATTCTAACGAATGAAATCTTATCTAAGATTCTAGTTTTTAATCTGATCGAAGGTTATTCTGATTTCAGTAACGTGGTTACTGTTATCTAGCTCGAGTTATAAATCCCGTTATGTGAACGGTTCATATAAGTTTATTATAATAAATCAATCTTTGATTTATGGCTGAACTCGATTCACTCTAATTGCGTAATTGATTAGCTTAAAATCAATTATGAAGTATCATGAAAACCTGGTTAATTAACTTATTATTATAAGTCAACAATTCACTTAAGAATTTCTAAACCTTAATCTCTTAATAAATCATTCTCTGGTTTATCGTAAATCTGGGTGAAATAAACTCTAATGTGTAATTGATTAGCTAAATCAATTAATCAAAATTATAAGTTCTGGTTAATTAGCTTATCTGAAGTTAATTAATCTAATCGCGAAATAATTCATTTAAGAATTATCGGAATTAAATCGAAAGTGAAACACGATTTAATTTCGTGGTGTCCTGCTCCGTAATTTTATTAGTTATTGGGCTCGTAAATGATTTGATACTTGATTTCGGCCCACTTGGTAAGTAGATCCGGCCCATTTCGCCTCAGCCCAGAACTTGGTCCAGCCCGGATCCACGACCCGACTCAAGGCCCGACCCGCGTCTTAAGAGAAGCTCCAACCCCGTTCTCTTCTTCATTCGATGTCGGGCTTCATCTCTCTTACTCTCGCGATTTCTCCATTCGCTCTTCTTCTTCATCTCTTCATCTCCGGTCATCTTCTTCGGCGTCGCTTCGGCGGTGCCTGAATCAATGGGCCGTCATCGATCTGTTGTCCTCGCCTCTTTTCTAGAGTCGTTCTCCCCAAATCGAAAACCCTAGCTCGGTTTTGGGGTTCCCAGTTCCAATCGATTTTTGGCGAATACTTCCAAAATCTGAAACACCGCCGGTGCGGTGAGATGGCACCGGCTTTGACTCGTCGCCCAGCAACCCGATCCATCTCTGTCGAACTCGACTGCAGCCACGCAACTCCTTCGATTCTCTGGCGCAACTCCTGTGCCTCCGGCGAGCTTTTTCGAGTCGCCATAAACTAAAATCCCTAATTCGAAGGAATTAGGGGACATTCCCTTCCTTCGCTCTCGTTTAACGATTTCAGCGGCGGCGAGGACCCTCCGCTGGCGATGCTACTGACACCACTCTCTCTCTCGTTCATGTTATTATTGAAAGTTATTTATTTTGAATCGAGTTACTGACTCTCGTTATCTTATCTTCTCTATTTTTTTGCAGGTCCGGCGAAACGACGACAGGATGCAGCCGCTGCCTACTGCTATTCGCTGGTGTTCCTCCCTCCGCTCAGCTGCTTCGCCGTCGAGGCCTCGAGCCTCGACGGAGGTTCGTTTTTTCTCGTTTAAGCTAAGTGTTTTATTTCAACTATGTTCAAGTACGTAAGTGTGTTTACAACTTAGTTTCTAGTGTTTACTGCTTCTGGGATATGCTTACGCTTCATTGAATTTCGGTTCTTGGTTTCGCATCTGGATGATCGGCTATGAATTTGGTAATAGTTTCTAGTTTCATGCTTATGCCTATAAGTTTTGAGGATTTTCTGAATCACGTTTGTTGGTTTCTTTCAAGTAAGAGTAAGGAGTATCATGCTTGCTTTAGCTTATTGTTCTAGGGCTGGAATTCAAAACATGCTGTGTGTGTGTTCTTGTGTCTTCTAGTTTAAGAATTTGATATGGGATATTCTAAAGAAAAGATCATGCTTCCAGAGTTGGTAATTTGAGGTTATTACCTAGAGGAAGATGAGGCTGTAGTTGCTAGCTTTCTCCTCTCTCTTCCTCCTTGCCTTCTCTCGATTCTCTCCTCTTTTCTCTATGGAATGTTTGTAAGTGATGTGGTGGAGTGTGTATCTAAATGGTGAAGAAGAGTAATGATATAGTTGGGATTCTCAGTTTCAAACTTATTTGGTATGTTGACTAGGCTGCATGGTTGTAGTGTTTTGAGAGTGTTCA
The DNA here is from genome assembly GCA_001642375.2 of Mentha longifolia. Classification (NCBI taxonomy): domain Eukaryota; kingdom Viridiplantae; phylum Streptophyta; class Magnoliopsida; order Lamiales; family Lamiaceae; genus Mentha; species Mentha longifolia. Next base: position 21,215,699 of record CM038112.1, on the reverse strand, counting down.
TTTTTGTGCTATTTTTGTTTTATTCGGAGAGGCTTGCTGCAGGCTCGTATTTGTTCTTATGTGCAGAATTTTTTTATTTTTCTAAAAGCTGACTTTCTTTCTCTTGCTTTTTGTCTGCAGAAACAAGGAATGGGTGATAGGGCTGTGATTTCTTCTATTTCGGCCCCCAAGGCTAATTTCATTCCTATTTTAGAATTTAGGAGTTTGTCCTATTAGTGTGCTAATATATTGTAGTTTCAAAATTGTACTTTTGAGAATCTTGCTTTGAATATGTGGGATTTGATCCCTACTACATTGTGTAATCACGTGACTCCCTTTTTATTGAGGTGAACTTAGAGATCAATTAATTTCTTGTGGGCTATTGTACTATGTATTCTATTATTTTCTTGGTTTATAAATGAGGAAAAAAAAATATATATACATATATATATTCGAACTTAATCACAAAGAATGGGCGTGGCCCACTACTACGTGAATTGGGCCTTGGCCCAAACGATTATTTCTTACTCGAGCGATTCTAATTCGATCATTATTTAGCTAATGTGATTGAGCATAATAACAATTCATTTATTCGAATACTAATTTCTTATTGAAAGCTAAATATGATAGAAATCATATCACTTTTCAACCGGTTACTCGAAGAAATTAATTTATAGAAGTCGAGTTGCTACTCGATTCCATTATTGCTCTCTAAGCAATTGTTCTAGAATCTCGGATGCTAAAAGTTGATAATATATATATATATATATATATATATATATATATATATATATATATATATATATATATATATATATCGAGATTAACTAACTCATTTAGTTAAGTGAAATTACGGGGCATTACAATATTCCACCTCAAAATTAATTTTGTGTCTTATATATTAATTTTTTATTTAAAGAAATTTGACAAACGTTGTTAACGATACATCTTAAAAGAATTTTTAGAACTTCATGGCCAACGGGCCACCTCAAAATTGAAGTTGTGCTAGGGACAAAATATTTGAACTCAAAATCTCAAAAATAGCCTAAAGGGTTTACATGATTAACCGAAAGTTTTGAAACGATAATCATTTTGTGTGTAATATATCGGCAAGTGTCTTTAATTATTATTACTTTTTTTTTTGTTGCAAAAAACTAACTACCATAGAAATCGATTTATACTAAAAATATTTCAAAAAATTTATTGGCCAACGGGCGCCACTTGAAAATTAAAGTAGAGTTAGAACGAAAATATTTTAACTCAAAAAATAATTTAGCCTAATCAACTCCAATCGAAAAATTCAAAAAATATATAGGCTAACGGGCATCTCAAAATCGATTTTCAAAAATATCTTGGCCAACGGGTCACCTCAAAATCAAAATATTGTTAAAGCCAAAATATTTACACCTATTAATAAATAAAGTTAGATCAATGAAGGAAATATTTCTCGTGTAGTCAGACTTATTTCAAGTGTCGAGTGACCTGTTAGGAAAGTTTGTTTACTCAAACAGGGGGAGTCAACTTGAATAACCCAACAAAATCATGTACCCCGATTGTCCCGAGCCTAATAGGGACTAAAAACGGAATGTGTTATCTGATCTTATATAATATGATTTCGCAACAGAATATATATATTAAATCACCTTGAATAATTGGTTGTGATAATTATATTAAAAATAAGTTAATAAAAGTATCATTTATTGGATAATTGTATTCGTTAAGTATCTTGATCATGTGTTATCGAACGAAAAAAATTAAGTAATATATTTATAATTTAATTTTAAAATATGTATACGGTAGTATAATTAGATAGAAATATTTCCTCATGTACCATAGATTATTAGATTTGATAAGTTTGTGGCGTGGTGATCAATTCAAAATTAATAGCTTAATAATGGTTGTATAATTCAAAATTAATAGCTAAATAATGGTTGTATAGTTAATAAATTAACGTCGCCTCTATTTTTGGATTCTAATATATTGATAATATATTGATGTAGAAGGTGCCACGTAGGCACGTAGAATTCGACAAAACTCATAATTTTAGCCAAAAGGCCAAAATAATGATGTGTAAATATATTATTCAAATTCTCTTTTTATATGCAACTATATTTATGTTGTTAGATTTGAAATTTCGATGTGGGACAACACATTTTAGATAAATATAAATAAAAAAATATAGAAAATTCTACGTAGGCATGTGGATGAACGTGGTGCTTCGAATATGCAGCGGAACGTATAATATATATATTGATTATAAATATGTAACTGAAAAACTATACTAATATAGTGCTTTTAAAAGGTCAAACTTTTTCAAATATATGTCTAATAGAATTAAATTTCGACTACTAAACACCCACATATATATTATAATATTTGTAAACTAACATTAATAATGTGTTTTTTAGGGTTCCACGATAATGTGTGACTCCACAAATCAAATTATGAATTTTGTGGAGAAGATAATGAAAAACTATACTAATATAGTGCTTTTAAAAGGTCAAACTTTTTCAAATATATGTCTAATAGAATTAAATTTCGACTACTAAACACCCACATATATATTATATTATTTGTAAACTAACATTAATGTGTTTTTTAGGGTTCCACGATAATGTGTGACTCCACAAATCAAATTATGAATTTTGTGGAGAAGATATTGAGCTATTTATATCGGTACTCCTACATTTGAATTCTTATAAAAAATCGATGTGGGATTGAAATCTTTATTTATGAATTACAAATTTCTAAATTTATTTATATGGGCATATCATATGCAAATTTCTTGCAATTTGATGTTGGAATCAAACTATAAACTAAGCATGTCACAATTGATTTAGAGAGATTAATTATTTCATTTAGCTTTCGTGATAAATTAGAGTTTGTGCGTGATTCAAGTATTAATTATGGTTGAAATCCAATTCTATAATCAATATATTATATGTTCCGATGCGGATTCGGAGCACGAGAGCGATCCAAGCGCTTACGTGGCGCCTCCTACGGCCTCCGTTCCCTATTTATCTAAATTCTGAATTTTTATACATATTAAATCATTATGTAATATAATAAATTCACATAATTAAGATTTCATCAATCTCTTATTACCATCCATATATATTTATACATATTAATTATATATATATTAATATATTAATTATAATTATTATTATAATCTATTTATATTATACATAAAATTAAAAAAATTTAATTATGAGAATTGGAGGATTCGGACTCATGATCTCCCACATGATAAGCTATGTTTTGTACCACTACACCACATCACTAAATAATACTACTTATTTAAGGCTTACAATATATACATCCATTGTTCAATCAACTTTGAATCATTATCAACTACATTATGTTCATTTTATAAAATCATAAATATATGTTTTGAGTATAAATATATATAATATGAATATATATATAATTTTTTTATTGATTTTAACATGTGTTTCTTAAATTTTTATGAACTTATACTATATAAATCATGAAAATTTTGATATTTATAAATATACAATAAATATTTTTATTATTTTTATTAATTTATTTATTAAATGGTTTAACCGATCGAACCATGACCAGAAAAATATTTCAATGTTGAGGGTGTTTTTGCTACTTTTCCCAAAATAGGAAAAAAAAAAAAAACAGAAAAACAGAAAGGAAAGAAAAAGAAAGTAAAATATTTTGGTTCGGGCTATCTAAGAGCATCTCTAGCCGAGAGCCCCTAAAAGGGGCTCTCGGCACTATTCCGGCAGGGAGGGGCTCTCTCCAGATTTCGTCTCCAGCCGCAAGCCCCTCCCCCGGGCTCTCTCTTATTTTTAATTAATTATTTATTCAATTTTTGATTTATTTTTTAATTCGTTTTAATTTTGATTTTATTTATTTATTTAATTTTATTTCCAATTAAAAAAGTAATATTTTTTTTAAAAAAAATTATTAAATTAAAACAAATATTGATTTAAACAAACAAAATACAACATAAGAGCTCGAGTTCGCCGGAGGATGAGGAGGAATCGGATTCAATTTCGGAAGAGCTCGATATAATGATGAAGAAAATTATAGGAAATATGAATTTTTTGTGATAGATTTGTGTGTAAATTGGGTAGGAATTGTGTATAGAAGGTGTAGAAATTGTGTGTGTGAGTGTGAGTATTTATAGGGGAATTGGGAATTTAGCCGTTAGAGGCTCAACGGCACATTTCAATTTTTATTTTATTTTTTATTTTATTTTTTTATTTTCGGGCTGAAAAATCAATTTTTTAAAAAAATAATAATAATAAGGGCTGCTAACGTCATAATGACGCCAGCAGCCGAGCGCGAGCCGGGCCTGCAATCGCAAGGAGGGCACGAGCCTCCAGGGGCTTGCTAGCGCTGCACGGACTCGCTGGAGGGGCTCGGCGGCGGGCTCGAGCCCCCCTCTCCGGCAGCGCTGGAGGTGCTCTAACACCATTTTAATTTTGAGGTGGCCCGCCCAAAAGATTTTGATATTCTTTTAGTTTGTATCGAGAACAACAATTGATAAATTTGCAGCAGGTGCGCCTAGCCACGGGCGACTATATCCAATTTTGAGGCGGCCCATCGACCAATACTTTTTTGCCTAAATCGGCATCAAGTGTGCATAGCCACGGGTGATTCATATTCGATTTTGAGATGACCTGTTGACCAATATATTTTTAAAATTCTTTTAGTATGTAACGATAGCTATAATTGTCAAATGTTTGTAACAAAATGTATATTTTGAATTTAAACCACCAGAGAATATATTAGACACAAAATTGGTTTTGAGGTGGTTCATTAGTCAATAAATTTTTAGAATTCTTTTAGTATGTATCGATAGCTATAATTATAAAAAAATTTGTAACAGAAGTGTATATTTTCAATTTAAGACATTTTACAATAAATTAGAAATAAAATGAGAATCGTTTTAACAAATTATCATAATACTACTATTTTAATAAATATACAATAAATGATACCCCGTCGAATTTCGACGGGATGCAAACTAGTATTATTATATAGTATAGAATCCAATGCTATAATATTATTATAATTCGAATCAAACTCTAATTATGGTTGAAATCCAATGCAATAATATTTATTATAATTCGAGTATTAATTATTTTATGATTCGGATTTTAGCTTTTATAAGATAGAGATTGAGTGTATTTTGTTAGATATATATCTATAATGTAGATAGACAATAATTAATATTAATATGTATAAATAATAATTAATATATATAAATATATAAATTTTAGATAAATAGAAAACAGAGGATGTAGAGGGATGCCACGTAGGCGCATGGATCGTTGTGGTATCAGGAATCCGCTGGGGAATTATATATTGTATCCCGTCAAAATTTGACGGGATTAATAATTTCATAAATAAAATATTAAATATTATAGTATCCCGTAAAAGAAAAAATTCTTTAAAAAGTTATTTTAAAACTCATCATCGCGACACTCGAAAACGCTTGAAAAAATTACTGAAAACAGTATAACAACTTGAAAAAGACGGAGGTAGTAATATAGTATTAAAAAAATAAAATTTGTTATTGGTCAATGGGTCACCTCAAAATTGATTTTGGGTCTAATTAATACGGAGTTAAATTTAAAGAAATATACTTTTTTGTTTTAAAAATTTGACAATCATATTTCAAAAACTTATTAACCAACATGACACCTCAAAATACTCATTTTGTGTAAACTAAAATTTGACAATCATAGTTATCGATACATACTAATAAATATTTAAAGAACTTAGGCCGATAGGCCACCTCAAAATCGACTTTGTTCTAGCTAATATATTGTCAAGTATTTTAAATTAAAAATATATTTTTTGTTACAAAAATTTAGCAATCTTATTTCAAAAAATAATTTGGTCCCATACTACGTATTGTCTAAAACAAATTTGACAATCATAGTTATCGATACATAGTAAAAAAAATGAAAAAAAAATATTGGCTAATGGGCCACCTCAAAATCGATTTTGTGTCTAGTTAATATATTGTCAAGTTTCTTAATTTTTTTTTTTTAAATGTTACAAAAATTTGACAATCATATTTCAAAAATTTATTGGACAATGGACCACCTCAAAATTGATTTTATTTTTTAATATATTGTCATTTTTTTAATTAAAAATATATTTTTTGTTACAAAAATTTGAAAATCATAGCATTGATTCACACTAAAAGAATTTCAAAATTTATTGATCAACAGGTCACCTAAAAATTGATTTTATATATATATATATATATATATAGATAGATATTGTTATATAAATTCAATAATCATAGTATCGATACATAAATAAAAAAAATTTAAAAATTTATTGGCAAGCGGACTACCTCAAAATCAGGCAAACACGACACACTCACACACACACGCACCAGGGATGACTCGAATCCCCGACCTCTTGGATCGGAGTGGTAACGTCTTACCAACTGAGCTGCGCTTCGTTGTCATAAATATTATTACTTTAAAATCTATATATATTATTACAAAATATAATTTTATAAAAGCTTATGTTTATAAAAATATATGTATCGATAATTACATTTTTATTTGGTAACATGTTATAATAAAAGCTTAATGAGTGTTGTTGTAAGTTAAAATGCGAGTGTTTTGATTTAAAAAAATAAATAAATATGTAGGGTCATATACTAATTAGTTTTATAATTAGTATATGAAAATTTTAATTAAGTTTAATATATGAATATATTAATATGTTTTAAATTTTATTAGCTACTATAACTTAATATATAGTTTTAGTATATTTATCGTAATTGTAGAATATTATATGTTTATTTTTATATGAATAAATTTATAAATTTAATATATGTTACAGTATATGTTATGATTGCCGTAGGGTGATTGAAGAAACAATTTGATAGACAAATTTAATGAGTGAAATTGAAAATAAAAGGAATAGAAAATCACAACCCCGAGAAACATAACAAAAGTGGGGATCTTATATAATTATTGTTCGTATCTATGATATATTAGATTATAAGTATTGGAGATATAAAATTAAATTAAGATAAACATGAAATTAAAGTAAAAGAGTTTAAATAAATTAATTTGTATAAATATATAAATTTTAGATAAATAAAAACGGAGGATGTAGGGGTATGCCATGGATTAACGTGGTGCTCCGAATCCACTGCGGGATTATATATAAGATATGTCGACCCCCCTCCTATAACAATCACACGTGAATAGTAAATCAGCATAATAGCTAATTATTGGGTTACAGAATGTTGTTTGCTCCTATCCATTTAATTTTATTATAAATATATTGTATTTTTTTATTTGTAAACATACATTATTTTTAAATTTAAATATATCATATTATTTAAATATATATATATATATATATATATATATATATCTTATAGTATTATTTTCATAGTACGATATATTTAAAATGAGAAATTATTTTATAGATTAGTATGCATTAAAAAAATATCATAATATAATTATTTAAATAACAATATATATATTTAAATAAAAATATATTTAAACAATGAGTTATTTTATCTAAAATATATTATATGATAATATAATAGTATGTTATATTAAATGTAACATTATTTCAAATAGGAAATATATAATAATAATAATAATAATAATAATAATAATAATAATAATAATAATAATAATAATAATAATAATAATAATAATAATAATAATATTGTTTGCTCTACTATGTAAGATTGCACAAAATAATACTAACTGATTGAAGACAAAAAATATGAATTAAAGTTGCCTTTGTTACGTACGTGGCTAATTCATTCATGATGTAACTGCATGTACGTGCGTGGCCTTTGGAATTGTTACATACGTAGCCAATTCAATCATGTGAGAATTCTAAGTTTTGGATAACATATAGCATAGATGTTTTGAACTATTGAGCATCTCAATTGCTGTTGTATGTGGATTCTTGTTGAAGGACTATTGAATTAATAGGATTTAACTAAATAGGATAATATATGCTACAAATGTTTTATCTTTTGAAGTACACATGATATAACTTGAGATCGTAATTTTTGAGCTATAAAATTTTTAATATACAAACTAAAAATCTAGTTACAAAACTTTTAAAATTTATTAAAGTTTGTTGAGTTATAAAATTTTTTGAGTATTGAATTACTGAAAGATACATCCCTGATTTCAAATTTCATACAAGAATATAATGGTATGAGTTTAATCTAGTCTACCAAACAACAATAGAACATTATACTATTTTTTAATATGTTCTACCAAACACTTCATACATATTGTTAACTCACTTAAGTCATGACTATTATCTAGGCATACTGTTATCCGGCTATATCTTAACACTCATACCAAACATGCCATAAAGGATTTATATTATATTGGGATACGTGCTGAGAGGTGGGTGTATGATGAGATTTAATTAGATAATGTTAAGTGTAATAAAGGATTTACTAATTATACTATTAATTAGCTAATTATTTCCCAAAAAAGAAAGGTGTCAGAATACTTGAGACGGCCCAATAAGGAAAGAGTGTCAGAATACTTGAGACGGAGGAAGTATTATTTAATTTAAAATGGAGGGCTCTCATTTTTGTTGTATTGGAGCCCTCCGAGGGCTCTCATTATTTTATATTATTTAATTAATTTATTTTTAATTACTTTTTTTGATGATTTAAATAAAAATAAGATTCTTTTTTTAATTCGATTGTATTACACATTTGGAAAATTACAATACGTCAAATTAATTCAGCACATTGATGTCGTTGTTCGATCCGGCGACGCCATAAAATGCATGCAAAATCCACAAGTCAGTTGAGCACACGGCTTCAAGAATTACCGTTGGAACTCCCTTCTTGAAATTGGCGTATGCACCTTTCCACGCCAATGGACAATTTTTCCATGCCCAATGCATGCAGTTGATACTCCCGAGCATGCCGGGGAAACCGTGCTTCGCTTCGTGCATTTGGATGAACCGTTGGACATCACGGGAATGGGGTCTCCTTAGGTACTCATCTCCAAAAGCAGCAACGACGGAGCGGCAAAAATGCTTTAAGCAATCTCGCCCAGTTGAATCGGTGATGTGCAGATACTCATCGAACTGATCCAACGGACCGCCATATGCAAGTTGGCGCAACACCATCGTGCATTTTTGAAAAGGATGAAGGGAATGTCGTCCGGTTGCGTCTGGGCGTTGTTGGAAATATGGATCACACATCGTCACGCTCGAGACGATTCGCAAGAAGAGATATTGTCGCATGCGGAATCGGCGCGGGAACATGGTGTCTGTATACATCGGATTTTCGGCAAAGTAGTTGTTGTAGAGGTGCTCGTACCCCGACTCACGATCACGCTCGACGTATTGCTTCTTTTTTTTGGATGATCGGCGTTCTTCACGTCGCTGATTTTCAGCATCTTCCTCCGCCTCTATTTGCCTATAAAGCTCGACAGCTTTACGTGCTAGCCTCTCTCGTTCTTCACGATTCATTTTTTTCCAATGTTGAATGTAGTATTTTGAGAAAATAAAAGTGGAAATTGATGAAAGAAGAGAGAGTTTGATGAAGAAATTGGTGTGAAAATGTAAGGAATGGGGTGTGGTATTTATAGGAAAAAATAAAAAATAAAATAAAATAAAAATTGATTGCGGCAGTCAACGGTCAACGACCGTTGACCAACCACAGCGTGACACGTGACGGGTGGAGTCAGAGGAGTAACAGGCGAAAATGCGCCTGTTGGGCCGCGCCCTCCGCGGGCTCCAAAGGGCCGGCCCGGGCGCAGATGCTGACGGGGCAGCGGGCGGGAGGGCTCACGCCCCACCCCTGCGAATGCTCCTATGCCCAATCTATCCGTAATAGTAGCATTAAAAAATAGACCTCCTTTACCTTGTCCCTAATTTGAATACCTTAATCACAATGTGACTCGATAGCCGATTTGCGCAAACAACATTACAAACAAGATAGACCTCAAATTACCATAAGAAGTGCATTGCAAAGGCATACACTACATGCTCGTGCTATTTCAAGACACTATATGAACTGAGAGACACCTTACACTTTATTTCATTTATTATTTGTACTTTTATTATGTCCAATTCGATAATGACGTGTTACCTAATAGAACTTGATAAGATTTCAAGAACATAACCTAGCAACCAGAGAGCACATGAATGAAGTATTACCCTCAAAACAGACTTCGCGAGTTCAGATTATATGCAATTAATCACGCCCAAAATATGTTAATAAATCTAGCTACTCATGCTTAAATAAATGAATGCATACAAAATAGATGAAGACGTAATAAACGAAAAGAAATAGGAAATAAACGGGAAATCATCAAAAGATGCTATAGTTTCTGAATCCATACAAGAAAAGCAATGCACATTCTTTATGTTTAGCTATTTTAGATCTCCTCTAATTTCAAAAAAAAAATAAAAAAATGTATTCTTATGGAGGTCATTTTCCTTCGACATATATGGAGCCCATGAAATCAGATGTATATAAGGTGTGAAAATGAAAGCCCAATGTTTATTTAACTCATCATTAACGTTACCGACAGTAGCTAAAATGCAATACTATTAATTAATGAGATCTCATCTCGTCGGCATCAAGGTAGATTTTGGATTGCTCCCATGGAGTATTTATTTACTTGTTTATTTTCAATGTCAATATATCTATTTTTCAGATCTCATTTTCATTGAATGACCGAGCAGATCTTCGTTTCCTACCAAGAATTTAATTGGTATATTTGGAAAAGAAATTAGTAAGACAAAATTATTACTAGAACAGACGTGATATATATTCCGTTTCTTAATTTAGGAGATCCACGCATTCTCGTGATTAGTCATAAGTAAAACAACATTGGAATATATTTCCTCAAAAGCACTAATCTATTTTTTTATTAGAGCACCCACATTGGAGCCCTCCATTTTGGAGGACTCCCAATATAATAGTATTATATATATTATTATTTAATTGAAGATGGAGGGTTTCATTTTTCCCGCAGTGGAGCCCTCCGACTTCATAGTGGGCTCTCATTTTTTATATTATTTAATTAATTAATTAATTTAATTATTTTTTTTGATGATTTAAGTAAAAATGAATTTTTTTTAATTCAATTGTATTGTACATTTGGAAAATTACAATACAATGAAAGAAAACTAGAAAAATAAAAAAAAATACATAGTGATAAAATGAAGTAGGAAAAAAATAAGGGAAAAAACTAGTGATGACTGAAACGTGCTCAAATTTCCTCGATCATATCCGTTTCGAGATTTTCATGAGCGGTTGCATCGCGGAGGGAGGCATTCCTTTGCATATAACGTGCGAAAGAGACATCAACACCTCGACACACTTGCAACGGATTAGTTGTAGAGCTCGATGCCTTGTCGTCCTCCTAATTTTCGGGGGCTTCTCTTTCATCTTCAATTATCATGTTGTGCATGATAACACATGCATACATAATTTCTATTAAATTTTCGATATAATACATGCGGGCGGGGCCTCGTACAATCGCCCATCGTGCTTGGAGAACGCCGAATGCTTGCTTGATGTCCTTCCTCGCAGCTTCTTGTTTCATGGCGAACAGGGCTCTCTGTGGATCGGCAGACATGGCACCGTCTTCACGAAAGTTGGTCATATCGGATAGATGTCGTCGGCAAGATAATAGCCCATGTTGTACTGCTTGTTATTAACCGTGAAATTTACGGCCGGCGCAACACCCCTCAGATAATCGCTGAATACTTCAGATTGATTCAGCATGTTGATGTTGTTGTTCGATCCGGCGACGCCGTAAAATGCATGCCAAATCCACAAGTCAGTTGAGCACACGGCTTCAAGAATTACCGTTGGAACTCCCTTCTTGAAATTGGCGTATGCACCTTTCCACGCTGATGGACAATTTTTCCACGCCCAATGCATGTAGTCGATACTCCCGAGCATACCGGGAAAACTGTGCTTCGCTTCGTGCATTTGGACGAGCCGTTGGACGTCACGGGAATGGGGTTTCCTTAGGTACTTCTCTCCAAAAGCAGCAACGACGGAGCGGCAAAAATGCTTTAAGCAATCTCGCCCAGTTGAATCGGCGATGTGCAGATACTCATCGAACTGATCCGACGGACCGCCATATGCAAGTTGGCGCAGCGCCATCGTGCATTTTTGAAGGGGATGAAGGCCATGGCGTCCGGTTGCATCTGGGCGTTGTTGGAAATATGGATCACGCATTGTCACGCTGTCGACGATTCGCAAGAAGAGCTCTCGTCGCATGTTAAATCGGCGCCGGAACATGGTGTCTGTATACGTCGGATTTCCGGCAAAGTAGTCATTGTAGAGTTGCTCGTACCTCAATTCACGATCACGGTCGACGTATTGCTTCTTTGCCTTCGACGATCGGTGTTCTTTACGATGCTGATTTTCAGCAGCTTCCTCCTCCACTACTTGGAAATACAACTCGACAGCTTTACGTGTTAGCCTCTCTCGTTCCTCATGATTTATTTTTTTGGAATGTTGAATGTAGAATTTTGAGAAAAATAAGTGGAAATTGATGAAAGAAGAGAGAATTTGAAGATGAAATTGGTGTGGAAATGTAAGGATTGGAGTGGGGTATTTATAGGAAAAAATAAGAAAAAATAAATACATAAATAAATTAAATTCGGCCGGTCAACGGTCAAATGACTGTTGACCAACCAGCTGCTGCCACGTGGCGGGCGAGAGCTCAGGCTTGACGGGCGCAAATGAGCCCGCCAGGGCGTGCCCTCCGAGGGCCGCATCGCCTGCGTCTGGGCGCGACAGTTGAGGTGGACAAGGGCACTGGCTCTGCCCTCTCCAATGCGACTACTCTTATAGTTCCGATACGGATCCGGAGCACCAGAGCGATCCACGCGCCTACGTGGCGCTTCCTACATCCTTCGTTCCCTATTTATCTTAAATATATATATTAATACATATTAATTATTATTTATACATAATAATATTAATTATTATAATCTGTTTATATTATACATATATATTTGAAATTAAAAAAAAAATTATGAGGGTTGGAGGATTCAAACCAATGTTTTAAAAACCGGACCAGAGGTCAAACCGGCGAGGCCTCCAGTTCCCGATTTTTTCGGTCGAATCGGGGTTGAACCGGAAAAAATTGAGAATCGGAACCATGTCCGGTTCCCAGTTCAACCGCCCGGTCCGGTTTTTAAAACACTGATTGAAACTCATGATCTCCCACATAATATGCTATGTCTTATACCATTACACCACATCACTAACTAATGTTATCTAATGCTTACAATATATTATCTTAGTGAAAAATAAATATTAACCACAAATTTAAAAATATATTAATTCTAGCCACTTTCAATCTGACGAAACAAAATTGCCCTTATTGATTTTCTAATATTCTAAAACCATAAAACACAAAAATTGGAAAATTCCAGCCACCCTCCCTTCTCATTCGAGCCACCATCGCGGCCGTTGACTGGAGAGGATATATCAGAAGAGAAGAGATTCTGGTGGCCAAAAGGTATTCGATCTGTTTTCCCATCCCCTCGAAACCCATCGGGCTCGAACAGATGTAGCGCTGTTGTTGTGTCCGGAATTTGTACCGCCTTATTCTCACCATCGACTGCAGAGGATATGTCAGAATTCCGGCGAACAAGAGGAGATTCTGGTGGCCAAAAGGCATTTTGTGGAGAGGATATATCTGAAGAGATTCTGGTGGCCAAAAGGTATTCGCTCTGTTTCCTGCCCCCCCCCCCCTTCAAAACCCGTCAGGCTTGAACAGATGTATGGCTCGATTGACTCGATTCAGATCTGTTCGAGCCCTATCCCATGTGTTAATGCTCATGCAATCCAATGTGGTAGACTCGATCGAGTCACAAATGCTCGATCGAGCCCGAACAACTCGATCGAGCATCATTCGTCTCATTAGAGCCAAAAACTAAAAACTAAAACTTCACAGGATTTAGCTTGATTGACCAGCTGTGGACTTGATTGAGGATCAAGGAGTTTGATCGAGCCTTATATTGAAACTTAGCATGATCGGGTCGATCAGGGATCGAACGAGTTGCGGTAGCTCGATCGAGCATTACTGGGCACGATCGAGCCCCACTGATGGGGCCTGAGAAGCAGCGAGAAGTGATAAAGAACATATTCGCGGTGGTGATGGTTTTTGGCCCGTGGTGCGAGCCTGTGAGGAGAGAATCACGATTGTAGAGTGATGATGAAAGAGAATGTGAAAGGAGAGAGGGATGAGGCAGTTGCTATATGCGAGTGGGGGTGAGTATTCGGTATTTTGGTTTGGTTTTGATAAAAAATCGAACTGAACCGAATTAAGTAAAATTTTAAAATTACATCCGAACCAAACCAGATATATTTTGAAAACTGAACTGAATAAACCAAATTAATTATTAAATTATTTTGGTTTATTCGGTTATCCGAATTTTTCCAGTTCTTTAAATCAAAAGTCTGATATTATTCGAAATCATAATCTCAAACTGTAGAACGCATAACAATAGTAAAGTTATGAAATATATGTACGACAAATGAATCATTAAAAAATTATAGAATGATGGACTAATTACGCAGTGGCTATAAAAGTTTGGCAGGAAAGGAGAGGACGGCGATTGACGATTGTAGTGTGTGTAAAGTGAGAGAGAAGCGGGAAGTACCATATGATAATGATATTATATATGGTTAGGGTTAGCGTAGTTTTAAAAAATTATATAGGTAAAATTATAAATAATATATATTCTCAAATCTCAATACGAAAAATAATATATATATTTCGATTTTTAGTTTTGTTTGGTTTTTAAAAAATAAAACCGATCCAAACCGAAAAACCAAACAAAAATTTAGTTTTGACTGAATTAATCAAATAAACCAAATTACCCGAACCAAATTAAATATTTTGATTCGGTTCGGTTTGGTTTTTTGTTTTTGGATATATTTGTTCACCCCTATATGCGAGAAGAAAGATGGCGGTGCAGATGAGATGTGAGGCAGCGATCCACGTGCCTACGTGACGTCACCTGCATCCTCTATTCATATCTATCTAAAATCTATATATTTATGCATTTTAATTTATATAAACTCTTATTTTTTTTTCATTTTTATCACATATTTAATAATATATATATATATATATATATATATATATATATATATATATATATATATATTATGTGTAGATGCTTTGTTTTGAATTACCGATTAAATGTATCGATGACTATAGTTGTCGAATTTTTGTAATAAAAATTTATATTTTTAATTTAAGACATTTAACAGTATATTAGCCACAAATTGAGCATTGTTTCAATAATTTTCATGCCATCCGTATCGGGCTTAGACTATTTGCAGTTCGGGTTGACATGGCTAAACTGTTTTTAGATTAACATATTTTGACACCAACACTATTTCTTCTTTGAGGTGACCCATTGACTAAGATTTTGTTTTTGAAATTCTTTTAGCATGTATCAGTAACTATATATAATTGAATTCTTATAATTAATGTGTATCGATAATTATAATTGTCAAATTTTTGTAATAAAATAATATATTTTTAATTTAAGACACTTAACAATATATTAGACACAAAATCAACATTGTTTCAACGATTTTCAGGCCATCCTTATCGGGTTGGGGCTATTTTTCAGTTCGAGTTGATCAAGCTAAAATATTTTTTAATAAAAAAATATTTTGGCCCTAACACTATTTCAGGATTGAGGTGGCCCATTGGCCAATAAGTTTTTAAGTTTTTGGCTCTAACACTATTTCGATCTTGAGGTGGCCCATTGGATAATAAGTTTTTGAATTTTTTTCCTAACACTATTTCGATTTTGAGGTGGCCCGTTGGCTACAAAGTATTTGAAGTGCTCTTATTATGTATCGATAACCATTATTTTTTTTTTATCGGAGTATCCATAACCATGATACTTTTAATTATTAGACACAAATTTGATTTTGAGGAGGCCCGTTGGCTAATAAATTTTTGAAATTCTTTTAGTACGTATTGATAGCTATAATTGTCAAATTTTTGTAACAAAAAGTATGTATTTAATTAAAACACCATAATTAGACCCAAAATCGATTTTGAGGTGACCCTTTTGCCAATAAATTTTTAAAATTCTTTTAGTAACAAAAAGTATATTCAATTTAAGACACTTCATAATAAATTAGATATAAAATGAGAATCGTTTCAAAATTTCCCGTTGATCGGGTAGACCCTTCATGCTATTTTTGATTTTAATAGGTATAAGCAGAGTACAACTACTCGATAAATACTGGATTATAACATATTAAATTATTTTTCTATTAAAATTTAATCTGACTTTGTAACACCTTTTTTTTTTAACAAAATATTATAATACAAATATTTTAATAAATATACAATAAAATGATACCCCTTCAAATTTTAACGGGATACTAGCTAGTATTTCATAATATTGAACCAGAAAATAATGCAGCTAACCTTCAGAATTCTCCATCACCTACAACTGAAAATTAGTGTGAAAAATACATACCTAAAAAATGTATTCTTTTATTCTCAAAAAAAAAAAAAAAAGTATTCTTTTCATCGATCGAATGGGAGAAGGGGGAATCAGAGTTAGTTCACGTTTTGGTTCACGGGTGGGAGGGAATTGGCAGACTTCCAACTTGTATATAAGTTAACAAACTTTATATAGTGTATGGAGAAGATAGTACTAAAAGAGAGTACTATCTCAATCATAGACCAAAGAAACCGAACTAACGAACTATCCTGATAAGGATCAACAGAAGATCCACCTATCTACGAAAGCGGAACAAAAAAAAAAAAAAGAGAACCAATACACTAAGGGTGTGTTTGGTAAAGAAGATGAACCAAGATGAGAGAGATCATCTTGGTTCATCTCACTGTTTGGTAACCAACTAAAATAAACTGGAGGGCCTGAGATGAATACAAGGCCCGTTGATATTTCATTGTTCCGCCTTGTTTAGTCATCTCACGTTTTTGGTCGGATGAGGTGAACTCATTAAAACAGTAACACAATACTTTCTCTCTCTTACCATTTTACCCTTATGTATTTATACGATTTTAAATAATAATAATAATAATAATAATATAATAAAATAATAATAATAATAATGTAATAAAATAATAATAATAATAATAAATAAATAAATAATAACAATAATAGTAATAATAATAATAATAATAATAATAAATCAATAATAATAATAATAATAATGTAATAAAATAATAATAATAATAGTAATAGTAATAGTAATAGTAATAATTATAATAATAGTAATAATAATAAATAATAATAATAATGTAATAAAATAATAATATTAATGTAATAAAATAATCATAATAATAAATAAATAATATCAATAATAGTAGTAATAATAATAATAGTAATAATAATAAATATTAATAATTTAATAAAATAATAATAATAATAATAATAGTAATAGTAATAGTAACAATTATAATAATAGTAATAATAATAATAAATAATAATAATAACTCAACAATATAATAATAATAATAATAATAATAATAATAATAATAATAATAATAATACAGAGTAATAAATAATAAATAATAAAGGGTATTATTTAATCTCAACGATAAAAAGTGAAATCGGTAGGGGTATTTAATAAGGGTAAAATAGTCAATTTAAATTTTAATCTAGAGTTTTGCAATTTGTACCAAACACAATATGATATCATCCGGGTCTGAATTGTTTACTACCAAATGGTGAGATGAATGATTCATCTTGACATTATTCATATGAGTCATCTTGAGATGAATCATCATTCTTCATCTTGAGATGATTACCAAACGCAGCCTAAGGGTGTGTTTGGTAGCCATGTGAAGATGAGATAACATGGCTTATCTCGGGTAATCCCTGTGTTTGGTAGCCGAGACTGGGCTATCTCTTCGGCCCGCGTTTAACTACCGGCCCGCTTATAATACATTGTTTAAGCTCTAAAAACCCCCTTTTTTTATCACACCTCCACCCATAGAAACACTGTTCAAGCAACCAAAAAAAATCAACTCTTTCTCCTTGCACAGCGGCCAGCACCTCCCTTTCCTCCCACGATGGCGACGCGGCTGCCGAGGCTGCTGACGAGTGCGATGCTACTGCGGCGGCCGAGTTGACGACAGCAACAGATTCGATGGTGAAGGCGGCGAAGTGGAAGGCAGCTTGTGACACCGGGTGGGCGGTGACGTGGTGGGCGGAAAGGCGGCCATGCTTTCCGGCGACATTGACGAAATTAGGATTTAGGGATTCAATTTCGAAATGTTCAGAAATTAGGAATTTTGATGCTTCAGAAATTAGGGATTCGATATTGATGTTTCAGAAATTAGGAATTTTGAAGGATTAAATTCAAAGGCGAGGTTGAGTTGACTACAATGACAAATTCGATGGTGAAGGCGGCCTGGTTGCAGCGGCACTGGTGAAGAAAGAAACCCAATTTGGTTTCTAAAACTTTGGACGACAGACAGAAGCCCAATTCAATGTTGGAATTCATCATTTTTTTATTCAATTTTGGAAGTGATTGATGTCAGAAGAGGGAACTTCTTCTTTACAATTTGATTCATTTTTGGAATTCAATTTCACGATTCAATTTCTGGGTTCTAACATCATTTTTGGATTCAATTTATCAATATTTATCATAAATACATAAATTATACATTTTGAAGGTTAAATTTATAATTTTAAATTGTAATCATTGTGCTACAGTAATTGTTAATGTTCATTACCAAACACCCATCTCATTTTTCTTGTCATGGTTTTAATCATATCTGTCACTATTCATCTCTAAATTTTTTCCTTATCTCATCACCCCTACCAAACAAGCACTAAGAGTAGTCCAAAAGTAACTATTTCGGGAAACTAACAGAGGAACTTATTAACGCATGAAATAGGGAGGAATTATAATACATACAAAATTAAATAAATTTGAACCTGAAGTTCGGATAACTCAATTGATCCATCCGAACAAAACCAAGAAATATCGAGAGGCGCTGGCAGTATCACTAAAAATAGAAATAGATTATTTCCTATTGGGCGGAGGGGGAAACCGAGTAATATGGGACACCTTTTTTTTTTTGCCCTCTATTCAGTGACAGGAAAATAGTACTCCCTCCGTCCCAGTTCAATAGCCATATATGCTATTTTGGGTCGTCCTACTTCAATAGTCTTGTTTCCTAAAATGGAAACAATTAGTAAAATAATTAGGTGTTAATCGGCCCAATTAAACCACAAAATATTGAAACCCTAATCGGCCAGCACTTTCTCTCTCTTCCTCTCATCCCTTCTTCGATTCTCTCGTTCCTCAACCAACCGTCGGCGTCTAAACCCTAAGTCCCGGCCGGAGATTTACTAAAAATCACCCGCGATGGCGAAACCCAACCTTAATCTTGATATTTATGTTTGAAACCACGAAAACACACCCTAGCCCGAGCGCCGATCCCTTCGCCGATCTTAGTTCCGGGGGATATGCCCTAACTCGCTCGCTCATTCGAGTAAAAATCTACATCTCTTGAATCACAGGGATCTCACTACTAAGGCTCTGATTATGAATGTCAGTACACAGATTTCTATGATGACTCATATGTGGATAAAACCCCCTGTGTGAACAAGGTCCCCACTCGACTTGAGCGGCGATACTCGTGCCGCCGTCATCGGATATAACATTGTTTGCCGCAGATCTGAGGTCCACGGTGAAGAGGTTGGTACCCGGCAGCTTCCAGTCTGATGAGTCAGACGTCCTAAATCTGAACGGTGCTCGAGTTCTCCCAGTGACGGCGACTTCGGAGTGTGATGACGACCATCCCTAGATGGCTGAGTACAAGCTGGAAAAGGTGTCCAAAAAGCGCAGGAAGATGGAGAGGGGGGATAACATGCTGTGGAGTTTGGTGCCCAAAATTTTTGATTCGGTGATTTCTATTCCCTTTTCCTGTTATATGAATATTCAGAGATTACATGTGAGCTAAAAGTGTGGGAATTTGTAGATTAGTATGCTGAGATGATTGCGAATGAAATGTGATCTTTTTTGAATTTATGCTTAACTTGAAGTGGTTTCAACAAGTTTGATGGGTTTTAGTTTTCTTATTGTTTTCAGGAGTATTCTAAGATGGTGGATTGTTGCACTTGCATTAGTATTTTGCATTAAGATGACCATTGCTAGATGATTTTCTACAAAAATCTGATCAATATAACTTCAGATCAGACTGAAATAACAATGCATTATAAGACTGAAAAAAATGAGGAATTTGATACATAAAAAACCATTCATTATAAGACTGCAATAAATTTATACACAGTTAGCAGTGATAAGTTACAAAAAGCATTACTCCTAAAAGCTATATATTCTACAAAAGCCTTAGTTTACAAAAGCCAAACTTCCTACAAAAGCATTAGTTCACAAAAGCCAAACTTTCTACAAAAGCATTAGTTCATAATAGCCTAACTTACTACAAAAGCATTAGTTCATAAAATCCCAACTTACAACAGTACAAAAGCATTAGTTACCATCCATTCCCAAATTAGATATAAGGCCTGCCACACTTTCCCATGTTCCATGCTCAATCAAAAAGCTTAAGCTCTCCCTCACTAAGTGTCACGCCCCAATTCCCGAGGGAAGGCGCACGCGCCAAAGGTGTGACTAGGGGTTGGAATAAAGAAGAGGGGATAGAAAGGGGATTCAGTTCATTTCAATTATCGATTGATACTTCCCGAAAATTTGGGCAGTATCTCTTTTGCAAAGGGAATAAGCCAGAATAAATACAACGGCAATACACCCAACATAACAACATATCATTACTAGGATCGCATAGGATTCGATGGCTCAACGAATCAACATAAGTCCATCATTCAATAGATATAGTCGAGTTCAAGATCTCGAGATTAGATAATAACAAGTTCAGAGTGCAGTAATTCAAGTTTCAAAACGAGAATACATTTTGCGGAAGCTTAATCAAAAAGAGATTTCCTAGCCTCAACTCCGCACCGTCGCCACCACAGCATCAACCTGAAATCATTTTAAATATTTTGGGCTGAGTACTAATGTACTCAGTGGGCTGCGCATTTTATCGAAAGCTTGGAAACATAGCAGTTTATCCATATCATAGGCATGCATTAGAGGTTTTGGAAAACAAAGATCAACTAAGCATGCTAAATCAATTTTACTTGCAACTGCTTCATGTCGCACTCTACAGTTACTCTTACTGTGATTCCGGACCTCTAGCCACCGACGAATCCATATATCCAGACTTCGGGTCGAAACCGGAGAGTCTATTTGAGCTGGTGAATTCCGAGTTGAAACTCAGGAATTCCATTGAAATAGTATGTGAGAGAGATCAACCAATCACATAACTACCAGGGGAGTGTACACGATTCAAGGCTAGTTTATAAGGCTAAGCGATGAATCTCGATCGATTACTTCAGAGCATTAAACATGTAGAGCGCACATTAAATATTTTCATGGATAACTAGTTTTCATCTTTAAAGCCTTGAGCATACATAACTCATATACTTTGAAAAAAATAAGCCCACCTCTTGTAGCGTAGAAGAATGGCCGGTCTTGATAGGCAACGTCTAAATTAATGTCCTCGTCGAACCACGCCTATTCATAATGATATAATAAGAATTCTAAAATTCTTAAAATAAATCTAAGGGAAAATATATTCGCCTTTCTATTTTTCTTGATTATAAATCCGTTAAGGATAACGTATTTGATTGAATCCTTTAAATCTTTTTTTTATATTAAAAGAATAATCATTTCTTTATTATTAAGAGAGTTCAATTAAATAATTAATTGGGTTTAAATATTCATTAAATTATTTAATCCGAAATTAGAATAAATTCCGGAATATGTTTTTGGACTAATTAGAGCTTAGTAATTAATTAATCCTTAATCCATTCTTGATTAAAAACCTCAAGCCCGGATTTAATTATTACCGAGTCCAATCTGCATTGTTAACCCAGTCCAAAGCTAAATTATTTAAGGCCCGATTAAAATATTCCAAGGCCCAACTGAGAAGAACCATAGTCTAGCCCAACACTCAAACCCATTTTAGTTACCTATTTCTCCTTCTACAACACATACGCAGACACACACGCACGCCCACAACGCGCTCTCTCTCTCTCTCTCTCTCGATCATCTTCTTCCTCAGCAGAAATCGCCGGCTTCCTTCTCGGCAGAATCTCTGACGCCCGTCACCTCTCCGCCGCCGCCGCTACGGCATTTTCTTCTTCCCCTCGGTTATCGCTCT
Organism: Mentha longifolia; assembly: GCA_001642375.2. Classification (NCBI taxonomy): domain Eukaryota; kingdom Viridiplantae; phylum Streptophyta; class Magnoliopsida; order Lamiales; family Lamiaceae; genus Mentha; species Mentha longifolia. Next base: position 21,193,464 of record CM038112.1, on the reverse strand, counting down.
CTAACCCTCTCGACAACCCTAACATCTCGAGACCCAAATTCCAAATCATTTTCCCCGTCATCGCCCAATCGCCGGCGCTGCTCGCACCAGCACCGCCGTCTCCCCTTCTTTCCGGCGCCGCTGCTTCTATGATATATCCCTCGCCGTCGCCGCGTTCTCAGCGGCTTTCCACCGTCGTCGCCATGGCTGGAGTTCAGCGCCGCCGCCGTGGTTCAGCAGAGGCACCTCCTCTGCGGCTGTACCACGTTCGCCCTCGAGCATCGCCGTTTCCGGTTGGTGACACCTCGCCATCAAAGCTCACCCCGACAGCAATAAGGCAGGCTCGTCTCTGTCTCTGTCCGCCGTTCATGCCGTCAACTGCAGCAGGGCAGCCGCGCTTACGTTGCCGCCGATGCAACAGCCTCCTCCGACAGCCTCCGCCTTCACGCGCCGCTGCCGTCGAGTATTCTCCAACACCGCTGCGGTCGAAGCTCGCCCGACATAGCGCCGCTGCTGCTCCATCCTTTCCGAACTTCCTCGTCCCAGTAATCTTTCCTCAACCCCTTCACCTCTCCCCTCTATTCTTTTATTCTTTTTAGTTTTTGTTTGCAAAGTTCTTTGTTTTCATTCACAGATTATGGTTCTTATGAGGGTGTATGTATAGTTGTAGGATTACCTAGATGTTTTAGCTTAGGGCTTATATTTAGCTTCTTGTTGCTTGTATATAAACGTGAGTGGTAGTATACATATAGGATTTCTGTTTCTATGGTTTTTGCTTTTGATTTTTGCAACAAAGCATGAGAATAAAATACATACACATATTATTTGCGTACTAAACATGTTAAGGTTTTTGGTTGGATTCTATATTCAATTACTTAGCATTGATTAAAAGGAAGCATATAGGTCGTAGCTGCGTAGAACAGGCTTTGGTTTCTTTTTAGTTTCTTGATTGAAGTTTCTAGCTTGAAACACAAGTATAGGAAAAGAATGGTCGGAACTTCTTACTGTGAATTAACTTGGAATGGTGGATTTGGGGCTGTGAGTAGAGAGGAATGCTAAGCTGCAGAATGCTTCTTCTTTTCCAGTCTTCTTTCCTTTTTCTTTTCCTTATGTGCTCTCCATCTTTCCTTTGAAGATAATTTGTGTTTTTGGTTTGCGCAGAGATAAATGGAGTGTTGAATATGTGATAGGGCCAAAATTAATTATACCCCTTTTTAAGATTCATATGTAAAATCTACCCAATCTCAACTTACACATTCAAAAACTACCCATTTTCATTTAAAACACTATTTCCAAGTCATTTTTTACTTTGTTTAAATTATGCTAAAATAATCGTCAGGCCCACTACACTTCCGTAAATACAATTAATGAATACCAACTTCATACCTCAAACGTAGCTGCCGATCTTCTTCACCAGAAGTTTTACGGACTGCGTCCAACCACCAGGAGCACCTTATGGTTTTCTGTTGAATTTATTCCTCAGCTAACTGCTATAGAACTTCGTAAGAAATTTTACGGACTTCGTCCAACCACCAGGAGCACCTTATGGTTTTCTTATGAATTTCTTAGCAGTGATCTCGCCTCGCCTTTGTCGATTATCAATCCGAGCCACGCTCCAGGAATATCGATAACTGCTCAGAACACTGAGCAAAGACTCACTGCGGGCTAAAATTTGTTGGTAAACAAAAATTTAAATACGAAGGTAGTGAGCAAAAGCCCAAACTTTTATTAGGAAATTATAAACTATTTATTACATAATTTTATCCCCTTTTGGGAGGAGATAAACTTGTTTAGCTACCTATGGTAGCGGAATGGAAAACACTCGCATAAACTAAAAATTGAAACTATTACAAAGCTATGGTTGAAGAAAGCTAAGAAAATGATCGATGATCTTTGCTTCCTTCGCTCGTCTTTATTTATAGAGGGCTGAAGACATCCCTCTCTCTTGAATTATTGCATCGGATGCTCTTTTCCATCGATGCCAGCTTGCTCCCATGTGATGCATGGGTCCTTCTTCCTCCATTATCACCGAAAGTAGCAATAATTGAGGGTGGCTAATGGAGTTTGGGGTCCTCCATTTTGAATTCCACCGAAAGAAGATGGTGAAACGTCATTTTCTTGAGTACAGTCTCTCAAGATTCCTTTTCCTTTTCACGGTTTAGAATTTTTTGAACCGTGAGACCTTTCTTTTTTCACGGTTTGATTATGACCGTGAAGACTTTTCTTTTTCACGGTTTATTTCGAACCGTGATTATTTCTTCTCACCCTTGTCGTTTTCTTTTTGGGTGAGATTCCTCCATAATAGAGTCACATGACTCTATCCTCTTGTGTCGGCCACCTAGTTTTTTCGGGGCCCCTTAGGCATCCTTCCTTTCGGTGGATCCCTTGATTCTTTCTGGTCCTGAGCCCGAGCTCGTCCTGCCCTTGGCATGAACTTCTTGCCGAACTCAAGTTCTTTCTGGCTTGGGCATGCTGGACAAATGTGGTTGATCCAGTTCCCGTAGTGCGCCATGTTACAATACTTGCGATGAGTTTCTTTGCTCGTCACAAGCTTGTTCTCCCAAAGCAGATTCCTCTTTCTCTCGAAAGCCTCTTCTGCAAATCTCGTTGTTTTTCCTGTCATTGTGTTTAACAGGAATGATCCGTTCACTGAGTTCTGGAAGAACTTGAACTGATACTTGACTTTATCCATCTCGGTAAGACAGACCCATAAACCCCAAGCCCTACGGGTTGAGATTTCATCCTCGCTGATTGTGGAGACAAGCGGTACTTCTCCACATGGAACCTTGATGTTGCATCGGCTCTTCTCGTCGGTTCGCCTGAGCCTTATGTAATGAAAGGCTTCGTGGTTCCCCTTTCCAACTGGTTCTGGTGCTGCACTTATGAAGTAGAGCTCCAAAACATCTCCTCGGCTGAGCTGGTCATTGTTGGACCAGGAATCGTAAACAGCATCTTGAATCCACTTGGGTAGATTCTTGATTTCTGTGAACGATGGAGATACAGTATAAACCGAGGCCAGTGCCCCAAATTCATACCATTCCTTGACTTCTTGTGGATGAACTCCTGGCATCATCCACACTCGCGGGTACTTTCCTGAGACATCAACCAAGGTTTTGTTTGGGTTGATCCCTCGTCTCGTTATCAACTTCTCCCAACTTGCTTGATAAGCCTGCCAAATAGGAGAAACTTGAATAATGTCAGTGTTAATCTTAGAAATGCCTTTCAATGGCCTAAGATTAACCTCTCCCTCTTTTACCCCAGAGGTGCCGGGTTGAAATGATACCTCAGGATTGGACTCCTGATTCTCATCTTTTCCTTGGGCCGATAGTATTGATACTACCAACTTAGGACTCGGGCAAGAGGTATTTGAATCCTCTGCTACCGTTATAGGGGCCGGCAACCGAAACTCTTCTTTTTCTGGGGTAACCGGAGTCACCCTAGAAGCCCGAAGGAGTGGCTCTTGTATTGCATTCCAGCACTTAGTTTGTGCCAGCCTACAGTCTTGTATTCTGTTCGAGACTTTTGTCTTATCAACAGATTGTATTTTTCCAGCTTGTTCAGCTTTCAAAACACACTCGTCCCATTCCCTCTGAAGCATCTCAAGGTCTTCCCTGAGATGTCTCATGGCATTGTTGATAGAGCTCACTTCAGTTGGCTCCATCTCTCGTTAGGAAATCTGCAAGAACATTTTCGTGAGATTTCACAATGACAATATCAAATATAAAATATTGACATTCAGCTTGCCATCTAAGTAATCTAGCCTTTTCAGGTTTCGATTCTATCTTGTTTTTTAAGAAAGCTTTAACTTGAGTGTTATCAACTTTCAAAACAAATTTCTTTGCAAGAAGAAAGAGAGGCCATTTTTTAAAAGCCTTTCGGACTGCAAAGAATTCCTTCTCGTTAATGTGCCATCTGATGGCCTCATTTTCTTGGAACAAACCACTACAGTATCTGCATGGTTCTTCTCCATTAGGAGTGATCTTTGTAAGCACTGCTGCCCACCAATGATCACTTGCATCTGTGTACAAGACAAGATCGTCCTCATCTTGTGGTATTGAGAGCTTCGGGAGGTTCTCGCAAACTTCCTTTAAATCTCTCATTCCTTTTCGATGTTCATCTGTCCAAATGAACGGAACATCTTTCTTCAGTAAGGGACTGAAGACCTTTCTGTATTTTGCAAGATTCTTGATGAATGCTCCTGCAAAATTAACAACTCCTAGAAAGCTTTGAAGTTGTTTCTTCTCCTTTAGATCCTCAGAGAAATTCTTAACTTTTGGACTATATGGTCCTGTAGAATTATCCCTGACTCATCTATCTCGATTCCCAGAAATTCCATTTTCCTGGTTGCAATGACTGCCTTCTTTTCTGAAAGTACTAGTCCTGCCTTATAACAAACATCTGCAAAAATCTCGAGATGTTTAACGTGTTCATTCATATCTTTTGATGTTATAAGAATATCATCAATATAAACAAACATAAAAGAGAAATAATCCTTGAAAAGATTATCCATCTTTCTCTGGAAAATCTGAGGTGCGTTAGCTAACCCCATCGGCATTACGTTCCAAACATAATGTCCTTGCGGCGTAGAGAAGGCTGTAAACTTCTTACTACTTTCCTCCATGCGAATCTGGTAAAATCCTGATTTGCAGTCAAACTTGGAGAAAACCTTAGCATTCCTAATGCAGTTAATAAGGTGTTCTCTACTTGGAATGAAATAACCATCAAACTCTAAAATGTCATTAATACCTTTATAATTAATAACGAGTCTGGGTTTATTTCTTTTGATCTCACCATGGTTTCTTACCAAGAAGCCTGGGCTGCTATATGGTGAGTTACCTGGTTCGATTAACTTCATATCAAGGTGTTCCTTGATAATCTCCTTCATATCCTGTTGATCTCTGAGATTCATCAGGATTGGTCTGAACCTAACAAACTCATTCTCCTTGTCTGGCTTCGCCTTCAAGGTTGCTCTGAGTTGGTTTTTCTCCCACCATGCCAAAGGATTCTCATTGTAACATCTTACAATCTTCCTTTTGACATCCTCTAATGACACCTGCGTATCATTTTCAATATCTTTAGAAATTAAAGATACCTTTAGGAGTTGAATTTCAGCTTCGTCGCTGTCTGTCAACTTTCCTCTGATCCGGTAGTTCAATAAAGCTTCATTGAACCTTCTCCGATCTTGCATTTTTGGGTTTCGAAGTTGTCCTTCATCACCACGCTTGCTGCGAAAGACTAATGGCATTTGCCTGTTGAATGCCCCTTTTAGCCTTTGAACAATGATTTTGTGATCACATTGGGTTGTGAACACTAATCTTTGTCTCTCATTATCCTGCATATATCTCTTGAACATCTGCAAGAAATTGTTCCCTAACAGGATATCTGCTCCTGTATCATGAAAATAAATTGGTGGAGTTTTAACCTTATACCAGGGTGTCTGGCCTGCTCCTCCAATTAAAACTTCTACCGTCTTGACTCCCTTTGTAAGGATCAAGATTTTCTTTGAAAAATCCCTTCCTGCAATCCGAGGTAGATCCTCTTCGACCTCTTTAGGAAAGATTCCTCGCTTTGCCGTGCATATTCCTGCTCCGGAATCAATATAAGCAGCAAAGTATTCTGCTTTATATTTCTCGTATAACACTCCAATAGGAATGTATATTGAGAAGGGACTAGTCATTAGATCAATATTTTTCTTTCATTGATCGTGACTTCCATTCCTTCTTCTCTTCTCTTCCATGGTTTAAACTTCTCAAGGAAATCCAAACCTAAGATGAGGATATTCTCCTCTCTTCCTGCTCTCCCTTTGATTTCAACCGTATGTCCTCCAAGTTCAATCATTCCCTTGTAATGATGGACTTCCGGTTGTTCGAGATAATACAAGACGTTGCAAGGGAAGTTGGTTTCCCATCTTGTAGTATCGAATCTGGCAATTACTTCTCTCCATCCTTCCGGACATTTGATGGTAATAGCCGTCTTCTTGTAACTCAGAGTAGGTAAAGAACTCTGAGACTCTTGATTCTGCTGAATAAGATTTCTTCCCATTGGTTGAGAAGTAATCCTATCTCCTTGGAATGACAATCTTCCTGATTGTATCCTGAGACTTTGGTCATGAGTTATGACCACTCGATCTTGAATTTGCATATCCACATTTCTCAAACGTGGAAACTCCATTCTATCGGGACAAATTGCTGTTGTCACCTTCTTGAAGATATCTGGTATCTCTATGAACTGCTTTCCGAGGAATAACTCAGTATGATGTGAGTTAGAAAGCGCATATGATACTTGATATGTGATGGAATAAGGTCTGTTCCCTTCTTCCACCAGCTCTTTCCTCTTGAAGTCCTGATATAGCGTCAGAGCTCTGCTGAAGTTGGTGTCGTTAAGATTGTATGCAATCTTAGGATATATAATCCCCACCACTTGTCCAGCACACAAATTTCCCTCAATGGTTCCCATTACGGAATCCTTGAGATTTCTGACTCGTTTGTCACAAATCGCGATGTCAATTGGAGAATCAACACCAGCGAAAAGGGCAGATTTGAGTACAAGTTGGATTGCTCCAATATGTATCCAACTCATCTTTTCTGCAATCTCCGGCTTCATCTTTTCCAGATCTTCCCGGATATCGCTTGCTGGAATCAATTGCATTTCCACTTGATTCCCCGTGAGCTCGATTGGAAGTGACATCTCTCTTCTCGTAATACCATAGACAATATGGTGCTTCCGAGTCTTGAGACTAAAATTCCTCAGGGCATAATCAATATTCCCTGCCGTAAAGCCTTGATACTTCTGTATGTTGAGGCTTTTCTTCATGATCTTATCGATCTGGCTTTGTGAAATCATCGTTCGGCTTGCGAAACCCGTTCGATTTTCACTTTCTTGATGATGAACCTCTGGTTCAGTCTGAGTCTGAATCGGTTGATCCATCCTCTTCACTTGTCAGGATCTCATCCTGTTCATAAATACTCTCATCTGAGGCAATATCCTCAAATTGGTAAACTTGTACGAGATCTTGGAAGTAGATCGCGTCTTCGATGTCTGGGGTTGACTCGAACCTCCTCATCGTCTTGTTTTCTGGGCAATTTGTAGAGATATGCCCAGCTGCACCGCACGTCCAGCAGTTGCAATCTTTGAAACTTTCATTAGCTCTAGTATGAGCTTTTCGGAAAGTTTTTCTTGTTGGTGTCCTCTCCTGAGGTTTGCCTGAGCTTGCGCCTCTGGATTGAAACCGGTTTCTTGATGGACCGCTCCGCCGTCCATACTTGTATGATCCAGCCTTCTGTCTGGACCACATCGTTCTTGGTTTCCAAGATCGTCTCTTTTTAGAATAGGGTTGATACCTATTCTTCCTGCTTTTCTTGTGGCTAGCAGGATCCTCTCCAATGATCGTTGGTAGATCATTGTCTTCACAATTAAGAGGAGCTTCCTTGTTGATCCTCCTTAATTTCTTGATGTTCTTTTGTGCTGTGGCTTGTTGACACCACTCCGTCAATTTGGTGTGCACAAAAGACATTCTCTTGCCTACTCCATCATATTCTCTGGGAACGTAGTCTCGGATGAACATCTCTCTCCATGGGTTAGGAAATTTCAAGAAGAAAATTTCCTTTGCAAAGCTCTCATCTGTCTTGGATTGATGCTGGTAGACTGTGAAGAGCTGCAGAAACTTGTTGAGAGATTTTTGATCTAAGACAGCAAGTCTTAGATTAAGAAGAGCCATCTTGTACTTCTTCTTTTTCTCCTCGTCATAGGTTCCGAAATACCCAACTCCCAAGAAGTGATTCTTGAGAATGTCAGCCATTTGGATCACCTTCTTCGTGTGGGACGGGATTTTAAAGCATTCATTTTTTACTTCTATGCTTATTTTATCCTCCCACGCGGACCTTGCAACACCTGCAAGACTCATCTCGAGGAACCTAAGATATCCCTCGTCATTCATATCAAGAGTTGACCCTGCAACTCTCATCGCTGCTGCCCACTCATCAATTAATCTCTCTCGATCTTTGAAATTAGCTTCATCGATGTCGAGAGTAACTCCATATGGATGGATGGGTTCCAGCGTTTTCTTTTCTGAAGGATTATCCTGTTTCCATTTAGTCCTTCGCTTGAAGTTGATTTTGAATTGATCGTCTGCGATCCCCTCCGTTCTTCGATGATAGAAGAACCAGCTTCAAAATCGTAACGCCCTTGGGGTGGTTGATTAGCCCCGCCGGATGTTTCTTCTGGCTTGGCCATCTTGAGATCCACCACCGTCATGTTAGCAAAAGAATCTGCTAACTCTTGTAGATCTTCTAGTCCGATCCTTTCGAGGTTATTCATCTTTTTTACCTCGGACCGATCCAGTAAATAGATCCAATAGAGGGTCGCGTTTCTCGCCCTCTTTGACTGGTAGCGGGTATCTTTTTGGTTCGTCCCAAAAGAAACCCTTCTTGGCTCGACTGGAACCTGGATGTGATTCTAGTTTCTCCACTCGTCTTTGAATATCCTTTAGGATGTCAAGGATGACATCCTGTTTACTGGATATTTCGTCCACCTTTTGAGGTACTCCATACAGGCTGTTGCCGTAATTTTGCACCGTCTTCTGGATTTCTCGTAGATCCATAGAGATTTTGGCCGGATCTGGCGTGATCTCTACGAAATTAGGGCCGATCTTTGGGTCCATCAGGTATGATCTTGATGGGCCGTTCTCATCAGCCTTCTTAGCTTCCCCTCAAGATAGGCGTTTATCATGAGGCGATCTAATAGGTGCTTGACCGTCCACTCGCAGGCACGTATCTCCCTTGGATGTCGGTTCTCCCGTCTCGCTGCTTCGAGGCGTTCATTGTCTTACTCTTAATAGAGTAATATCACTCGTTTTTGTCGACTCCAACATTTGGAGATACGAACTGTAACACTCGCAACTCAGACAATAGTCTGGTTCCATTTTAACTTGAAGTCTCCTCCGTTAGGTAATAAACATTATAATAATAAATAAATATAATTCCCAAATAAACCTAGGGCTCTGATACCATTTTAGAAGCGCGGGATCACATCGCCAAACATGGGATTTTAATCCACTTTTAAACAAAAATAAAGCAAAACATGGAAAACAAAGAAATACTTGTCATTAGCAATTCTTTGGTGTGCTCATAGTAAATGGGTATTTTTTGAAGATGTATTTTTAAAATGGGTATAAAGTACATACATACCTTAAAAATGGGTATAAATAATTATTAGCACTATGTGATATAGGGGAGGTTGATGTAATGGAGTAGATGTGATGTGTTGAAAATTGGTGAAGGAAGCCATGCCTACTACTGTACATCATGATGAAGTTCCATGATTGTAGGGATCATGTAGGGATTGGTGTACTTATTAGATTTGCTGAAATCTTCTATCTCTTTATGTAGGCGGCAGATGATTCATAGTACAGTAGTTTGGATAATAGATTTGGTGGGGATATGGCTTTGGTGGTGAGTGATGTATTGTTATTTATTATTGTATTTTCTCTTGTAATTTAACTTGGCCATGGTTTTTGGGCTATAAGTTAGCTTGTGATACATTGTAATGGGCTTGACCCAATTTTATATTTTATTCGATAATATCGTTCTTGGCCCAACATTAATCGAATTTAGAATTTAATTAAGTATTCTCTGATTAATACATTTAGAAATATTATACAGGTATATAATATTTTAGTTTGTTATTTCGCAATAAAAATTACGAGATATAAATATAAATTTATATCTATTTTCTAAATTGCAAAGTGAAATGCAATTTCATGTAAGTAGAACAACAATAACCCTTTTATTCATTAACGATCGAAGCAAAGTTACACAAAGTTTCAAATTTTTACGCATTTTCTATTTATTAAAAAGTCGGGGTATTACACTAAGTCTTCGTCCACTTCATAGGGAGAGCATTTTGTCTTATCAAAGCCCACTTCTTCATATGAGGCAGCTTGTAGGAGTTATGGCCTTGAACCTTTAGAATTTCTATTAGGCAACATTGGAAGCCTAGGAAAATATTGTTCAACTTGATTGCATCTAGCTCTTGAAAGCTTGCAACCACTGCAACCACTGCAACCACAAGAGAGTCTACATTTCTTGTATCACTTTCATATTGCAAGCTCCGAATTGCTCTAAACCATCCCAAATCATTCACATTAGTGTCAGGTGAATTTGGTAGTTGCTGCACTAGTGAAATGTCAAACCATCAGCACTAGCAACAGCCCTAAAGTCTATATCACTATCTAGAATATGAGGTTTAGCATTATCTTGTTAGATATATATCCTTTTGCTAGCTCCTTCAGGCCATTTTGACTTGATTGCGGGTATGATATGATAAAGATGAACTATGTATTAAATGCTTGAGAGATGAAATGCTTGAGTAAACTAATCATTAACAGAAATAAAAATATTTTTATTGCTCAACTGAAAGATTCAGATATAAAACTGATGTAGAACTAAATCATACATTCACATGACTCTGAAATTTGCTCAACTTAAACATACATCTAGAAGATGCATCTAAAACTGATCTAAACCTAAATCATACATTGACATAAATCTGAAATCCGCTCTACTTAAATCCGCATCTTATTATAGTTAAGACACCAGTACATGAAATCTGATTTTATGCTCCTAAAACTGACATAAAAGCTCAAAATCAATAAGTGCATTATTATAATGAAACATAAATCAAGACTGGTTACTACCTGATTTAGTATGCAATCCTTCACCTCCTATTTGGTTATTGATTCAATTGCCTTTGTTTCCTATGTACCCTTGGGCCTATTCTTACTTCCTCTTAGAGCATTTACTTTTTCAGTGAAGGGAAAAATCCGTATCTTTCCATCAAATATGACAGTACCATCAGGGCCAAAAATGGGCCTACAAACTGCACACATAAACATCACCTTGGTGATGAATTTCTTGCTCTTGCAACTTTTGTGAGGATCAGCCTCCTCAGGAGTCATGTAGTACTTCTTTGACCCTTTAGTAATGTAGAACCACTTCTCATCGATGTGAACTGTGTTATACATGCTTTTATATTTAAGAATGTTGGAATTTCTATCATACTCAATAGCTTGCAAACTGAAACTTAACCTTGTCAACTTGTTTGGAGCTGTCAAGGCAGACTTGATAGCATTTATCTTAAAGGAATAGCTTCAACACTTCACGATTGTATTCAATCCTCTTGCTATGTGCTATGCCATATATATTTCCTCTTGTTATAACCTCATCTCTCTCCTGTTGCTTTTTTGCAGAAGCCCAAATCCTAGAGACTGTCTTGAAGCAGCAGTTGAAGAGTTGGGCAGCTTCTGAAATCTTCCCCTTGGCTGGCCTTCCCGTTCTTGCAGTTTTGCAGAAGAAATTTGACTATCAAAGCCCTGTGTTGTTTTGTTAAATCCTTAGCCATTTCTCTTGATATTTTTGTTTTTGAGGATTTTGTGTTGTAAGAACAAGAAAGTGAATTGTGATGAATAGCTTCAGCTTCTGTCCTTATTTATATATAAGGATGAAAGCAGATTTTGAACTTTTAGGAGGGAACTTCATATTTATTGAAAATTGGGAATTTTCACCTTTTTGTGAATTTTCGTGCATGTTCAAATTTCTCAATTAGGTGTACAAAAATTGAAATTTTCGCCCACTCAACATTTAATTTGAATAAGTGGCGCCATTTTAATTTTTGATTTGAATAATTTCAAATTTCAAATTTGGTGCCATTTAATTTTTCTTAAATATTTTGAATAAGGGGCGTCATTTTAATTTTCAGCCCCTCTTAATTTGAAAAGCATGTGCGAGCAGGACAAATGTACAGAAAAAAACACAGTTCAACTAATTGCTTAAGGGAAAATAAAAATAAAAATAAGGGAACACTAATTACTACTCCACCTCTTCGTCTTTTTCCCTAAACAAATTCGTCTTAAATCCCGTACCGAAAAGGAACAGGATCATTGAACTAGGATGGAGGGAGTAATTTTTATGATATACTTTGTATTAAATTATTACGCAACCATTAATAACTATTGAAATAGCATTTAAAATAATAATTGCAAATTATTTGTATTAAATATTAGCTATAAGGAAGATATATATAATTGGAAATCAATATGTTCCTTTTTCCTTCTAACTTCAAAAAAATAAGTAATAAGACAAATTGAGTTTTGGTTTTTATTTATTTATTAGATTTAACGTACTCTATACTAATGTCTAGGATACTAGATATATTAAAGCAACAACAAAAATTGAAAAGAATAACGAAAAAGTGAAAAACGACGAAGGTGCTCACAATTAAATTATACTTTTTTAATGTACAAATTCATGCTTAAATTTAATCATATTTATTGTACCTTGTAACTATATTAATCTAACAGTCATAGATCTATATAAGATCAATGGTCCAAATTTATTCTTATTTCTCATGTCAAAATTTATTTTTATATAAACCAAATTTTATACACATATAGTACATAGTATAAATAGAAGAAATAATGTATCCTTTTGTCCCCTTAGAGATAACAAAATTAAATTTTGTCCTCCACGTAACAAAGCACAAATAATGTCCAAATTTCATGTGAAGTCCCAAAAACACCCTTCTCTCCCCCAAAGCCTATACCTTTTATCTCTTTCCCTCATTCCTCAATTTTAATCTCTCTCTCTCTCTAAAAGCCCTAGAAGCTCCTCACTCTCTCTCGACTTCTTCTTCTCCGCCGCCGATGCCGTTGCTGCCACGTCGCCTCCTCAGCAGCAGTACACAGCCACCGGCGCCGATCAGCCGAAGCTCTTCAGATTGCGCCTAGGGTTTTCACCAAAACCTACCTACTCCACTTCCCCTCGACGGCACTCGCCATTTCCAGACCATGTAGCTCTCTCTCTAGTTTTCTCAAGATCATGGTGGCGTTGCGATGGCTTCAAATCTAGCTTCAGATCCATCTCCCACACCTTCGCCTCCCTTCCTCACTCTCTCTCTCTCTCTCTCTCTCTCTCTCTCTTTCAGATTTGGGTTTCCTTTTGTTGATCTAGGGTTTTTTTTTTCCTAGCCGAATTCGAATGTTTGTGATGCAATTGGCCACTGGGCTTTGTTCTCCTCGGAAAAATGAAGAGATGAAAAGATGAAGAAAATTGTTGTGTGAAGGAATCAATATCTGTGTTCTCTACCATAGAATTCAGCCTTCGAGGTCAACCCGGCGGCTTCTAAAAGGGTGGCTCGCTCATTTTGGTGGAGAAATGAGAGAGAGACACGCCGGCGAAGACCAGTCTCTGAAACGTTCGGTAAGAAAATTATTTGTTCTTACATTTCTCTAATTTGATAATGATTGGTAAGAATCTGACATTTTTCTTACCTTATTTTTGTAATAAAAGACGGGGCTTTATGATTTAAAATTGATGATAATTGGTAAGAATATGATATTTTCTTACCTTGTTTTGTTTGATAATAATTTGGTAAGAATCTAATATTTTCTTATCTTGTTTTTGTAGTAAAAGATTGGGCTTTTATGGTTTAAAATTGATGATTATAGTTGTTCTTGACCTATTTTGTCGTGATAATAGCAATTTTGTGGTAAGAAAATGCAGAAAACATGATTTTGATGTGTTAAAAGGCTAGGGTTTAGGTTTCAATGCCTATGTTTGATAATGATAATTAGTAAGAATCTGATAATTTTTTTTACTTTTTTTCAAGTTATGTAAGAATTATATCATGTTCTTATTATAAGAAGTGTTCGGCTGATGACGACTGAGACGGGGAAGACGGGAAGATGTCAATTTCTTACGAAATCTGCAGTCTTTTTTGATATTTTTTTTGCGGTTTCTTGGTAAGAAAACTAATAATTTCTTACTAACACGTGTAATTTATTATCATTTTTGAAATTAATAATAATGCTTTAAATGATTAAATGGTAAGAAACGGGATGTTTTTCTTACTAATATGTGTGATTTCTTACCATCCTCTTGTACAATTAAATAAACTCTTTTTTTTTGTAAGCTTCTACTTCTTGGTTGTTCATGCGCCTTTTTTGGTTGTTCATGTTCTTTTTGATATAATTTTTTACCAAGGCTACGACCAAGCATACAAACTGCTCATTAAACAGAATATAAGAAATTGTGAAATTATTACACAAATTGCAGACTTGGTATAACTTATTCAAATATAATTTGTAAGAAATTGTCAAATTCTTACTAAACGAGTTGGAGAAGGTAAAAAATTGATAATTTCTTACCAAGTTATTTGGTAGAACTTAATGAAATATAAAGTTGTAGCTTCTTACAGTTATAAATAAAATTAAAAAATTATATTAAAAAAAAACTGGAAGATTGTGAGGACGAAAATTGAAAAAAAAAATAATAAAAGAAAAAGAAAAAACCTATTTTGGCTTCAAGGGCATTTTAGTCCCATAATATAAAAAGTGGGCAAATGTTATTTTTTCTTATATTTTGGGCAAATATTGATTTTTTATCCTCTAAAGGGACATAACTAAATTTACGCACACACTAATGGTAATTTTTGCCTCTAAATAGAAACTACAAACTATCCTTCCTAATACACTGTTTGAGTGATAAAATAACTCAAACGATGAAGATATGAAGATATGGATGTTAATTTTCCATCAAATATAATGAACAACATAAAAAAGTGAAGGTTTTCAAAGCTAAAAATCTTGCTTTGAGTCATAAAACAACTCAAACGATGAAGATATGAAGATATGGATGTTAATTTTCCATCAAATATAATTAACATAAAAAAGTGAAGGTTTTCAAAGCTAAAAATCTTGCTTTGAGTCATAAAACAACTCAAACGATGAAGATATGAAGATATGGATGTTAATTTTCCATCAAATATAATTAACAACATAAAAAAGTGAAGGTTTTCAAAGCTAAAAATCTTGCTTTGAGTAGGCCCAAATTTCCGTACCTTTAAATCGCATTAATGGAGAAAAGCAAAACATATTTTAATTGCCACTTGGACTCGGGGAAAAAAACAATACTCCAATATTGAATTTTAGCCGTAACCAAAACTGAATTTTTATTATGGCATTAACTATATTTAAGGTAATGATTCCATAAAACTAAACGTTTTTCAATAGATTTAAAAGAACTGATAACATTTTTCAAAAGAAAAAAAAGTAAAATAAAGGGATAACCAAGTTTCGGTATGATTCTGTAACGCCCCGCATTTTCTAAACTATCTAGAATAATTAATTACTCGATCACCACCATGTAGCGATTGGGCCGAGGCCCGATTGATAAATTAAATCGGGCAGAGCCCACTTAAATAAAATGGGTCGGGCCCTTTAGAAAGCTCTCAACCAAGCACAACGATTAGAATGTGCCGAAAAGCAACTTATTAAAATCCTAATCAACCACCGAAAAAGAAGAATAATCCAATAATAGTATTGAGTGGACATGTGTATATATATATTTTATTCACACTCTTCAACTTGAAGCAACTCAGACAAGGAAGACTACAATCACAACAAATCTCTACTACAGCTTTACAATACATGAAATAAAACAAAGTTTAACAACTACCAAGAAAGTCAAAGCACTCTAACATCTAGCAAGAAAAGGAAACTAAATCAGCTCCCTTTTTGCTTCAAAAACTCAGCCTCAATAACAGTCATATTGTGGTTGCAACTGCAAGTAAAACAAGAAGGGAGTCAGCCTCGTTGGTTGAAGTGGTAAACAGGAGCAACTGCTGCAAAGCAAAGGAGAAAATAGACAAGTCAGCTGAATAAGAACAAAATTTGAGATTCAGAATCTGCAGACAATCTCCAAACAAAAACAAAAATTGCACATAAATAGGTACCTTTGACACACTACACTCTACAGCCTAAGTCAACTTACCCTCTATATCTAAGGAGCTCCAAACGACTCCCTATATACACACCCTTCCCATCCAAAATTCAGCCACACTTCAAAGATTCACACTTCACCAAAATTTCAAAACACCATAGACAGAACTGAGAGGAGTAAGAAGTAAAAGAGGAACAAGGAAGAGGAAGGGAAGACGCTAGCAACTACAGCCCTTCACCTTCAAGGTAGTACTACAACCCTCAATCTTTAAACCCAAGCATGATTTAGATAATCAGTAACACTTGATTAAACATAAGAATGCTTTTATTCTACCCATAACCCCAAGAGCAAGGAGATCTAACTAGCCAACGAATAAAACTAGAGGCTTACAAAACCACCGACCAAGAGAAGATAATAGAACCTAGAAAGACTTTATGACTCAAGCATAAAGTATGCTCCTGCAGAAATCACTAGAAATTCACATTCATGCTGAATCAGAAAAGCATATACTCCTTAGAACAAACATTTCAAGCAAAATAAACACTCAAAATTTCAGGGTTCATAAAAGGCAAGAACATGCGTAATTACAGAAGATGGGCTTCCAATCAGAACATAAGATTTTCGACCAAGGCTTAAAACAGTAAGCATAACCACTTTCCAATTTCTGAACTAGAAAACACGCATACTTTATTCTTTCAATTCAAAATTGAGGTATAAAATAAAGGAGTAAGGAGAAAGGGAACAAACCTCCGTCGTAGATAGAGCCGGCGGTAGATAACGGCGGCGTCCTCGCCATTGAAAGGCTGAAAATCTGAGAAGAAAAGAGAAGCGAGTCTGTAACTAAACAAGCCCAAAAAAAAAAAAAAAAAAAAAAAGAATATACATTTGTTCAACAATAAAACAAAGTTAGAAGGGAGGGGATTGTTCCCTGAATTCAAAGCTAGAGTCGGAGTAGGGAGGTTTCCGACTTTGCCGCCGGCAAGGGAAAATGCAAAGCCACCGAGTTCGAGGCAAAGACTTCCCGAGCAGCGGGGAAGGGAGACCGTTAACTCCATCCATGGCACGTGTCTATTGACATTGAGGTTGGCATCGAGCACCTCTCTCGGCGGCGGTGGCAATGAACTAGCAGAACGACGAGCTTTGCCGGAATTCCACAGATTAGAGAGGGAGGGGAAGAGATTCCCCAATTTTCGATATAGGGTTTGCGATTTGGGGCACTAATCAAGAACAGAGAGAGGGAGAGATAGAACCAAGCAAGGGAGGAAGCCCGACAGCGGCAATGATAGTCGGAGAAGATAACCGGATAAACGGACAAAGAAGAAGAGCGACTGGAGCAGAATCGCGAACAGAAAGAGAGAGAGAGGCAGAGCCTCGCTCTGTGAAATTGACGAGAAAGAAAGGGGGCTAAGTTTTGGTTACTAGCCGGGCCGGGTTCTAATAAACGGGCCGGACTTGGGCCACAAAATGGGCCAGACTAACGGGCCGATTGAGATTGAGCTGAACCCAATCAGCTGGGCCAAAACTTAACTAGCTAAGTGGGCCGGTTCTGATATCTTATTATGGATCAAGAATTATTTAACGAGCCCAATTTCTAAATAATTATGTACCGAGACGCGACTAATTAAATCGCAATCTACCCGTAATTAAATTCTGATAATTCGTAAAGAATTATCTTGCGATTTCAAAGATTAACTTTAGATAAGTTAATTAACCAAGAGTTAATAATTTAGATTAATTAATTAAGCTAATCAGGTACGCAATTAAAATTAATTAGCCCAGTTTCACAATAAATCAAAGATTGATTTATTATAATAAACTTATATGAACCGTTCACCAACGGTATTCATAACTCGAGCATAGATAACAGTAACCACGTTACTGGATTTAGAATAATCTCCGATCAGATTAAATACTAGAATCTTAAATAAGATTTTATTCGTTAGAATACGAATCTTACCTCGATTTTTAATCGAAGGTCACATGAAGGAGGTACAGTAGCTGATGCAGAGATCAAGTCTCGTAGCAGTTGAGAGAATCAACGAGGTGGGCTTTCTATAAAACAAAGCATGTTTTATTAGATCAGCAACTCTTTAAAAAGTATTGTCATGCCATAAATGTTTTCAGTTTTTGTATGATGCCTATCTGTTAAATGGCCAAGGCCAATTCATAAATCGAATTCGGGTCCTTGAATGATCACCTATTATTCTTGGACTAGTGTACACATCGATCGTGTCATTCCAGATAGTGACCGATCACGTAACCGGGTGAGGTGGCCACCTCCTCGGACACAACAAACTCAGATATGGTAGAATACTACAGAACTTAGTCTGCAGACGCTTTTAAGATAACTCAGTTTTTGTGAACATATGCCTTTCAAGAAAAACCCTATGCTTCACTATGAATGGCTTGACAATAAAATGTTTAGGGCATGTGTCCACTGAGTACTCTGTACTCACGCCCTGTACATTATTTCCGATGTGCAGGTTGAGCAGGATGAAGGGAGAGTGACCGGTGATGCTTTTGTCAAAGTTAGCAAGTAGTATTAGTTGAAGATTTCTCTTGGTAATACATGTCTCCATACATGTATTCTTAAACACATTTCCGCTGTATACACTCTGATAAATTCTAAATCCTTCGATATGGTTGTAATTCAAGTCAGAATCATGACAAGTTGTGTCGTACTTATCCTGTCTATTATGTCCACCTATCAGTGTTGGTTCTATAATATGTTCGTATCAGATTCCTGAATTTCCCATCTTTTGTAAATTATTAGATAATTTCCACCATAGTCACGAATCACCGAGCTTAGCTATCGATTAGCAAAGTGCGGTCATGACAGAGTGGTATCAGAGCCAGGTTTGCTCTAAAATCCAAGAGTCTTCTTCAAAGTATAGTCTAGACTTGAATCACTAGACTAAATAGAGTCCTTTGACAAAAGCTCGGCACTCCAACTCATCACGCTCAACGAGGTAAAGAGAAAATTGTTTTTCCAAATGATTAAAAGTTGAAAATTTCTTTTAATCGCAAGAACTTAGTAAAGACTAGTTCTTAGATCACTTAGACAGAAAACAGAACTCTTCTAGAGGACATAGTTGCTCTAGACACTTGCTTCGAGGAAGTAAGCTTAAATTAAGATCGGAACGAAGTTCCTTTCTTCTCCAGTCAAGCGAAGAGGAGGCAATGAGTGACGCAAGATGCAAGAAGAGTCGATACGAGAAGTACCATGAAGATCGAGACGAATCCGTCAAACGATCATTACCTTTTGCCCAAGGCAATTGATTTGAACAAGTTGTAAATGCCTTCAACTTTAGCATACCTCAGTGGTATAATCAAGTAAAATACATTGTGGCAAAATAAGTAAGTCCACTTCAATGTTGAGTGTGTTACTGCACACTTAGAAAGAAAAGAATAATCTAGTAAAGGAGAGAAAGATGAATTGAGATGAGTTAAGCTCAAACGCTAGCAGTTATGACAATAGAATAAGAAAGAAAGCAAGTTGAGTTATATTCATGATCAGACTACATTATAACAACGAGAATCAGGGCGTAGTGCCACTTGGAGTAAATAACTAAATCATTAGACTGTTGCAGCCTAAGTTGCAACTCTTATGAGAAATAGATATTTGAAGAAAAATTCTTCTTTTAAGAAGGATAAGCCATATCCGGGATGATTTAGCATCCTACTCCATTAGACTTTCCAACCATAGTGGTTGATTGTCGAAACGTGCTTGAAAAGGGAAGTAAATTTGAAGATAGGAACATCCAGTTGGGACTACATACAAGGTAGTATTACTACCCACACTTATGCGTCGTTAGCAACGATGACATGACCTATTGCCAGTTTAGTTTCTTATAAGAAATAAAGGAAAATATCAATCTCCTACATTAAGGATTAGTGAGTGTTGAGAAATAACGAAATTAGAAAGGCAGTAATTTAAAGGAAAACATTTCGTACAAATGCCTCATGATGTGGCATGTACCCATTTAATCCCCTTGAAGCCAATAAAGTTTTTATTTATAAAATATCATGTGGGAAAGTTTTTTTTTTTTTTTTTTTTTTTTTTTTTTTTTTTTTTTTGAACTGAAACGAAAGTTGTCAAACCTTGAGAATTCATTTTCATTATCCTTTGATTAAGCCACCAAAGTACGGCATACAGATTCATGCTGAGGAGGTGCTTATGTGGAACTGGCCACTCTACATAATCTCATTCTCAGTAGAATCATTCACAGACCAGAATTCAGATGGGTATCGGCAAGGGAGTCCCTTTCTTTTGACCCTTTGTCATTTCATATCTACCCTCTGACTATTCTTTTCTCACTGGTCTAATAATTTATTGATGAAACCATTTTATTGGACGTCATGCCGCAATTAACATGTTTTCCCTATTGAAATTTCTTCCAGTGCAGCTCACAAATTATTTCACTCCGTACATATTACATTTCTTTTGAAACCAAAGAGAATAAATAAATTAGTCCATTTGAAAGTTCAGGGTATAACAGGAAGCATAGTGCTGACTGGGGATACCGAAAGTTTGTGCACAGATCAAATGAATAGAAATTAAGACCTAAAATAGAAGGGTTGAGACCTAGTATCCAAATGAGGATAGACCAAGGGTGTATAGATAATTACGACATATCAACAAGAGATTTAAGATGATATGGAGTTGTAGAGAACGTTAGGGAACCTTTAAGAGGATCCTAGGGACCCAGTGAATAAGCGAAAGAGCCGATTATGACCCATATCACGATGGGGAGCAGTTTTATTGATATACGCAGCACGTAAATCAATGGAGCTCATAAGCCTGTTTATTTGGTGAGTAAGACCAAATTAACAGTGAGAAACTGTTAAGTTTAAGGAATTGAAGGCGGTATACTCATGAAATAGGAAAGTTTTTAAATTGGCAGAATTGAACTTGATCGAGTAAGCAGGCGAACTAAAACAACACCTATGAAGTTTAATTCCTCATAAGTAGTGGTATCAGGCTGCCATACGAGGAAAGCTTCTAGTCTGGGTGAGAAGACCGATGATGATCGGCAAATCAGAATCCACAGCAATAGCAGAGCAAATGAGATAACACATGATAAATCAGAAGATTTAATCTAGTCGAGATCCATTGTTTCAAGGAAGAATGACCTATAAGAACGTCCATGCAAGTCAAAGTAGAATTGATTTTATTCTCTATAAAAGAAGTAAAGTGAGAATAGTAATGTGTTCTTAAGATATGAGGACATATGCCAACACCTAAACCACCAAAGAAGAAGAAGCATTTAGATATGATCAGTATGAAAAATATCGGGACTTAGAAATAAAGTACGACGTAACACGAGATGAGGGTAGCCACCCTATATTAAGAAAAGAGACCGAGAATTTCTTGGTGGGAAATAATGAGCCCTATAGGGCATTGATCAAGGACAGTAATAGTATACTAATTTACAAGATCGTCGAGAACCTTAAGCAGATCAAGGTTTCAAGAAAGTACAAATGGAGGAAAATAATACCCAAGTTAAGTTTCCATGGGAGAAAAAGTGAAACATAATCACAGTATAGTAAAAGAGAAGATCACAAGTAAAATGAGGAGAAGTAGAAAATAATGGCATATCAGAGATCCTATGACCGCCACCTAGAGTCTCCCAGTTCAATTGTTCTTCTCAGTGGAGAGTAACCTAAAACACCACGATAGTTTTCCCCACCACCACCCCGACTCCCACCTCAGAGCCAATAATGCTTTGGGTACAAGCAACGACAGAAGGCGAAGGCCTATGCGATGAGGCAGGAGGAATTCGCTAAGAGCCAAGAAAACTTGGTAGGTATGCGCCAACCCCTCGATACACCTGCAATAATCATGTTTGATAAATAGTACTTAACTTTCTATTATAGCAATTGCATGCGTAGATAACCAAAGTTTAGGAACGGAACAAATAGAGACAGATATGAGAATCACCTCATAGGTGGGGAATCTAGAATTCAACATATGTTCACAGTAATTTCTAAAGAACCATCTCCGCAGCATACCTATGAAGAAGGTGCATAGAATCCTAAGAATGAACTGGCTAGTTGGAAACTACGCCACCATCCTCTGTAAGAAAAGACAGAATTCCCGTTAGAATGCCAAGTAAAGAGCCAACAACTTTCCACGGCATTTCTTTGAATAAGCAAAAAACGGTGATCTCTGCCATTCAAGCTGCAACCTTGATGAGGAAAGGGAACCCAGCATACCTCGTTTACCTGAACGAGAGAACCAAAGGACGAGAAGAAGAAAAAGATCGAAGATGTAGAGATCGTCTGTGAATTTTCCGATGTTTTCTAGACATACTACCAGGATTACCACCTGATAGGAAGATAGAGTTTACTATCGACTTGGAATCAGGATTAGCCCCAATATCTAAGGCACTGTACCGAATGGCTCCGAAGGAATTGGAGGAACTCAAGGTACAACTCCAAGAACTTCCAGACCTAGGTTTTATTAGACCTAGCGTATCACCATGGGGAGCACCAGTACTGTTTGTAAAGAAGAAGGATGGCCACATGAGGATGTGTATAGATTATCGAGAGCTGAACAAGCTAACCCTTAAGAATAAGTATCCATTACCAAGAATCGATAATCTATTCGACCAACTCAAGGGAGTGAGTGTCTCTTCGAAGATAGATCTTAGATCAGGTTGCCATCAGTTGAAGATCCGACCAGAGGATTTACCCAAGATGGCATTTTGAACCAGATATGGCCACTACGAGTTTGTAGTTGTACCATTTGGTTTAACCAATGCGCCAGCGGTATTCATGGATCTCATGAATCGAGTTTTCCACCCCTACTTAGACAAAAATTATCTTAATTTTCATACATGACGTCCTGATCTACTCTAAAAACAAATGAGAGCATTAGGAACACTTGAAGGCAGTATTAGGAACTCTGAGAATAGAGAAGCTTTACGCCAAATTCAGCAAGTATGAGTTATGGCTAGAAGAGGTAGCATTTTTGGGTCATATTGTGTCAGCTGAAGGAATTAAAGTGGACCCTGTGAAAGTTGAAGCAGTTCAAAATTCGAAATCCCCATCAACACCAAACAAAATCCGAAGTTTCTTAGGATTAACTGGTTACTATCGAAGATTCATAGAGGGATTTTTCAAGATAGCCAGACCAATGACACAACTCCTAAGGAAAGGGATCAAGTACACATGGACACCGGAATGCGAGTCAAACTTTCAGCAGTTAAAAGAGAAATTGACCACCGCCCCAATTCTGGCAGTCCCAGATCCGGACAAGGAGTATGTCGTTTACGTAGATGCCTCCAAGAATGGACTACAATGTGTCTTGATACAAGAATGGACAGTAATAGGCATGCCTCACGATAGTTTAGATGCTGCGAGCTTAATTATCCGATACAGGACCTAGAATTAATAGCATTTGTGCATGCCTTGAAAATCCGAAGACACCACCTCTATGGAGTTCGGTGTGAGATTTTCACAGATTACAAAAACCTTAAATACTTTTTCCAGCAGAGAGACCTTAACATGAGACAGAGAAGGTGGCTCGAGTTAGTGAAAGACTTGTGGAATCAAACCATCACCTGGGCAAAGCCAACGTAGTGGCAGATGCTTTTGGTCATAAAACTCAGTCAAAACTAGCATTTATCTTAACCAGCAGAGAAGCAATTATCCAGAAAATTCCGTAAGTTGAACTTAGAAGGGTGACACATTTTGAAACCATCTTTCTATTAATTAAGTTACACCGATATGAATACTGCACCAGAAAGAATGTTAGTTACATTCTTATTCCATTTGGAATAGAATCTAAAAGAGATGATTCCCTAAATCTTTATTTGGGTGGAAGCAATTAGCAAATTGCTTCTTACGTGAGTATACAGATATAAATTAGTAATTAGGTCCCATGATCAAGTAGATGCCTAGTAGTTCTGGCAATCTGATTAGAAGTTTAATCAAGGTAAGATTTCATCAAGAAGATGATTTAATAGCAGAGTTTCTTGGATAAAAACAAATAGCAATTTGATTTCTATTGTTCTTAGACAAATGTTGTCTAACCGATTAGATACACGATGAACTATCTAGTTAAGTACATAAATTATTTAATATTGGAATATTGGGCCAAGCCCATTAGTTAATTTATTGGGCCAAATCATCTAGTGGGACTAGAAACTGAAAGCCAATGATTTTAGGCCCAGAAGAGTTCACAATTTCCGTAAAAGTTCAACCGTTAAATTAAGGATCACCGCTACCGTAACTAACACCTTATCCAAGAAGTAGAATCCTAGGTGAAGCGCTTGAGGAGATACACTTGCAAGTAAGAATGAGAGAGAGCCGGAGATTTCTGTGAAGAAGCAGGCAATGCAATAACGGCCGAGGAAGACTATGCATTCCACCTAGCGAGGAACTCATAAATGAAATTCTGAGTGAAGCACACGATACGCCCTATACCGCCCACCCTGGTAGTACAAAGATGTACCAACACCTTAAAAAGAAATTCTGGTGGGATGGCATGAAGAAAGATATAATTTCATTCGTATAAGGTGCCTAGCCTACCAGTAGGTGAAAGCTCTACACCAACAACCTTATGGCAAATTGCAACCCCTAGAAATTCCTCACTGGAAATAGGAGCATATCCCATAGATTTTGTTACAAGATTGCCAAAGTCGAGAAGAGGAAATGCAACCATCTCGGGGATCATAGATCGACTTACAAAGAGTGCACACTTTCTCACGATCCTATTAACATACAGATTAGAGAAGTTAGCTTAGTTGCATGTTCGCGAGATAGTACGCTTTCATGGAGTACCAATCTCGATCACGTCAGACCGAGATTCAAAATTCACCTCTAGATTTTGGATGAGCTTGCAGAGAGAACTTGGAACTAGATTAAATTTCAGTACTGCCTTTCACCCTCAGACCGATGGGCAGTCAGAAAGACCATACAGACCCTAGAGGACATGTTGAGAACGGTAGTACTTGATCCGGGTGGTCATTGGGAGCCAGTGTTACCACTGATCGAGTTTGCCTACAACAATAGCTATCAGGCGACCATAGATATGGCACCATATGAAGCGTTGTATGGAAGAAAGTACAGGTCACCGCTTTATTAGGATGAAGTCGGTGAGAGAAAGATGTTAGGCCCTGACGCGATTAACGACATGATCGAGATCGTGCGCCAGATCAGAGATAGAATTAAGAAAGCTCAGGACAGACATAAATCTTATGCCGACAATCGTCAAACAGATATTCATTTTGAAGTAGGAGATAAAAGTATTTTGAAAGTATCTCCTTCCAAGGGGATAGTGAGATTTGGAGTCAAAGGAAAACTGATGCCACGTTTTATCGGACCTTACGAAATTTTAAAAAGAATCGGACCAGTAACCTATAGGCTGGCATTGCCGCCAAGCCTTGGAAACGTGCACAACGTTTTCCATGTTTCACAACTTAGGAAACATGTGCATGACTCAAAGCACGTAATCCATCAGGATGAAGTAGAACATAATCCAGATTTGAGTTATGAGAAAAGGCCAGAAGCAACTTTAGACCGAAAGGTATAGCAACTTAGAAGTAAGTCAATCACCTCAGTGAAGGTTTAGTGGAAGCACCACGTATAGGAATGAACCACGTGGGAGCTTGAGGATAAGATGATAGAGAAATATCCAGAGTTGATTAACTGAGATATGCAAATTTTGGGACGAAATTTCTTTAAGGGGGGTAGGATGTAACGCCCCGCATTTTCTAAACTATCTAGAGTAATTAATTACTCGATCACCACCATGTAGCGATTGGGCCGAGGCCCAATTGATAAATTAAATCGGGCAGAGCCCACTTAAATAAAATGGGTCGGGCCCTTTAGAAAGCTCTCAACCAAGTGCATCGATTAGAATGTGCCGAAAAGCAACTTATTAAAATCCTAATCAACCACCGAAAAAGAAGAATAATCCAATAATAGTATTGAGTGGACATGTGTATATATATATTTTATTCACACTCTTCAACTTGAAGCAACTCAGACAAGGAAGACTACAATCACAACAAATCTCTACTACAGCTTTACAATACATGAAATAAAACAAAGTTTAACAACTACCAAGAAAGTCAAAGCACTCTAACATCTAGCAAGAAAAGGAAACTAAATCAGCTCCCTTTTTGCTTCAAAAACTCAGCCTCAATAACAGTCATATTGTGGTTGCAACTGCAAGTAAAACAAGAAGGGAGTCAGCCTCGTTGGTTGAAGTGGTAAACAGGAGCAGCTGCTGCAAAGCAAAGGAGAAAATAGACAAGTCAGCTGAATAAGAACAAAATTTGAGATTCAGAATCTGCAGACAATCTCCAAACAAAAACAAAAATTGCACATAAATAGGTACCTTTGACACACTACACTCTACAGCCTAAGTCAACTTACCCTCTATATCTAAGGAGCTCCAAACGACTCCCTATATACACACCCTTCCCATCCAAAATTCAGCCACACTTCAAAGATTCACACTTCACCAAAATTTCAAAACACCATAGACAGAACTGAGAGGAGTAAGAAGTAAAAGAGGAACAAGGAAGAGGAAGGGAAGACGCTAGCAACTACAGCCCTTCACCTTCAAGGTAGTACTACAACCCTCAATCTTTAAACCCAAGCATGATTTGATAATCAGTAACACTTGATTAAACATAAGAATGCTTTTATTCTACCCATAACCCCAAGAGCAAAGAGATCTAACTAGCCAACGAATAAAACTAGAGGCTTACAAAACCACCGACCAAGAGAAGATAATAGAACCTAGAAAGACTTTATGACTCAAGCATAAAGTATGCTCCTGCTGAAATCACTAGAAATTCACATTCATGCTGAATCAGAAAAGCATATACTCCTTAGAACAAACATTTCAAGCAAAATAAACACTCAAAATTTCAGGGTTCATAAAAGGCAAGAACATGCGTAATTACAGAAGATGGGCTTCCAATCAGAACATAAGATTTTCGACCAAGGCTTAAAACAGTAAGCATAACCACTTTCCAATTTCTGAACTAGAAAACACGCATACTTTATTCTTTCAATTCAAAATTGAGGTATAAAATAAAGGAGTAAGGAGAAAGGGAACAAACCTCCGTCGTAGATAGAGCCGGCGGTAGATAACGGCGGCGTCCTCGCCATTGAAAGGCTGAAAATCTGAGAAGAAAAGAGAAGCGAGTCTGTAACTAAACAAGCCCAAAAAAAAAAAAAAAAAAAAAAAAGAATATACATTTGTTCAACAATAAAACAAAGTTAGAAGGGAGGGGATTGTTCCCTGAATTCAAAGCTAGAGTCGGAGTAGGGAGGTTTCCGACTTTGCCGCCGGCAAGGGAAAATGCAAAGCCACCGAGTTCGAGGCAAAGACTTCCCGAGCAGCGGGGAAGGGAGACCGTTAACTCCATCCATGGCACGTGTCTATTGACATTGAGGTTGGCATCGAGCACCTCTCTCGGCGGCGGTGGCAATGAACTAGCAGAACGACGAGCTTTGCCGGAATTCCACAGATTAGAGAGGGAGGGGAAGAGATTCCCCAATTTTCGATATAGGGTTTGCGATTTGGGGCACTAATCAAGAACAGAGAGAGGGAGAGATAGAACCAAGCAAGGGAGGAAGCCCGACAGCGGCAATGATAGTCGGAGAAGATAACCGGAGAAACGGACAAAGAAGAAGAGCGACTGGAGCAGAATCGCGAACAGAAAGAGAGAGAGAGGCAGAGCCTCGCTCTGTGAAATTGACGAGAAAGAAAGGGGGCTAAGTTTTGGTTACTAGCCGGGCCGGGTTCTAATAAACGGGCCGGACTTGGGCCACAAAATGGGCCAGACTAACGGGCCGATTGAGATTGAGCTGAACCTAATCAGTTGGGCCGAAACTTAACTAGCTAAGTGGGCCGGTTCTGATATCTTATTATGGATCAAGAATTATTTAACGAGCCCAATTTCTAAATAATTATGTACCGAGACGCGACTAATTAAATCGCAATCTACCCGTAATTAAATTCTGATAATTCGTAAAGAATTATCTTGCGATTTCAAAGATTAACTTTAGATAAGTTAATTAACCAAGAGTTAATAATTTAGATTAATTAATTAAGCTAATCAGGTACGCAATTAAAATTAATTAGCCCAGTTTCACAATAAATCAAAGATTGATTTATTATAATAAACTCTTATGAACCGTTCACCAACGGTATTCATAACTCGAGCTTAGATAACAGTAACTACGTTACTGGATTTAGAATAACCTCCGATCAGATTAAATACTAGAATCTTAAATAAGATTTTATTCGTTAGAATACGAATCTTACCTCGATTTTTAATCGAAGGTCACATGAAGGAGGTACAGTAGCTGATGCAGAGATCAAGTCTCGTAGCAGTTGAGAGAATCAATGAGGTGGGCTTTCTATAAAACAAAGCATGTTTTATTAGATCAGCAACTCTTTAAAAAGTATTGTCATGCCATAAATGTTTTCAGTTTTTGTATGATGCCTATCTGTTAAATGGCCAAGGCCAATTTATAAATCGAATTCGGGTCCTTGAATGATCAGCTATTATTCTTGGACTAGTGTACACATCGATCGTGTCATTCCAGATAGTGACCGATCACGTGACCGGGTGAGGTGGCCACCTCCTCGGACACAACAAACTCAGATATGGTAGAATACTACAGAACTTAGTCTGCAGACGCTTTTAAGATAACTCAGTTTTTGTGAACATATGCCTTTCAAGAAAAACCCTATGCTTCACTATGAATGGCTTGACAATAAAATGTTTAGGGCATGTGTCCACTGAGTACTCTGTACTCACGCCCTGTACATTATTTCCGATGTGCAGGTTGAGCAGGATGAAGGGAGAGTGACCGGTGATGCTTTTGTCAAAGTTAGCAAGTAGTATTAGTTGAAGATTTCTCTTGGTAATACATGTCTTCATACATGTATTCTTAAACACATTTCCGCTGTATACACTCTGATAAATTCTAAATCCTTCGATATGGTTGTAATTCAAGTCAGAATCATGACAAGTTGTGTCGTACTTATCCTGTCTATTATGTCCACCTATCAGTGTTGGTTCTATAATATGTTCGTATCAGATTCCTGAATCTCCCATCTTTTGTAAATTATTAGATAATTTCCACCATAGTCACGAATCACCGAGCTTAGCTATCGATTAGCAAAGTGCGGTCGTGACAGATTCTCCGCAGCAGGTTAATGAGTTGTTATAAGAATTATGGCATTAACTATATTTAAGGTAATCATTCCATAAAACTAAACGTTTTTCAATAGATTTAAAAGAACTGATATCAGTTTTCAAAAGAAAAAATAAGTAAAATAAAGGGATAACCGAGTTTCGGTATGATTCTCCGCAGCAGGTTAATGAGTTGTTACAAGATCCCTAATTCTTATTACTAAACTTATTTTAATATTATATTTTGTAGTTATATAATCCATGACATAAGAATAAATCTGGTATATAAACTTTTACCAAATGACTGACCTCTCACGATGCATTATACGCATTACTTTGATGCATTTATCATTTGTTAACTGTATGCAATAGTTTAATGTATCGTGTGCAGTGTATTATGGACCAATAGATTTGGACGATAGAAAATTTGATTTCACATATATTATATATATATATATATAGGGAAGGGTTGGTGTGTAAATAAATTATGGCGTGCTAAAATAAGAAAAATACTTAAAGGTATACAAAATAATGCTTAAATATGCATAAACTTATGTTTATTATATAATTGTGTTTTTTAATGTACAAATTGATGTTCAAATGAAATCATGCTTATTGTACTTTGAAACTATACTTAAATCAATAACAGTCATATATTTAATTAAGATCAATGGTCCAAATTCATTTTTATTTAACACGCCAGAATTTATTAACATATGAACCAAACTCTCTATGTGTGTGTATTTGGTCAATACTTTGTTAGTAGCTTTACAGTTGAAATTTTAAATAAATTGTTTTATGGCTCATATTCATTGACAATAAAATATGTGCTTAATTTAATGTTCATCACATGAATCTTGATCCCCGCAAACCTTTTATTCAACACATTTCCAAATGTATGGTTGTTTTTACAGATATAATTTTTTTTTTTTTAATCAGATAGCATAAAAAAAAATTATGAATAGAAAACTGCTTTAAAAATAGGTGGTAGTGACTAGATCATATAAATACAAAATCTTTTACATATTCGGATTATCGCCTCAATTAAATTCACAAGTATATTGTAAAACAAGTATTATCTAAACTATTAATTTATTTCCTTAAAAAAAACCTATTAATTTATTGCTTTCAAAAAATGTCAGTTTTATATTATTATTTAATACACCATTAAAATTAATTACAACTTAGGGTATTCCTTCTTTTTTTTTTTTCCTTTTCTCAAAATTATTTAACATAAAGTTAAAATTCTGCGCCACAAAAGACTTGAACTTGTGACTTTTTAGTATTATGCATTAACTCCAATGTCAATTCAGCCAACACACACATACATAGACATTTTAAAGATAACGCGCATGAAGGTCCTAGACCTGACGATTATAAGACTCGAATCTATGACCTTTTATAAAGTGGGAGACTAGTGTACTAAACCCAAATCAACATCCACCAACTAATATATATATATATATATATATATATATATATATATATATATATATATGAATTAGATCATATGAGAACCTTTTTCATTCGTGAGAACGTGAGAATCATGCTTATTTAGATATATTTTCATGCTTTTTTATATGCACAATTATATTTTTTTTGCAATAGCATAATTTTATATCTACAAAATAAGTGGGATTCTCACGTTCTCACGAATGAAGTATTCTTATATAATCCAATTCTTTATATAGAGGAATGTTCTTATGAAAAATTATTATTTTGTAAAATGTGTAATAGCACATAAAAAAGCATGAAAACATATTTAAATAAGTATGGTTCTCACGTTCTCACGAATAAAATGGTACTCACGAATAATATATACTCCCTCCATTTCATGGAATTTGACACATTTGCCTTTTGGGGTTTTAAAATGGATTTTTGAAGATTTCTTTCTTTTACGGGATACTACGACTGTCGTAGCCCGTAAAAGAAAGAAATCTTCAAAAATCCATTTTAAAACCCGTCATCAAGTAGCGTGGAGAAACGTGCCAGAAAGTCCCAAAAGGCAAATATGTCAAATTCCATAAAATGGAGGGAATATATATATAGGGAATAGTTCGTGTGTTAATAAATTCTGGTGTATTAAAATGTTAAAAATGCTTAAAAGTATACAAAACTATTCTTAAATGTGCATAAAATTATGCTTATTATATAATTGTGCTTTTAAATGTACCAATTCATGCTTAAATGAAATCATGCTTAAATCAATGACAACCATAGATTTGATTAAGATCAATAGTCCAGATTCATTCCTATTTAACACGCCAAGATTTATTAATATATGAACCAAACTATATATATATATATATATATATATATATATATATATATATATTGTTCAATGCAAATATTTGATCAATACTAGCTGCACCTTCACATTATATCTCAATGTGACAATTTCATCATCAAAATATAAAGGAAATCCATATATAGGACATGCCAAAAAAGCATAGCATTAAACTAATATGGCAATTCCAATCATCACTCTTCAATCATGAGAACACCACATTTTGACATCCCAATAATGATTTGAGTTTGGGAAACTCCGGTGCCGGAATCTGGATCCGGTCACCGGAAGTTTGACCCGGATTGATTGTTTAGATAGACCCTTTTTTGGATAAAAAAGTAGGTTTCTCTTGTGGTTGGAACAGTTGGGCTCAATAAAATTATTGGCACAATTTTAGTAATTTTCTTTTCCGAAGGATTGGTGGGTCAACCTCATCATTTTACTGGATGCGTTGTTCACTAACTTTTACTAATATTGATTTATATTTTTATTAGTTATTTCCTTTTTTATATTCTGGAAGATTTACTTTCCAATCTTCTACTGATGTTTTAAAGATTTTATACATGAAGATATAGATTTAATTACATATTATTTGAAGGAGTGCAAGGATTTTGCTTTTTTAATTAATATTGGTTAATAATACGGATTTGAATGTAATAAATACCCTAGTAATGTTTTTTTTTGTGTGTGTGTGTGTGTGTTAAACACAAGCCAATTATCTCAAAGATTGAAGATTTTGTATTTCTACTTTAGTAAGAATTAAATGACAAGGAGCTGTAATAAGGATAGTTAATTGGGGGGTCAAAATTGCTATTTCCAAATATAGAAAAAAAATTAATAAAATTGTATTGCATCTTAATCTCGATGCGGGGGGGCACACATACCAGAAAGAGTACATGCCTAATGATGTACTACCTTCATCCCATTTATTAGGCCCCTTTCACTTTATTGACTTTTTCGGCACGTATTTTCACCGAAACCTAGTACGAGTTTTAAAATATAATTTTGAAGTATCGTTTCTTTTACGGGATACTATAACACTTATAGTATCCCGTAAAAGAAACGATACTTCAAAATTATATTTTAAAACTCGTACTAAGTTTCGGTAGAAATGCGTGCCGAAAAAGTCAATAAAGTGAAAGTGGCCTAATAAATGGGATGGAGGTAGTATTTGGGAAAGAAAAAAAAAACGTAGGCAAAATATTTTTTAAATTAAAAAATATAATAGAATAAAGAAAAAAAAAAAGGGAAAAAAGAAAGAAAGAAAGAAACTCCACCTCTTTATAGCACTAGAAGACATAGAGGCTCATGAATAGTATATAGCGAGATCTCGCAAATCTATGATATCACAAACCATTTTTTTTTTTTGGTTGCAAATAATAATACTAATAAATAATACTCTCTCCGTCCCTTAGAGTGACCAGCGGAGGGAATAATAATATCCACTTGCATTGTTTTTGTTTTAATTTTTCTAAATTTCATACTTCACAATTTCCTCTTCCAAACAAGGCATATACCCATTCTCATACTAACACACATTTCCATTACTAATAATAATAGGTGTAACATGGCCGCATAAACATAGTCACACACAAAAATCAAAAACACTAAAAAGGAATGAGAAAGACAAACGGATAAATAAATAGAAAAAAGAATAGTAGTAGGATTATAATTTTCTCACAAAGCGCCATTACCATGTGTTTTAGGTATGCATTTACTACTATTATCAAATTACTTAAAAAAGAAAAATAAAAAATAAAATAAAAATCCTCAGCAAACACAAGTACAAAGGAGACCACATATATGTTGACTATAAAAATAAAAACAACCTTCACTGCTCCCTCACACCACCGACTCCCCTTCTCCATCATCACTTGCTCCCTCTCTCTCTAACCTCTCCTCAGAATGCCGCGCTCCTCCATTTTTACTCAATTGTGAAGCTTCAACTCCAAGTATAGCTAGAGAGAGAGAGAGAGAGAGAGAGAGAGAGAGAGAGAGAATTGAATGGCGGAAGTATCGGGAAAGAGTTTGATGGGGTCGTCGTTGGGAGAAATGGGGTTGGTTTGGGAGCTAATAAAGGCGCCGCTAATAGTCCCCCTTCTTACACTGTGTGTGTACATATGTTTGGCCATGTCGATCATGGTTTTCCTCGAAAGGCTTTACATGGGTGTCGTCATCGTCCTCGTCAAGCTCTTCTGGAAAAAGCCTCACCAAAGATACAAATGGGAAGCCATGAAAGATGATGATTTGGAGTTGGGGAATGCAGCTTTCCCCATGGTTCTTGTTCAGATCCCCATGTTCAACGAAAGAGAGGTACTGTAGCTTTCCTTTTCTTTTCTTTTCTTTCCTTCTTTTTCTTTTCTATGGTGAATTACAATAATTATTGATTACCATATTTAATTAATTAATGTGGGGCCACGCAGGTTTACAAGATTTCGATTGGGGCTGCTTGTAATCTTTCTTGGCCTTCCGATAGGCTCGTCATTCAAGTTCTGGATGACTCTACTGATTTTCTAATCAAGGTAATTTATTTTTTGTTATTATTTATTGGTAAATTTAATTAATTACTAGTTGTGTTAAGTTTTTGAGTAATAAAAATATTATTAATCACTTGATTTTTTTTTGGATCCATTGTCCAATCATTTCAATTTGTCTGAGTTTCATGCTTTCTTGAATCAAGGCAATAGTTTTTTTCCACTTTCTTTTTATAGTGGTAATAGAAAAAATAATAATAATGACCCTCCTCATTACTCATTAGCCAAACCGACGTACACCATCATTTCATACCTTGATTTCTCAATTAGGGTCCTTGCTTACATTATAATTGCAATTTGAATTATAATCTTTTGTTTGTTTGTATGGGTAGGACTTGGTTGAGAAGGAATGCCTAAGATGGGCAAGCAAAGGGGTTAACATTATATACCAAATAAGGGAATCAAGAGGAGGCTACAAGGCCGGAGCGCTTAAGGAAGGACTCAAGCACGACTACGTTAAAGAATGCGACTACGTCGTCATTTTCGATGCCGATTTTCGACCCGAACCCGACTTTCTCCGGAGATCCGTCCCTTTTCTCATCCACAACCCGGACATTGCACTCGTGCAAGCCCGTTGGAGATTTGGTAACTCTCAATTCTTTCCATTATTCTGCAATTTTTATTTTTATTTTGCTATTATTTGAGCTGGTCTAAATTTATAAAATTGGTACCATAGGAAAGTGTCGGTGGTCTAAATATTTGACCTGCATTTTACTGCTCTGCTCATTTTGGGGTTGGGGTAAAAATGTAAATAAGCGGTTAGTTTGCACCTTTTTCTCGTTACTTCTCGGAGAGATTTTTTGCGTGCTTTGCGGGGCAGTGGGGCCCATCAATGGTTTGTGGAGACGTGTCACTATTATATTTTTCCATGTCACAAATTTAATTTGAGATAATTATGATTGGATTTTCCATGAATTTAGCCTCCATCTAAGATAGAACGTTTAAAATTAAAATAAAATTGATAACTAATTTGTTGACCTTGTATTTTTTTTCTTCTTGATACTGTGTCTTAATTAGTAACAGTAATGAATAACTTTCAAAAAAAGAATTTAATAAAACGCATCATCCTTTGTCAATTATGCAATATGCAATGTAAATAGTAGTATAACCGAATGACGAAACTGTCCCGATCTCCGCTTTGGAAGTATCCGTAAATTCCCGGATTAATCGGCATGGGATTGCTCGATTTGCGGGCAGGTTTGTCTTTTTCCTCCCAACCTGACAAACAAATCTCGGTTAACATTACCTTCTTTTTTTTCGCTGAGGGCATAGATGTCATTTCGTCACCCATGTGCGAGTATTCTGTGGCGCAGTGAATTAGTACCTCCGTCCATAATCTTTAGACACTAATACTATATCCGAACGTCTACTATTTATAAATACTTTCATTTTTTAATAATAGACCCTACAACTTTATCACTTTATACTTTAACATTTTAATACTTTAACACTCACAAAAATTTTAAAATCACCCACAATTATTCTATTTTAATACTTTAACACGTTAATTTATTAATATATCATCACAATTCATTAAACTATATGCCAAAAATTTTGGATCTAAAGATTGTGGCCGGAGGGAGTATAAATAAACCATTTAGCGGAACAGCGTCAAATTCACGTCAATAAAAAAAATCAAAAGAAAAAATGAAAAAATTCCAGCATCTGATTGAGTGACGTGGCAGTGGATTTTGACTCTTTAGTCTTTATTAATGTTGTAGTCACGTGCTGTCAGAAAAGGAACATCTCTTTTTTTTCTCACATGGTTGATGGTCCTAATCAAGTGCTTCTTTGTTGTTTTAGTTCCTTTATTTTTGTTTTTTGTTTTTGTTGGACATTTTCTTATCATTCATTTCCTGTATAGGTTCATTACATGCATATTTATGATTTACATAAATACGTAGATTGTCAATATCCAATTCAAATATCTCGAATTAAATTAATTAAATGAACATGAATTGACTTTTATTGTTTGTTTACTTGCAGTAAACGCAGATGAGTGCTTGTTAACAAGGATGCAAGAAATGTCATTAGACTATCATTTCACAGTTGAACAAGAAGTAGGCTCAGCCACTCATGCATTTTTTGGATTCAATGGTGAAAAACCCTCTTTAGTTATCTAAATCATTTCACTAAATATTAATCCCAAGTCATATTTGAATGAAAGTTTAAAAAAATCATAAATATAAATATGTTTTGATTTAGGAACTGGTGGAATATGGAGGATTGCAGCAATAAACGAGGCCGGAGGATGGAACGATAGAACGACGGTGGAAGACATGGATCTTGCAGTTCGAGCTGGTCTCAAAGGCTGGAAATTTCTCTATCTCGGAGACCTTCAGGTGAAATTTTATTTATGTTTTTTTTTTTTTTGTTACGTGACAAGAAATAAGAGTAATATTGTTATTAAGTTGTTGTTGTTGCTGTTGTTGTTTGTCTCGTCTCTTAGGTTAAGAGCGAGCTTCCGAGTACTTTCAAAGCCTTCAGATTCCAGCAGCACAGGTGGTCCTGTGGGCCGGCTAATCTGTTTAGGAAAATGATGATGGGAATTGCAACAAACAAGGTTCTTTAATTTTCTCACAATTAGTCACATTATGCAAATATAGTGTGAAGTTTTTTTGAAATAATTTTTGTTTTTTGGGGTTTGACAGAAAGTATCGTTGTACAAGAAGTTCTACGTGATCTATAGCTTCTTCTTCGTGCGAAAGATCATCGCCCACATGTTCACGTTCTTCTTCTACTGCGTCGTTCTGCCTCTCTCCATTCTGGTGCCCGAAGTATACGTCCCTAAATGGGGAGCCATTTACATTCCTTGCATCATTACCGCCCTCAACTCTGTCGGGACTCCGAGGTAAAAAAAATTATTTTTAGATTTTATTTAATTCTAGCATCCTTATTTATACAAAAAAATTTATTTTAGCACCCTTCAACCTAAATTTCTGGCTCCGCCACTGACTTCAGGTCGTTCCATCTACTTTTCTACTGGGTCCTGTTCGAGAACGTGATGTCCTTCCACCGCACCAAGGCCACGATAATCGGGCTATTGGAGGCAAAAAGAGTGAACGAGTGGGTGGTGACGGAGAAACTTGGAGACAAGATGAAGAACAAAGGAAATAAGAGTGGCACGAGCAAGAAATTCCTGTCGAAGCTCTTGGCACTCAGTGACAGAGTACAAGTGCAGGAGTTGGGATTCGCAGTGTTCTTGTTCGTGTGCGGATGCTACGATTTCCTCTACGGGAAAAACAACTACTTCATATACCTATTTCTTCAAGTCATCACCTTCACCATTGCCGGATTTGGTTACGTCGGCACTATAGTCCCTTCTTAGCTTATAAACTACTACTAGTAGTCACTGCTTAATTTTCTGCATTTCTAGTCTACACAAAAAGGGTTAGATAAATGTGCACAGGATTGTACTGTTTTGTTTATTTGATTTGATTTGATTTGTTTTGATTGGAAGTTGAGGAAAAAAGGAGTGAGATTCATTTTATAATATATAGGGAAATCCAAGTTTTAGAGGAATTACCATCTCTCTTTGTCTCTCTTGAAACAATTAATATGAAATTTAAAGACCGTGTTATGGAAAAATCGAACCAACAAGGTAGAAAGAGCAATCAAAAGAAGGATGATATGGATGAAAATAATGAAAAGTGTTGAGAAGGAGAAGTAAAAGCCCGTTAATAAGAAAAAGAAGGATAACTAAAGATTCTAACTTCACTTAGCTATCATCTATGGTGAAAAAAGATTAATTGATGTGTTTTTTTTTTTTTTTTTCGAATCATATGCACGCAACACGAAAGAAAAGAGGGTATATCAAAATGGTTTACTGCTTTAGCAGGCAACAACGGACTTTTTATCTTAGGCATTATAGCGATTTGTTTTGTTGCAACAAATATACTTTTACATATTCATTTTTTGTAGTATTAAGAAAACTTAAATTTGATTTGATTATTACCTATCGACAATGTTAAAAAAAAAGAGGCCGATTTGGTCATCTAGACGGTGTCTAGGCGCTAGTCATCAATGTCGGGCCGTTTCGATTTTTGGCAAGTCGGTTGGCATTTAGGCGGCGACGAACTAATCGACACCTAGCTAGGTGGCGACGAGTTAATTGGCACCTAAGCAGTTCAGGCTGGTTCAGGCGATCCTAGGCAGGTTTAGGCAGGCTAGTCGGGGCTGGACGGGCCGGAATATTAGATTTTATATACTCCATCCGTCCCTTGGGAGTTGTTACATAACTTTTTAATACGCCGTTTTCCAAGCGTCTTGTAGTATTCCGTAAAAGAAAAAATATTTCAAAAATTTATTTTAAAACCTATCATCAAGACGCTTGAAAAATGTATGCCAAAAAGTTATGTAACAACTCCAAAGTAACCGAGGGAGTATTTGAAAAATCATGATATTATATTCTAACTTATAGATATCATGTTTAAATATATAAAAAATTATCGTAGACTTTTATGTTTATGTAGAAGACTTTTTTTTTTTTTTTTTTTTCCTTTGAACCTATGTAGAAGACTATTAAGTTTGTGGTTTTTGAAATATTAATTAGTATGTTTTAAACCTTTTATATAATTTGTACTATAAGATATAGTGTAAAAATAATTTTAAAAAAATATTAACCAATTTATATAATATGAATGTAGGAATTAACAATATTAACCAATTTATAGAATATGAATGTATGAATTATTCAAAACGATTTATTATTCTTTAACTTTATATCATTGATTATCATAAATGCCACAATGTGCACATTTAATGTACTCACTATTGATATGGTATTATTACGTCAACAATTTTTTTAATTAGAACTTACTTTATTCGGCCAATTTAGTTTTTTTTAAGATTCAATTTATTTTTGATAAAATTTATTAATTTTTTTTACATCTATCATTGCACGTTAATTCATAAAGTACATAATAGGCATCGGAGCATTCAAGTGTAGATTATTGATCGTAGATGGACGGAAATGAAGACAAATAGTACAAGTTAGAGTTCTATGGATGTGAGGAAACAACTCAAATTGTATTAATTGAGCAATTCATTTGTATGAAGTGAATAGGTGACCTACTCTTCTGTCGGCATTTTGGATTTTAGCAAAGAATCTTACTTTCTTTTATAGTATTATTTATTATGTACACGACTCGTCAATCACACCTTTAACAAAATATATAGGATAAAACATTAATAAGAACCCCCTTTTCTATTTCTTTCATCATTTTTTTAGAATTTAGTTTTGAACATGCATATATACAATGTTGCAAATGACTTATATAAAACAAATTTTAATAGGGGAACTCAGAACTCATTAATATCATTAATTTGTGTATGATAAATTGTTGTCAAGAAAAAAAAAATCACTATATTATGTTCCCTTATTTTCCCATATTTATGGAATATTTCAAAAGTCGTTAAACGTTAATAGAGCGGTGGTGGAGGAAAGCATTTAAGCCGATAGGCAAAAGTTTAAGTAGAGCCTAGGCGGATTAAAATCATAATTGTACTTATTTTTATTATTTTTACATTATGTCCTAGGTATAAACTATATAAACACATATTATTCACAATTTTATTACTAAATTATTAATAAAAGCACATAATTTTATACATAATTATCCAATTTCATAAACTCTGTAGTCTTCACCTAAACTTCATAGTTTACAACAAATTTTATTCTAACATTCAACATATGTAATATCCATATGTATTGAAATATACACAATTTGATTATATTTAGCTACAAATCCGTCTAGCATCAAAATCACGTATGCAAGAGCCTAGTTCGCCTAAACGTCAATTAGTTCACACCTAGAGACTATTGATTAAGTTTTAATCGGGCCGGTGGGGTGCCTATTATTATTATTATTATTATTATTAAACTTCCAATCATCCGTACAAAAAAGGAAAGAACATGTAATCTCTCAATGATATTAGTGCATTTAAATTAAGGGCATAATTATCTACAATTTTCATGCAGTATACCTTATAAAAATCATCTAATTTTAAACATATAAAAAGAGTATTATGGGTGGCCATATTATGGCCTCATAGATTAATTCCACACGAAAATGGAAATAGATAAATTATATAATGCACGATTGTAGGAACAATAAAAAATCATTCTTTAATTTAAAGAAGCATTAACCATATCTTGTACTTGTATTTCAATTTCTTTGATTCACTAATCTATAGCCTTAATCTATAACCATATTTACTTGTGTATTTTCAATAACTTTGATTCACTAATCTATAGCCTTAATCCTTATTTAATAAATTGCAGATATACTGTACTCGATTTTGTGGAATTTCTCATTGAGTTAGTATAACTAGCTAGCGTTATGCGCATATTTAACTTGAAACATTAGGTAGGTATTAATGGTTAAGAGAATATTGTGCATTTTTCTTAAACAATTTATCACTTTATAAAGATTGCGCTATGGAAAATTTGAACATAACACTTTTTTTCAGTAGAAGTTTCAAAATTGATATCATTATCATTAGGCTAACACACGTATACAAGACCACCCGCATTTTCATGTTTCTCATGTGCATGACACATTGCATT
Source organism: Mentha longifolia (assembly GCA_001642375.2). NCBI lineage: Eukaryota > Viridiplantae > Streptophyta > Magnoliopsida > Lamiales > Lamiaceae > Mentha > Mentha longifolia. The sequence goes on along the minus strand of CM038112.1, from coordinate 21,153,154 downwards.
TTGTACTGAATAAACACTTTTAAATTTTAATTCATGCCAATGCAAAATTTAAAAATAAAAATTTGTTTGTAAGAGCATAGACAACATCTGAATAAATTTATAATATAATATTCCTTCTTTCATATAAAAATAGTCTAAAATGAAAATTATAACAACTCATTATCATAACAAACATTTTCAAAATTCTCTTAAACTACACAATAAATATTGCATAAAATTCACGAAATATAATTATTTTTTTTATTTGAAATTTCTTTCTACTAATAACGTGACAAACCTCTAAAAAATGACTTTATATTTCTGATTTTAGTTTAAATAATTATTTTCTTAATATTCGCAAACAAAAATATAATATTTTCAATTCATCCAAACTATATAAATTCTCCTTCATTGTTGGAATCTAGACTTAGATTTCGACTATTGTTTTTGTCTTTCTTCACATATGTTTACATGGATTTATTTCATGTGTCATATTGAACTAAGGGGGAGTGATGATGTGGCAGATGCATAGCTGGTGGGCTGCAGAACTGCTGTGTGATCAAGCCCAAACCCAATATCATAATGGGCTGATGGTAGACGTTTTCAACTAGGGTTTGGAGCCACGAGATAAGAGTTGATGGAGGATAAGATTTGATCATATTTGATCTTATCTCAACCGAAACCCTAACTTGGTGGCTAAGAATCAAACTGTATATAAGGAGGAAGATTCATTTGAGATGAGAATGCCTTTGGAGAGTTCTTAGAGAGTTATCCAATTGTTTTAGTTGAGTAATACTAGCATCATACAACTAGTTTAGTAGATAGTTAGTTTGTTTGTGTTAGTAGCTTTTAATCGTTTGTTTCCTCAACTATGGTTTGTAATTCTTTGTGAATTATAGTGTTTCTTTCGCCTTGAGCCATCTACAAGATATTATTCATATATCTTGTAGAAAAACCATCTTCTTTGTCTCCGTTCTATTTTTGTTTTTTCGTTACGTCAGTCTCTGAGGATGTGCTCACAGAAATAGCCTCTGTGGGTACCTCCGTGCTCACCCCGTCCTATGTTTGTTTCTAGTTTTTCCGCTGTATTTGTGTTCGAAGTTGCGCTCACAGTGAACACCTTTGTTTATGCCACCGGTTGATGCCAACAAGTGGTATCAGAGCCGACACTTGATATACTAAGTGACGGTCCTGAATATGCTCTTTCATTAAGAGGGAGCTCGGATTTTTGGGGTGTGTTCCCTTGAGAATTTTTTGGATATCCTCTCTATTTTTGTGGGGTATAATAGATGTATATCGATATTGATCATATGTCTATTAGTACTTATCTCAAATCTTTATTCTCTTTTCATATTTTGTCAATTTTAAACCCAGAGTTTGTTTAAATCGATTATTGGTCTTATATCCACTGTGATCATTCTTCTTCACCTTGTTTCTTGAGTCTGTCCATCATCAAAATGTAGCCTTGTTTTTTCCACTAACTTCACCCTTATATACTCATGTACATTCTCAACAAATCCAACCGCTTCACAAGTTTTTCTTCTCATGTTTTTCTCTTTCTTCACAAAAAAGGGGGAGATGGCCACAGTGTTGCAGGTGCTGATGTAGAAGATGAGACAGATGGTGTTATGCTCTTTGGTTGGTAGTTGCTGATGTTTTGTGAAGAAAGACAAAAAGGGGGAGTTTGTTGGAATCTAGACTTAGATTTCAACTATTATTTTTGTCTTTCTTCACATATGTTTACATGGATTTATTTCATGTGTCATGCTAAACTAAGGGAGAGTGATGATGTGGCAGATGCAGAGCTGGTGGGCTGCAGAGCTGCTGTGTGATCAAGCCCAATATCATAGTGGGCTGATGGTGGACGTTTTCAGCTAGGGTTTGGAGCCTCGAGATAAGGGTTGATGGAGGATAAGATTTGATCATATTTGATCTTATCTCAAACGAAACCCTAACTTGGTGGCTAAGAATCAAGTTGTATATAAGGAGGAAGATTCATTTGAGATGAGAATGCCTTTGGAGAGTTCTTAGAGAGTTATCCAATTATTTTAGTTGAGTAATACTAGCATCATACAACTAGTTTAGTGGATAGTTAGTTTGTTTGTGTTAGTAGCTTTTAATCTTTTGTTTCCTCAACTATGGTTTGTAATTCTTCGTGAATTATAGTATTTGTTTCGCCTTGAGCCATCTACAGGATATTAGTCATATATTTTGTAAAAAAACCATCTTCTTTGTCTCCATTCTATTTTTGTTTTTCCGTTGCGTCAGTCTCTGAGAAGGTGCTCACAGAGCTAGCCTCTGTGGGTACCTCCGTGCTCACCCCGTCCTAAGTTTGTTTCTAGTTTTTCCGCTGCGTTTGTGTTTGAAGTTGCACTCACAGTGCTGCTCACAATGAATACCTCTATTTATGCCACCGGTTAATGCCAACATTCATGTGTATAATCACCCCTATTTAATGCAAATTTCTTTAAAAAACGATGTACGTAGTACTATATATACTCCACAATAAGTGGAAAGAAAGTGGCCCAAATATATAACTTATGAAATCAAACAAGTGCGCTAAAAACTTCACATTACGCAATCATAAATATGGATAGGAACCCTATGCACACCAAAGATGAAGAAGAGACGATCTTACCCCTGTTGATTTTACAAATAATGTCTTTTATATATTGTATGTAGTAAAAAAAATTCAATCATATCTTAGACTCGGTGTAGCAAATCCAACCTTGAGGGTTGAGAAAGGAACCCTTCCCTTAGGGTAGAGCCTTTATTTATCTTTTAATATATTTTGGTTGAATTATTGATTGAAGTGTCTCCTCAAGTTTGCTGTCAGATTTGTGTACAGTTGGCATAACAAACACGTCCCTCATGAATTTTATTCCACCATTGCAACAAGAGATAATTAAGTCGCATAATGGAAAACAAGGAAGGGTACCTAGTGCTTCAATTCCATCAATATTATGTTTGGAGACATTTAAAATGCATTGGGTTTATATATAATATGGGGTCCTCAATTATTTCATTATTATCTGGCAATGCCCACATCAAATATTCTCTTTCATTTGTTTCATAAATTATAGCGCTCATATTTCTTTTTTTTAGTACTCTCATTTTATATGGGTGGTAGTAATAGTGAGCATGTTGAGTTTGTAATAGTTGTATCGAGTTGTGATACTTTGAGTAGTGTTATACTGTAGTGATTTAATTTTAACAAAGATAATTAGGAAAAAAAAATGTGAAGCAGAAGAGTTGGCTTACCTCTCCAATCTATATATATTTTTTTCCTTATCGTCCTCTTATTAAATCATCAAAAAAAATTTAAACTCCCCTTGCCAGATCTAATCATATGAAAAACATTTATATGAAATTTCCGACTCACAATTTAAAAGAATGAAGCCAAGGCACCAAGAATATTGTGTGGCTCCGCCTTTGGACCTATTGTTTGGAGGGAAAATATTTTACCAAAACATATATTTTTTGATAATTCTTCTTGTATAATTATTATTTTGATAGTGAGATCGAAAATAGTTTATTCAAAGCATATATTTTGGCTTGTCGATATGATAAATAAGCCTGAATTAGAAAAAGATAAGGTACGAATAAACAATATGACAAAGATGCACAATAAGGCCATCTTGAATTGGGTCGACCTTTGAATTATTCAATCATCAAATGGGCCGAACAAAGGGTTAAATGGCGTATTCAGATCTGAGCTGCTCTTTTAATCAATTGACTTTTCTTTCTTTCTTTCTTTCTTTCTTTCTTTGTCATAATTAAGGAGTCAGAGCAGCACAGCAGACATTAACCTCTAGACATCTATATCTACATAATAAGAAGATAAAAATAAAAAATCAAATAATAATAATAATAAGGAATGAAAAATTTCCGGCCCAAAAAACAAATAAATTTGGAGTCTACCCCTTAACCACTCGGGCAAACCACTTCGATGGCCCACCTTTATAGTTTAAAAAAAATATATCAAAATAATAATTTGATTTACAGTGAATAGAAGACTCCAGAGAACTAGGACTAGGATCTCTCCCCCAAATTATATATTTCCATCTCTCAGTAGCAATAGCTCTTTCTCTTTCTATTTCTATTTCTATTTCTAACCCTAATTGCGAGGATCTCTTAAGACACAAGACTACAGTTTGTGGTTGAGCTTGAATTCTGCAATGGCGGAGCACCTGGCGTCCATCTTTGGTACAGAGAAGGACAGGGTTAACTGCCCCTTCTATTTCAAGATCGGCGCGTGCAGGCACGGCGACCGCTGCTCCCGCCTCCACACGAAGCCGAGCATCAGCCCCACGCTCCTCCTCTCCAACATGTACCAGCGCCCCGACATGATTACTCCCGGAGTCGACGCTCAGGGCCAGCCGATCGACCCCAAAAAGATGCAGGAACACTTTGAGGTTGCTTACTCTTTCTCTTCCTTTTTTTTTTTTCCACGTAGCTGGATTCATTGTCGACGTGGGGTTGTTTTGGATTTTAGTTTATCTTTTGGGTGATTTTGTATGTTGAAATCTCTTATCATGTTGAATTGAAGAGGATAGCTAGCAATTAGCACGCGTTTGGATCTTCTTGCATCATGTAGCCTGGTGAATCTCAAGCCCAGTTAGGGCTTCTTTGGCTTGTTTACTGGTGAATAGATTTGTTAGTCGATGTGATCAAATTAATTAATACTGTATGTATTAATATATACTTAGATTCATTAAGCATAAAGAGATGGATAAATTATATAACACCTGTTTACGTGTGATGCATATAACTCACTCGATCACTGAAAACCGGGAAAAAAAAAAGCCCTTATCAATCCATAGCGACAACAGGAAATGAGGCCATAGCTAACATTTTTCTTAGTACCTTATGTTGTCTAGAAACAGATTTCAGGGGTGTCAACGAGTACATTGTTAAGAATTGTTCTTTCTTCTTGTTTCTCATGTCATGCGATTTCAAGTGTTTTCTAGTTTGGTTTCTGCTGAATTATAATTTAGTTAATTGTTACATTTACCATTCTATGTGTTACATGGATAGGTATGTGTTTTTATGTTGCCTTTTAATCCGGTGTTGTAGGATTTCTATGAAGATCTGTTTGAGGAGCTAAACAAGTACGGGGAGATTGAAAGCTTGAATGTTTGCGACAATCTGGCTGATCACATGGTAAAGTTGTCAATACATTAGTCTATTTGATTAATTTTTGAAGTTGCACTGTCAAAAACAACAGTAAGGTGTTCTTCTGGCAGGTTGGCAACGTTTATGTCCAATTTAGAGAAGAAGAGCATGCTGCCAATGCTCTTAAAAACCTTACTGGCCGATTCTATGCAGGTATTGACTTTTCCCCTTACCTTGTATTCCTTTTTGTATAGGTTTATTTTATGTTTGTTGGGTTCAATTTTATTCTCTTTAACTGAAGGACCATCACTCTTTTATTTTTAATATTCTATTGTGTTATTCACTGTATGTTTCTGCAGGACGCCCCATCATTGTTGATTTCTCCCCAGTGACTGATTTTCGTGAAGCCACCTGTAGGCAGTATGAGGAGGATGCATGTAACCGTGGTGGCTACTGTAACTTCATGCATCTCAAGAGGATTAGCAGGTGATTTAGCTGTTTGTACTATACCAACTACCATTGATGCACCAATGATATTATAGCTAACACATCTTATCAACTTAATCTAGGGAATTGAGGCACCAATTATTTGGGAGGCGAAGAAGTAGACACAGCCGTAGCAGGAGCAGGAGTCCCTACAGGCACCGAAGCTACGATGACCGCTCACATGGTGTTCGGAGTCACAGCAGAAGGTATGAGGACCGTGATCATCACCATGAAAGTCATAGCAGGAGGCGTAAAAGCACGAGTCCAAGAAGCAGGAGACCCAGAAGTAGGAGTCCTGGTGGCAGGAGGTATCGTAGTCCTGTTAGGGAGGGAAGTGAAGAGAGGCGTGCTAAAATTGAGCAGTGGAATAGGGAGAAGGAAGAAGCAGATCGTGCTGGCAGCAAGGCAAATTCTGGAGGCGAGGATCGTAGAGCAAAACATGAGCACCATGACAACATGGACACTGGAGTAAAGCAGGAAGAAACACAGCATAATGGATATGATGGTTATTGATGATATTTGCTCCGGTTTGTTCTATCTCCTTTAACACTTCTATTTTCGATTTGTTTGGAGTGGAGAGTTTTCATTATAAATGCCCGATTTCAAAAATATAGCTTACTGCGCATTTTCCACTGTGCAGGTGGTGTGCAGGTTTTCAATTCTATCGTATGGAACTTGAAATGTTTATGTCTAGCTTAATGTTTCTTAGCAACATCTCTTGGTTATGCCTTTTTTCTGCATGTGCATAGATTTGTTGCATGATTCTTGGTGCCCATAAACATTTCCTTAGCCCCCCAAACCTTCAAAATTTTCTTGTGTATATAAAAATATCCTGTCTGATATTTTTTTTTTTTCTAAAATGTTTGAAGCTCTCAAGGCTCATAACTTTTAAACATCTTTCTCAGAAAAGATCTTGGTGCTCTATGTTTTGTATTCTTTTTTGTTTTGTTTCGCAGCATGATAAGCATATTTAAAATTTAATGGATTCCTAGTTTAGTGGTTGACGACATTTGCTCTGAAGCATGTGTAATTTTGGCCCATGTTTGCCATAGTTGTCCCTTGCAAAATGTTGAATCTGTGTTTGTGTGTGCAGTCAGGTATCGTGTAGCCACAAAAGAACGAGGCTAGTGAGTTTTAACATATTGTTTTAATATTTTTCCTCAATAGTTGCAGCTCTCACCTGATTTACCTAGTTTTGCAGGTCCTGGATCCCTGCTTTGGAAGATTTTGAGCTCAGTTTTTTTAATTAGGGCTCTTACTATGGAAATTGTACAGGTATTTTGGTTGCAGTGAGAGAAACAAAGAGTTGGTTGCAGGGGTGATGACGTCAGCTTGAGGCTCGGTGGTGGAGATGGACTTGTTTCCACAATAATTAAGCTTTAAATTTCTATTGTTATCTTATTTTTATATTTTCTTTCTAGGGACGTGCAGGTGCTTTTTTGTTTGGCGAGTATAAAAATCGACTTTTCGCCCATTTTGGTAGAGAACTGAAGTGAGATGTTGTACCATTTAATGGAGTATCTTGTTATGTTATATTTTGGCTCGTGCATTTCTCTCTCTCTCTTTACGTAATTAATTGAAATATAAAAGTCGTGCCAAGATATTCTCGATTTAGAAATTTTTGGTCTCGGGCATTAACTTTTTATTGCTAGGCCAATACGGCTTTTCTTTACAGCTCTTTTGCCTCCTTGGTCTGTAACAAGCATAATGAGATAAAGAATAACTAATAATGTATTTACATACTTTCTCCAGCTCAAGGTTTTTAATATTTTTTATTATTTTACACTTCACATATTAATATAAAAGGTTTCAAAAATCTTAAGCCGGAGGAAATACCATTCTAAAGATATTTTCTCTAGCTCAAGGTTTCTATTTTTTTATTTATTATTTTACACCTTATATATTAATATAAAAGGTGTCAAAAATTTTGAGTCGGAGATAGTACCATTCTAAAGAAAATATGTGGAACTCCGAATTTGTCTATTAAAGATTCAAAGGGTAACTTAAATAGTTATACCCTACTCACCTACCCACAACATGATCCGGCGGCTTTTAATCTTTTAATTTGTTAATATTGGGGTACTGTTTAAAAAACTAATACTCTCTCACAACTGTTTATATATATATGACTCAGATTAATTCATTCTGAATTTATTAAAATAATAAAACTAGCTATATTCAGGCGGGATAAAGAGAGAGTATATGATATTACTCTTTAGACATAGATCCTTCATCAATTGGGAGTGATCCCCCAACGGCAATAAATTTACATTTTGAAAGTTTTGTTGTACTAGTTCCGTTTAACTCTATTTGACACGCTTTTATATATTATAACTCACACATATTTAATAAATATATCAAATGGGATTTCATTTTATTTAACTTTTTTGTATATTTTATACTTCACATATATTCAACAAACATATCAAATGAAGCAGGACAGAGGTAGCAATTGTGCAATTAACATACATATTATGCTTTCTTTTGCAATTAAACAAGATCTTATCTGTTAGAAGAGTCAAATGTGCCCTTCTACTGAAAATAAATGTTTGAAGGGGTGGGTAATTCACATCACATATGTCAAAGATGTTGGCATTTTTGTCTTATTCATCACCATCATATAGCAGTCGCCTACAATTATTCAATTCATGTAACAAGGTTTATCTTAGTACCTTAAAGTAAATAAGTTATCTCAGTAACTTGAGAACAAAAGTTGTAATATCAAAATTAGTATGAGACTACCGATTTATGCATAATTCAGGATGACTTCAAGGAACAATTTATCACGAGAAAAATGAATTAATTATATATGAATTTGTTAAATACTAGTACAATTATTTACCACATTTTTTTTATTAATCCTTTATTAAAAATGAAAAAGAAATTCAAGAAATTATGACGGTATTTTTACTCACAAAATATGTGTGGAGATGGATATGTATGAGGAAGCATGCCTGAACTTGTTCACATTTAATTATTCAAAAATATTAAGGAAAAAAATAAGTAAAATTGGTGTCCACATATCACCTCATAAACAATAAAATAGAGCAATAATAGATCTCCGATGCATGAACGTGAGACTTCTAAACTAAATTCTGGACCAGGTTATTGATTCAGTTCCCATTAATAATTGTGCGGACTTGTCAATATCTCAATACAAAATTCTCGAATTAAAAATTGTAGGTATGGATAGGTCTCTAATCATATTATACATCATAAAATATTCATTATACTTTTCATTATTACTTGAGGACAAGTCGTTACGTGTGATGGACGGTTTGGACTCTGAAGAACACAAAATCAAATTCATTGAATCTGAAATTACTACTATAGTTATTGAACTGTTTGATGAGAAATCAAGTATCATAGAGTCAAATATTATAGAGGGAGACTAACAAGCTATGTGGCACACTTGGGTGAGCCCGGGGTGTACTATGTGGCCGTTCAAAAGATTGACACTTTTATTTGTATAGATTAACATTTTTCTACATAAAGATTGACACTTTTATTCGTTAAATAATTATGTTAAAGATTGACACTTTTATTCATGTAGATTAGCACTTTTCTGGATAAATATTGACACTTTGACCCGACCACACTATGTGGTCGGCCTCACCCAAGTTTTTGCCACAAGGTATTGTTTATAGATAAAAAGACATTTTTAAATTTGAAATCTTAATATGCCACTGAATTTCTATAATACGCGCGAAAGGATATGTTTAGATAAAGCACATTTTTTATGTGAAGTCAATTATTATAAAGGGAGACCAACATAATTTTATTAAATATACACATTTTTCTAATTTCAAATGTTAATAAGCTACCAAAATTCTACTCCCTCCGACATCTAAATGTATATATCGGTTTGACCGACACGAATTTTGAAGATGTAATATATTTTGTTGTTCATTATAAGTGGATATTGAATCCTACATTAAATGCATTATATTACGTATTAAATTAAATAATGATAATTTGATAGTTAAATGGTGGGTCGTGAATGATAAAGTTGGTAAATATTTAATATAGTAAGAATATTAAAGATACGGAGTAACTATTATAGTGGGTCAACTTCTAAAAATGGAATATGCACATATTCGGGAGGCAAATCAAAATAGAATTATATATACACATTTAGAGAATAGACGGAGTATAACCTTTTTATTTTTTATTTACACAGTAAGGATGAGTTCAGATAATCATAAAACAAACTAAATATATACATATAGAGAATGAATTACAAATAGATAAGTATGAATAGATCTAGACTATTGAGCTTAATATTGATATAAGCATTATTTAAAACTCAATAAGCATAATATTACTGAAGCATCAAATTGTAGTATATAAATAGCATAAATAGTTGAAATACAAACATGATTGCTTGTATATTTAAGAATGATTATAAATATATTTAAATACTTTCTCACTTTTCAATCCATAACTTATTTTTATAGTTTATACGAATCATTTTCTATATATAGTATTTTTTATTATTATTATTATTATTATTTTTTAAGTAAGACCGTAAAGAGTATTCGATTCCTTCAATAGTTCGATAAAATATACACTATTATTGAAATATTATATATTCACTTGGAAATTGCCCATACCAAACACCGAGAACTCGAATACAAATATCACGAGGTCACATTTTCTTGATATTGGTAAACTAAATCATAATCTAATTATATGAAGTACGGAGTATATAAAAAAGAAAAGGTCATCCTCTTCCTTAATTAAATTCCCTTTAAATTTTGAAAGAATTACCGACACAAGTAGTGGCTGTAAATAGTAAATCAGCCTTGATTTACAGTAAAAAAATCCATGAATTTGAGCCAAGGCATCCCTTTCTTGTTTCCCTCCTCAGCTTCCTTTGAGCAGCATGAGATCACGGCTGCGCCACCGCTCTCCGCCGCGCCTTCCCCTGCCGTCCTTCTCGGACAGAGGAAGAAGTTTCTTGACCCCAACTCCACCATTTTTACCTCCCTTTCCAAACCTATTAATCAACCCATTATTAATCTTTAGTGTTTGTGATTTTAGTTGAAAATTAATTATGTCATCAATATTTTGATCAAATTAAAATCGAGAATAAAATATATAAAATAATCAATCCAAGAAAATAAAGGGCATACTTTCTAAGCTGAACTGGGAGTAATGGAGATCGAAGGCGGAAGCGGCGGTGGACGGAAGAACAGGCCTTCGCACCTCCTTCAAATACTGGCGGAGCGCCGCCGATATCAGTTCCTGCACGGTGGCCTCCGGCGGCATCAGCACGTGCACCGGACCAGGGCTCCTCTGTATCGTGACTTTCACCAGCAGCCTCGTGAGCTTCGGCGGCGCCGCTGCTACAGCGGGACTCCCGCCGGCTCTTCTGCCGGCGAGCAAGTCCGGCACCGTTCTCGGCCGCGGAAGCATCTCCGCCACGACTCCGGCGTCCCTCCCGTGAAACGACGACGCTTTCTCCGACAACCTCCCCTTCTTGTTCTTCTCCTGGCTTCCTTTCCGGTGACACTTCGGCGACGGCATTAATAATAATACTATAATCTAGTTTAGTTTATTGTGTTTTCCGGCGGGGTTACCTTAGGAGGCGGTAGCGGAAGAAGCGGAGGAGGGGGAAGCCGCGTATGGCCGGAGAGGAGGGTCGTTCGGAATCTCGGCGGTTGGCGGCGAACATAACCGAGTGCTCGCGGCGGAAGAAAGTAGTGAAAGTGTATATAGTTATAAGATAATAGAATATTGAATAAATCGTGGTATTTAAATAGGGAAATTTGGAATTTGATTTTTGCTTCTTTTTTTTTTTTTTTTTTCTTTTTTCTTTTGTCTTTTTGGAAGATCGAATTTCATTTCGTAAGAAAAAGCAGAAGCTTTAAAAGGTTGTAACGTTACATTATTGTGAGGGGATGACCCGTCCAACTTGTGTCGTATACTTGTTGAATTCTATATTATAATAATTAATAATATTATGTCACGATTCATGAATAATTGGGAAACCACGTTTTAAGTCTACAGCTACTATAGTAGACTTTTGTATAGTGAACATTGAGTAATGCTTCCAATATGAGAATATTATATCACGAATAATTTTGGTGAACAAACATTAATCACCAAGATTTTGTACAATAATATACATGTTTGTTGAGCACAAACAACATAGAAAATATGTCAAGAGGAAGACGTAATATATTCTCTTATAACACTTAAATTGTGGATTCGTGTGGTAATGGGTCTTATCAAATATACAAAGTAGAGATATTTGTCCGTAAATGAATATAACTTTGGTAAAAAGTTAGTTTCTCATATATACTTTAAATTTAATTAGCTTGTATATGGTCGAATTAACTAAGAGTTCTAATTTCTGTCCAAACAACGTCGTTCATAAGTCAGAAGATCTATCCGTTAATTTCAATCTAAACGACGGCGTTTATAAGTCAGACGATCTGTACATTCCATGTCATACACAAATTGAGAATTTTTTGAACTTGAAAGAACATGTGTGATAAGCTCAACTTATAAAAGACGTTAGTGGAATTTAAACTCATGACCATTTAGGCCACAAACAGACCACTTTACCGCTGGTCACCCCTACGGGAATACAATAATGTTATTAGATGACATTGAATTAAATTGGATGAAGTGAAGAAAATGAGTGACCAATAATATGCGTTTGACTGTTGGTTGATTTATCAAAATTGGAGGCCTTCAGCCTTCTCAAGTGTCAAGTGTCATCATCACTTTCCACTTCACTCGAAACTTCGCCAAAGCCCGACGAACCGCAGATGACACGTGGCCGGAGATGTGGGACCCAGTACCCCCCATTCAATTCATTAGACAATTACGATAATTGAGTTTTTTTTTTCTTTTTCTAGGGAATAAAATTAGGATGAGAAATTAACATTAAATTGTTTACTCGACCAACATTATACACTACCTAGTCATAACTTTGAATAGAGCCTGGAATTAGCAGGTATGGTTATGAGGTGATGATGTTGATATAATTGATAAGTACATTAGAAATATAAATAGAAATTTTAAATAATATACTAAGTAGTATATAATTAAATACGTCGATACCTATCTATTTGATCAGAGGCTTCGATGGGGGTCGACGTTAATTGGTTTCTGTTGTATGAAAAATGTGAAACTTTCCTTCACATTGCAAAACCGAAATCGGCGGTTTTGAAATTAAAAACGGAATTGATGGTTCGTGTTTGGACTCGTATCCGCTGGGATAGGCAGTTCCAACTGCAGATTTATATGTATTTTTAATTTTTACCAAATAATAATAATAATAATGTGTGTCTAATCTTAATATTATCTTATAAATAAATTCATAATAAATATATAAATTATGTATTATAGAGCTTTTTATGTGATATGACTACAATTATATAAATTTCACTCTTATAATTTTTTTATTATTTACCAAATTGATGCCAACTACTCAACTAGTTATAATTAACTATTTGTTAGCCAAGAATAAGAATTGTATAAATGTAGTTTTATGTTAGTTGCTATATTATATTATAGACGATAAATATATTAAAATAAAATAAAATAACATGAAAGAAGCCAAAATCAATACTTTTACCATAATTGTCCATAATTTGAATAAATAATACTATTATGTATTAACACAAATAGCTTGTGAATATAATTGATTAACATAAGCAAAAAAATAATATAAAAATGCTTATGATGTGTCTTTTGCAATAATATTTTTTAAATTTGAAATTATACTTTTTACGAATAATGCTTATTATATGTTAGAATCATTCTTTCTATATTACAACAACCGTTGATCTTCAAAAAATTGTCAGTTCAAATTAGTTTTTAATTCTCACAACAGAATTGATTCTCATATGATACAATTCATATATATATATGCATGTGTGTGTAGATTGTTCTTGTGATAACCAATCTTATCATGAGAATCACGAGAACTCTATGATTTATATATATATTTATGTTTTTTTATAATATAGAATAATGCTTTTTATAAATTATATGGAGTACTTATTATGTATTACTCCACAATCGATTTTCTATCACGGCAAACATGCTTTACTATTTAAATGTGTTATATCATGCTTATTATGTAGCCCGTGTTATATCATACTTATTATGTAGCCCGTGCTATATCATGCTTTACTATTTAAATGTGTTATCTCACATTTACTACCAAACATAGTCATTGGCAAAAAAGAGGGATTACAAATCCAATCTTCGAGACTATAGCAACTAACTTCACTTTAATTACTTCAATTAAATCCTCCGAGCAATTAGACAAATTCTCAAACACCCTATGTTGATGGTTACATAAGTTCCACACAATACAAATTTAAAGAGATCTTCAATACTCTTGTGCACCTTTCTTTCTAGTCAAACTCAAGTATTGTTTAAAATGACACAACGGATTACAGTCTCACGTACTTTAAACCAAACTAACTGTAGCGACTGACACATAATATGTATACAAACGCGTAAAAGAAAAATAAAAAATGCTCGACAGTATCACGGTGACCATAGTGTATCAAGCAGAAATCTAAAGGCACATATATGTCATCAACTAATTGACAAATCACTCCACCTTTCACTAATTTTGAAGAGTTGAGATCCTATTCAAAGTAAGTTTTCGAGAAAACATAGAAGCAACTTTGCCCCAAAAAAATTTCAAAGATCCATTTGTCATGCTTTTTTATTTATTATCATTTATTTATTTTCGATTTTAACATAGGTCTTCAAGAATCCATATGCTCTTGTGGTGTGGACCTTCTAATTCGTGATGCACATGTCGTGTGTTTTTTATATATTTTACGTAAAAAAGTTAATATTCCAAAATATTCATTTTTAACTTGAATAAAATATAAAACTTATTTAGCTTAATAATAATAATAATAATAAAATAATAATAATGTTGCAGATTGATTCATGTGACACGAAAAAAAATAAAATTCTGATGCTACAGATTGATTCATGTGACCAGTTTTTGTGCCCACCTCTCATTATTTTGAGAATTACTGGTTTGAATATTTGGGTATTTTCCTAAGGACATTAACATTAATTGTTGTCGGCCAAGTTGAGATTCTCAGGTGGGACACTATTTAATACTATTAGAAGCCAATCTGTAAAAAGCATGGTCTTAGGAACATTGGTCTCAACAACTATCCTAACTTCTGTGGATATAAGAGTGCAAACATTAATTTCCGTTAATGGCGTCTGGACCTCCAGCAACTAAGAGTGTTTTTTTTTTTTTTTTTTTTTTAAGAAAATCAATGCAAAAAAACAAGAAAAAATCATAATAAAATGACCAAAACATAAGTAGTGCCCACAGAAGGTGAGTGATATATCAAATACCAATAAAATGAATTCTTTGAAAATAGTTTGAATATGCTAAGCTTAAATGAGTTACACACTAGATGTCTTAATTAATTTTCCTATACACTTATATTATAGCCCGGGAATTTGATCATGAATCTAATAAGATTGAAAATAATCGAATATAAATTTTGAAAAACGTAATGGGCAATGATCTCTCAAATAGCATGGGAGGAAAATAACAAAAATTGGCAGCCGAAGATGAATATTTTCCTAGTTAGAATTGGGCCATAAAACGACATCAAAGTTATGTATATATGTGAGTGGAAATTAGTGTAGGATGTAATTTAAAGCAATGTTGAATAAGTTGATCGTGACTAGACTTATATATTTATCTGATCTTTTTATTTATTTCTTTCAAATTCAAGGATAAAATAGAGATTTGATTTATGTGTAATTTGTGAATATAATGATGCTATTAATAGTTTTTGAGATATTAGAATAAAGATTAATGAAAACTAGAAAGAATCATGATAAAATGACCAAGTGTCCATGGAGCTATATCATTTACACACAGGTGAGATCCATAAATAAGCTTTCAAGCAAAAAATAAAAAATGATACATCTTAATAATGCACAACTATAATACAAACTATAAATAAATATAATATATCGTGCATCATAATGCATTGCTATTATATTATAACGCATCGCTCGCTATAATGCATTTTTTGTATAATTTAATCTGAACCGTTGATCATACATCTAACGATCAACGGTCTAGATGTTTTCTCATTTCCTTAGAGGAAATAAATTTTGCATTTGATATTTTACCTATATGTATTATATGTGTTCGCACGCGGGCACTTGCATGTAATCTCTTTTAATAATCTTATTTCCACCAAATCATGAGGTGTTCAAAGTTAAAGACATTTTGCACAATAAAAATGCATCTTTAAACAAAAGTCACTAAATAACCGAATATTGTAATATTGTTGGAGACAGTTTACGAGTCTACACGTTTTAAATTCCATCTAAGTTCAAAGTAAAAGAAATGTCCCATTTAATATTTTGTTTGCAGTCACTTAAGGGTTTGGATTTCTTTTACTTTAACTTATGTGGATGTTCCACAATTTTAAATAATGCGACTTTAAGAATTTCAGTGTATATTCTCTAAGCTCACTACTATTGTACAATTATATTAAGGCACACACGTGCTCCTAGGTATGGACTAGAGGAATAAATTAATACAAATACTCTCTTTTTTTAAAGTGTTCTATTTATTATTTTGTTGTTTGTTTTTAAGTGTCTAATTTCGAAATTTGATGACATATTAAAGTTAAAATGTAAATTTACACATTTTTTTGGTATGTGCAATTTGACGGATGAGACACTTAAAAAACCCGGAAGAAGTACTTAATTATATGTAGAACTTTGTCCACGAAATGTATTATTTATGCAAAATTTAATTAGGTGGTTAGGTCTCAAATAGGGGTGTCTAAATGAGATCGGGTATTTGGGTATGTTCCGAAATACCCTACCATGCGTATTTTGGATATTCGAATGCGCCCTAATCAGGTATCGGAGCAGGTTACGGATGAATTTTTTAATTTTTTTCGGGTATTCAGGTACCCGATTACCTGATCGTATACCCGATTAATTTTGAATAATAATTAATATTATTTATATCCTAAATATTACACATGATAAGGAATGAGAAATTAAAAATACTATTGAGATTGAGAAATAAACTGTGCATCAAACAACAAATATAACAATAATCGTATAGCACATACAATCATTGACTTCATTTTGTTTCTTATTAAAGTTATATTTGAAACTAAAATATTTTTTGTCATAAATTAATTCCGCAAAAAAATATATAATATATTTAATTTTATAAATTGGAAAATTTGGATACCCAGATTCCAAGTATCGTGTACCGGAATTACCCATTTGGGATGGGAGACGGAATATATTTTTTACTTATTTGGGATCGGGTATCCGACAAAGATGGGACGGGTATCCCGTCTCGACCCGTTTAAACACCCCTAGTCTCAAACAATAAGAGATACTTTTTCGGATGAAAAATATAGGTTAACCATGTAGAATGTACCTTAGGAGTGTGGATGGTCCAATTTGGTGCGGTTCGATGTCAAAATCCAACTAAATCGTAAAATACAATTTGGTACTGTAATTTTTTTTCTAATCAAACCAAACCATAACATCACTAAACTAACGCAAACCAAACCGTGTTAATGTGGTTTGGTGCGGTTCGATTTGCGGTCTTTCAATATTTTTAATTTTTTTTATATAAAACATGTTTGTACTCAAATTTCCAATAGTAAAATATAATATATTCTTTTATGAGATCAAAATTGACAATATTTTTTTTCCCTAACTTAATGAAAATCATGGGCTACAATCTAACATTTACATTCAAAGGTAAATGATTTAAAATTTTAATTTGTTTTTAAAAAAATATACTTAATAGCGTAAAAAAGAGAACCAATAATTGGAAGTAGTACTATTTTATATATAAAAATATTAGATTAAACAGTATTAGCTTATTTTTCTTTAATAAATATTTATCAACTCTTAATGGTGGTAAAATAGAAGACAATGTTATGTCAAGAATAGTATTTGGTACTAATATTTACTATAATTATATTTAGTTTTACAGTCTGCGGTTTGGTTTGATTTATATATTTTTAAAAATCGAACCTAAACCGTCAACTATAATTTGTGAAAATAATAAGCGAAAACATTTTTTTTTCAAACCATAAACCAAACCTAAGCATATATTATGGTTTAATCTGATTTCGTTTATTGTTTAAATCAAACTATGAACACCCCTAATGTACCTCTATTCAAGGATGACATAATTTATTGTTAACATAAAGTATTTGATAAAATGATCCAATCCTTAGGTATTAACTAGGATCCAATCCTAGCCATTCATTTTTTTAGATCTATGGTTATTATTTATTTTTAAATTCTTTTATATATATTTTGTTTTTAAACTAAAAGGGTTAATAAAGTAATTTTATTTTATCTTTGTAACGGTTCCCTTTAATTAAATTATTAATGATTAAATCAATCTATTATCACCTAGGGCTCGTTTGGTTGGCAGGAAAGTAATGTTATCAGGGAATATGATTTCTAAGAATGTGATTCCAAGAAAAATGAATACCCAGATTCTTGATGCTTGTGTTTGGAAACACCATAGAAAATGTGAGGATTTTTCATATTTATTATTTGTAATGTAATTATTTTATATAATTATAACAATATAAATTTTATTTAATAATATATAGATGTATAATAAAATATATGATAACATCAAAAAAAATAAAAAAAATAAATAATAATAATAATAATAATAATAATAATAATATGGAGTAATAGTTAACGTATTGAACAATAAAATTGTAATATTTATATAATAATAATACTATATTTTATTTATTATTTTTATTATATTATGGTTATATTATAAAAATATTAATTATTAATATTATTATTTTTTAGTACTGTATCATGATAATAACTACATATAACTATATATAACTATAGTATTATAATAATAATTACGATATTATCATTATTAATTATTACTACTTTTACTATGATTTTTATTATTTAATAATAATAATAATAATAATAATAATAATAATAATAATAATAATAATAATGCAAGATTCCCTGAAACAGGTAATCAGAATCCCTAAGTTTTGGTGGGGAATAAGATTCCAGGAAATTGTACTAACTTTCCTTGATGTGTGGAATCTGATTACTTTCCGAAATCTGCTAAAATTGAACAAAACACAGAAATCTGCAAATAAAGAATCAGAATACTCTTTCCCAGACCACATTCCCTGCCAACCAAACGCGCCCCTAGTGTTTCTTAATACCATCATTCCCTTTTCAAATTAAATTTTTTCTTCATCGATCCAATTTAATATAGTTGTATTCAGTTTTTTTTTTTTTTTTTTTTTTTTTTTTTGTTTTGTTTTGTTTTGTTTTGTTTTGTTTCCACTAAGCACCATCAATATTAATTTATGAACTATGTTGTATTTTTTTCAGAAATATTTTCTGCGTAATTTATTATCTATATTTATCTTCATGCTATGTTTTAATTGCTTGGTTTGTTTTGTATTTTTATTTTATTAGTAATGTATAGACGTATTTAGCATGCTCAAATAAGTAACGTAATTCAAATAAATTGCATCTCAATAAGCACTAAAACGAATATAGAAATAAGCACTAAAAACATATAATTAAGCATTACAAATAATATGCAAATTAGAAATCTAAATATTTAGAAATAAGCACCAAAAATGTAGAATTAAGCACTACAAACAATATGCAAATTAAGCATCTATATATATAGAAATAAGCACTAAAATGTATAATTAAACACTACAAACAATATGCAAATTAAGCATCTAAATATAAGAAATAAGCACTAAAGACTGTATAATTAAGCACTTCTAATATCAAGTGAGCTAATAGTCTATGAATTGGAGGTGAAACAAGTAGACGATGGAATAATTTAAAATAAGCATTTCATCCACATAATTAAGCAATTAGAATGCCAAATAAGCACTTGAAACTAAAATAATAAGCACTTGAAATTGAAGTGATAAGCACTTGAAATTAAGATAAAATTCCATCCAAAACAATAGAAGGCGTTTGATGAAAACTTCCTTTTATATTGGGATATTTTTGTAATCGAATCCAATATGTAACTGCAATATGCTTAAAGTTGCAGAAGAAGTTGATTTATGGCATAACATGTTCTCCACTAATATTTGCATGCCTACATTAGCGGCACTTTCCAATTAATTGGGAGATTAATTATCATTTTTACCCTTCCGTGCATTAATTGGAATGTAGAAAATAAATATAAGAAGATTAAATATTTAATTATACTTAAATCTGAACCGTTTAAAGTTATGCAATCTATAGTAAATAATGGATCCTAGTTTCCTAGTTACTACCTAAGGGATGGTTTCTATTAGAACCACTCCCTATATATATATATATAACATTTAATTAGTGCAAACCTATCAATACATTGTCTATAGAATACATTGTGAATTTTCACTTAATCATAATTAAGAGCTCTAAAATACCACTACTTTCAGGTATAAAAAATCTTATAGTATTGGTAGTATGTCAATAGACTTTTATGCTTTGAAGTTTTCGTAGAAAACTAAAATTTGATGAGTTAGGAATTCCGTAACCGCCATATCTTTCTACACTATTTATTTTTAATTATTGAAAACAATTTTGGCCATTTGTATTTAATTTTCTTGAACAATGGATCGTTGAAGCGTGCACTCAAAGAATTCTGCTAATATTTTTTTTCTGCCAAATTGAATCTACTTTATTTACGATGATAAAATATAAACCTACAAAGATTGTTAGAAAATCTAATTAGAAGAGCATTAACCCTTTTTTTAAATCTTTTTTACATAGATTAATTAGGGACCGGACCAAAACATTGCTTACTGAAACATGTCAACGACAAGACTAGTGCTACCTAGTTATAGGAATAAAACATAAAAATTGTACTGATATGATGACAACCCTAGAACAATTTATTTTTAAAAAAAAATTTACTAGTTTTTTTCTAGTAATTATTGCAAAACCTAAGTCCAAATATCTGTACATATATTTATATATAAAAAAGTAAATAGTAAGGTGCAAAACCTAAGTCCAAATATCTGTACATATATTTATATATAAAAAAGTAAATAGTAAGGTAATAAAATTTGATACCCATGATAATTAAAACTTTAATACAAAATCATAAAATAAGAACTTAAATCGCATAACGAGACCCTTCCAAATTGATAAAATTTAACGTAAGACTTATTAAACCCCAACCCAACACAATCATTTATAGAACTAGTTTGTATCCCGTCGAAATTCGACGGGTATCACTAGGGATGGGAATGGGTCGGGTACCCACCCATTTAGTCTTTCCCAAACCCAAACCTGTTAAAATTTTCGATACCCATACCCATCCCAAACCCGATTAAAAATCAATTTTAGTACCCGTACCCGCCCCAAACCCACCGGGTAATACCCATTAATTACCCGATATACCCAAATTCTACAATATCAAATTAAATATTCCTATAAAATTTATATAACAAAAAATCATAACTAAAATATAAATACCAATCGAAAGTCAAAATTGTTATTTAAACATGTAAATCTAATAATAAATGTAAACTAAGAAAATATAAAACAAATCTCAAGATAAGTAATAACAAAACATAAGAGAAAATTTCAAATAAATACAAACTAAAAAAGTTATAGCATAAGTCAATTTACGTCTTCCTACCTATCAGGGTATGGGTGGGGCAGGTACCCGCAAAAACCCGACTCATTCCCATCCCTAGGTATCACTAATCATTTTATAATATATTTTATAAATAAAATGTTAAATGATATACCTTCCTTTACAAAAATTTGACAATAATAAGTATTGTTGGTCCCAAAGAGGCGCTTTAGACAAGATTTATAGTGGTTCAGAGCAAATGCTCCTACATCCACTCTTATCACCATTCATCGGTGATGAACTTCACTCAAATCTGTGAGTTTATGCGATAGGCACTCATGGGCCTTACAACCTTTTCTTCAAACACTCTAAACCTCTCTTCAAACTCTCGGTTTGGGTTTGGGTTTGGGTTCGAATATTTTCAACTAATGAGAAATCCTTTTACAATGAAGATCAATGTAGAATGCTAGGATTTCTCTAAGGCTTATGGATATTAGAAGATGAAGCCTAGTTGGTGAGCTAGAAGGTTGAATTGTATATCTTGATGATTTTTCTTTTTATGCTCAACTCATATATTTTTCTCATCCATTTCTTCTCACTTTGTATGAGTTTTCACCTTCTATTTATAGTGAGGGAAAGCAAATCTATCCGTTGGAAAGATAGATTGCGTGCACCTAACCATGTCCAATCCGAATCAAATCTTTTACTTTATAGCGCACAGTCCTAGGAGAGTAGTTGTGACTTGTCAGAACCTAGTCCTGCACATTTGGCGATTGTATGGCTCACCGTACTTTTAAGCAATCTGAAGCGCACACGTGGTCTGGCAGTAACCTGCTTGTTGGACGTTTTGGCTCAAGGGTAGTCTGCTTTGAAATTACAGCTGAAGCAACTAAGGGTGGAGACGCTTTGCGTAATGGAAGCGAGCTCCTTCACACTTAAACTAAGCACGCTCTTCGAGCTGTTCAGGCCCTCTGCTTTCATGTGGCTTTGTTGCAGACGCTTTGTTCTGAAAGCACGCTCTGGTCTGGAAGCGCGCGCTTTGACTTTGGAAGCGCACTCTGGTCTTGATAGACGCTTTGGCTTTCCTTCAGACAAGCGCTTTGCATGCTTCTGACCTTAGAGACGCTTTGACCTTGGAAGCGTGCTCTGGTCCAGATAGCTGCTTTGGCCTGGAAGTGTTCTCTAGCTTTCCTTTTGCCAAGCGCTTTGGTGCTCTCACTTAGACACTCTAAAGTTACACTTTAACATGTAGAACTCCTTAACAGATGAGTTCTTCTAATACATTAAAATGTACATTGCGACTTTAGAGTTGTATCATCAAAGATAATACGGGAAATATTCTATTCAAAATCGGGTTTTTGTAATTGAATCAAAACACATATTTTATTATCAACTTGATTCAAGTTCCCCCTTACACAATATCCTAACAAGTATTGATACATACTAAAATAATTTTAAAAACTTGGGTATCACTAATCAATTTATAATACATTTTATAAATAAAATGTTAAAATGATATACTTTCCTTTACAAAAATTTGACAATAATAAGTATTGATACATACTAAAATAATTTTAAAAACTTATTGGCCAATGAAAAATCTCAAAATTAGTTTTGTGTCTAATATACTGTGAAGTATCTTAACCTTATTGGCCAATGACCACCTCAAAATCGATTTTGTGTCTAGCTAATATATTGTCAAGTATCTTTTATCAAAAAATATATTATTTGTTACAAAAATTTGATAAATATATTTCAAATACTAATTGGTCAACGGGCCACCTCAGAATGCTCATTTTGTGTCAATAAAAATTTAAAAATCATAGTTATCTACACATACTAAAAAAATATTAAAAAACCTTATTAGCCAATGGACCACCTCAAAATCGATTTTGTGTCTAGCTAATATATTGTCAAGTGTCTTAAATTAAAAATATATTTTTTTTGTTACAAAAATTTGAAAATCATATTTCAAAAACTTATTGGTCAACGGGCCACCTCAGAATGCTCATTTTGTGTCAATAAAAATTTGACAATCATAGTTATCTACACATATTAGAAGAAAAATTAAAAAAACCCATCTCAAAATTAATTTTGTGTCTAACTAATTTATTATCAAGCATTTTAAATTAATATATATATATATATATATACACACACAAAGAGTTAACAATTATATTTCAAAAATTTATTAGCTAACAGGCCACCTTAGAATGCTCGTTTTGGGTCAATAAAAATTTGATAATCGTAAAAAACCAATCTTATAGGATTTGTCATGGAAATATATTATAAAAAGATCTTATTTGGATATCTAGGATCCACACGACAATGTGGAATTAAATTATTATTATTATTATTATTATTATTATTATTGTTATTGTTATTATTATTATTATTATTATTATTATTATTATTATTATTATTATTATTATTATTATTGATTTTAAAAGAACAAATATATAGATTTTTAGATAAATATAAAATGTAGGATGTAGAGAGTGCCACGTAAGCATGCCGATCGACGTGGTGCTCCGAATCCACAACGGAACTAATTTAAAATATATACCCAAAATACTAAACCCTACTAACAAAAACAAAAAAACTAAACCCTAAAAAAAAAAAAAATACTAAACCCTACAAAAAAAATACTCCCTCTGTCCTCCATTTACTGACACTCTTACTATATTGTGACGTTCTCGATTTAGTGAACATTTTTATTTTGGGTCGTAGACTACACAATCACTTTAACACTTTAACACTCTACTTTTTAACACTTTAATACTATTAAAAAAATTAGATGGACCCACAATTATTCCACTTTAACACTTTCACACGTTAATTTATTACTATATTATCAAAATGCAAAAAAACTTGTGCCCAAAATTTTGGTTCACTAAATGGAGGACGGAGGGAATACTAAATCCTACAAAAATAAGTCTTAATGGTGAAATATACCCAAAACAAGATAGTATATTAGTTTTAGAGGCAATTTGTCAAATGTCCATTTAAGTTAGCGGGAATCAAATAATATCCACCAACATAATTTAGACAAATTATGTCCATTTTTTGCCTTTTTAGACCAAAATACCCTTAATGAGTTGACTTTGACTAATTTTTTGACTTTCTTTGTTTTTTTTCTTTAATTTTCTGATACTTTTTATTTGTAATTTCTTTTTTGATTTTTTTAAAAAAAAAATTCAGACGTTTTATTGTTTTTTTCCCCCAATTTTTGGCTCTATTGGCTCTATTGACACTAATAGTATCAATAGATCCAATTGCTTCAAATTTTTTATTTCATGTTTTTTTTTTATTTTGGCTATATTGGCTCCATTGACACTAATAGTACCAATAAATCCAATTGTTTCATTTTTTTTCTTTTCTGGTTATTGGCAACGGTCTTTTATAATCTCATTTGACCTAATAATAGTTCAAACAAATTCATAAAATCAGAATTCAGAAGAAATAAATGAAGCATAAAACTCTATCTCTGAATTGGGTCTAATCGGACTATTTAGAAAAATTAGACCCATTAGAACCAATTTTGTTCACCCAATCCAGTCTATAATCAAAATCCAAGAATCAATTCATATCATGATTTGCACCATTCCAATTCCAATTGCATAAAATCCAAATGAAACCATAAAATCCTAAATCTCAATCGGGTCTATTGGGTTTATTTGAATTAAATAGCCCCATTAAATCCAATTCAACACACCCAATCAAGTGTACAATCACAATCCAAGAAGCAGTTCAAACCATAATTTGCATCATTCCAATACCATTGACATAAAATCCAAAAGAAACCATAAAATCATAAATCTGAATTGAGGTCTAATGGGTACTATTTCGACATTAATAGTACTAATAGTACCAATATTTCAATAATTCTAACCTCAACAATAACAAACAGAAACACACGAAAAATACATCTACATTCTTATTCACGTCTCTAAAAGAAAAAAAAAAATCAAAACAACAGAAGCACTGCAAAAACAAAAAAAGGAGGAAAAAAATTGAAAAAAAAAGAAGCAGCAAACAAAACAACAAAAAAAAAATAAAAAAATGCAGCAAAACAAAACAGAACAAATGGAGGAAAATCAAAATTGAAATCAAATCAATGAATTGAGCGGTCAACAAATCAATGAATTGAAGAATATTTTGACAGCAAAATTGTAATCAAAATCAACAAATTAAAAGATTGAAGGGGAAATACTCCAACGCTGCCGGATTGCGTAGATCTGCGCCGACGCCGTCCACTGTCGGAGCAGGAGAGACCGAATCTGAAGCGCCAACACCGGATCTACGGACCTCGCCACCTTGCTCGTGGAACACTTCTGGTTGTCCGCTGATGGAGGGTGGGTGACGGCGTGAGAGACGGCTTCGCCAGTGGCGAGAATCCACCGGATCTGAACAGCTCTCTCTTCGCCGTCAACATCTGAGCCACTAGATCTGACGAAGGAGGACGAGACGCGAGCTATGTGGACAACGCCCCACCGCGCCTTCGATCTTGCTGCACCCGGCTGCAGCGTCGGAGCTTGAGGGAGGCACGGCCACGAGAAGGCCGCAGCCAGGGTCAGAGGCGAAGAGAAAGCCGGTGGTGTCACTGCGCCAGAGAAAGAGAGGGAGAGAGAGAAAGGGGATTAGGGTTTTGTCTTTTGAGAAATGAAAATATGACGAGGAGACGGTTTTGAGTTTTGTTTAAAATTCAAATTTTACATTGAGGGGTATTTCAGTCCCAAAAAGCAAAAGATGGCCATTATTTGTGTTAGTTATGTTGGTGGACATAATTTGATGTCCATTAACTTAAATGAACATATTTATGCATTATCACTTAGTTTTATACCTACAACTATGAAAGTATTAGTTTTATACCCAAAATATAATGAAAAGACAAGTATACCCTTAAATTTGCTAAAAGCACACCAAAGAATTGCTATTAAAATGTAATGCTTTGATTTCCATGCTTTATTTTATTTTATTTTGTTTAAAAAGAGGATTAAAACCTATAATTATGAGATTTGATTCCGCGCTTCTAAACTGGTATCACTGCCCTAGGTTTATTTGAGAATTATATTTATTTATTATATTTGTTATTAACTAACGGAGGAGACATCAAGAAAAATGGAACCAGACTATTGTCTGAGTTGCGAATGTTACAGTTCATACCTCCAAATTCTGGAGGAGAACAAAACCCGAGATCTTACTCAAATATGAGTAAGACGATAACATCTCGAACAGGCGATTCGAGAGAACGAGAGCCAACGAGAGATCCGTGCACGTACATGGACCATCAAGTTTTACTTAGATCGCCTCATGATAAATTCTTATCCAGAGGGGAAACTAAGACGTATCATGAGATTAGCCCATCAGGATCATATCTGATGGAACTCTCAGGAAAGAATATCGGCCCTAATTTCATAGAGATTACACCGGATCCTTCCAAAATCTCTATGGATCTACGGAAAATCCAGAAGACGGTACAAAATTACGGCAATTGCCTATATGGAGTACCTCAAATTGTGGACGAAATATCCAGCAAATAGGATGTCATAATAGACATTTTGAAGGATATCCAAAAACGAGTGGAGAATCTGGAATCACAACCAGGCCCTAGTCGAATCAAGAAGGATTTCTTTTCAGACGAACCAAAAAGATACCCTATGCCGGTTAAAGAGGTCGAGAAAGACCCAAAAGTGGATCTAATTACTAGAATGATCCGAGGTGAAAAAAAATATGAATAACCTCAAGAGGATCGGACTAGAAGATCTACAAGAGTTAGCAGAATCTTTTGCTAACATGAAGGTGGTGGATCTCAAGATGGCCAAATCAGAAGGAAATCCATCAGAAGGTGACCCACAACCTCAAAGGAGTTCTCATGATTTTGAAGCAAGCTCATCAGATCATCAAAGAACTGATGAATTTGCCGACGATCAATAAAACATCAATGCACGGAGGACAAGATGGAAACATGACACTCATGTTGGAAAAACAACCTTAGAGCCCATCTATCCATACAGAGTCACTCTCAATATCGATGAAATTAATTTCAACGATAAGAGAGAAAGTCATTGATGACTGGGCAACATTAATGAGGATTGCAGAGCAACCGTGGACATGAGCAATGTGGGATTCATCAATTCCTCGAAATGAGTCTCGCAGGAGTCGCAAAGACTGCTTGGGACGAAGGCATAAGCATAGAAGTTAAAAATATGTGCTTTAACAATGAAACTTCCGAGGAGATAACTAAAAGTATGGCTAACGTCCTAAAGAATCATTTCTTAGGAGTTGGCTATTTTGGTACTTTTGATAAAGAGAAGAAAAAGAAATATTCAATGGCTCTTCTTAAACTAAAACTCGCGGTCTTAGATCAAAAGTCACTCAACAAGTTCCTCCAGCTCTTCACGGTCTATCAGCATCAATCAAAGACTGATGATAGTTTGGCAAATGAGATTTTCTTCTTGAAATTTCCTAACCTATGGAGAAAGATGCTCATCCGATAGGATGAGCTTGCTTCATTCGGTAATTACGATGGCGTGGGAAAAATGATGTCTTATATGCATACAAAGCTTACAGAATGGTCTCAACAAGCCACAACACAAAAGAACGTCAAAAAATTAAGAAGGATTAACAAGGCGGCCCCTCTTAATTGTGAAGACAATGATCTCCCAACGGTCATTGGAGAAAATCCTGTTGGTTACAAAAGAAGCAGGAAGAATAGGTATCAACCATATTCTAAAGATAGATGATCCAAGAAAGGATCTTGGAAACCAAGAACGATGTGGTCTAAACAGAAGGCCAGATCATACAAATATGGACAGAGAAGTGGTCCATCAAGAAGAAGGTTTCAATCCAGAGGTACCGGCAGACCTCAGGAGAGAGCACCTATAAAGAAAACTTTCCAAAAAGCTCACACTAGAGCCGACGAAAGTTTTAAGGATTGCAACTGCTGGACGTGCGATGCAGTAGGGTATATTTCTACAAATTGCCCAAAAAATAAGCAGATGAGGAGATTCGAGTCAAATCTTGATATCGAAGACGCGATCTATTTTCAAGATCTCGTACAAGTTTACCAATTTGAGGATATACCCTCAGATGAGAGTATCTACGAACATGAGGAAGTCATTAGTAGTGAAGGAGAGTATGATGGATTCACTGAGTCAAAATCAGACTGAACATGAGATCCATCATCAGGAATGTGAGGATCGAAGTGGTTATTCAAGCCGGACGATCATTTCACAAAGCCAGATTGATAAAATCATGAAGAAAAACCTTAATATACAGAAGTATCAAGACTTTATAGCATGGAGCATAGACTATGCTCTAAGAAACTTTAGTCTCAAAATGAAAGCATCATATTGTCTATGGCATTTCGAGACGAGAGATGGCACTCCGAATCGAGCTTATAGGGAATCAAGCGGAGATGTAATTGATTCCAGCAAGCGATATCTGAGAGGATCTTGAAAAGATAAAGCCGGAGATTGCAGAAAAGATGATTTGGATCCATATTGGAGCAATCCAATTAGTACTCAAATCAGCAATTTGCGCAGGAATTGATTCACCAATCGACATCGCTATCTGTGATAAGCGAGTCAGAAATCTCAAGGATTCTGTGATGGGAACTATTGCGGGAAATTTATGTGCTGGACAGGTGATTGGGATAATATACCCTAAGATTGCTTATAATCTTACTGACACCAATTTCAACAAAGCCTTGACGCTCTATCAAGACTTCAAGAGGAAGGAACTATTGGAAGAAGGGAATAGACCTTATTCCATCATGTATCAGGTATCATATGCACTTTCTAACTCATATCATACTGAGTTGTTCATTGGAAAGCAGATCATCGATATACCAGATATTTTCAAGAAGGTGACAACGGCAATTTGCCCCGATAGAGTCGAGATTCCATGATTAAGAACTGTGGATATGCAAATCCAAGACAGAGTAGTCATAAGGCATGATCAAAGCCTATAGACTACAATCTGGAAGATTGTCATTTCAAGGAGATATGATTACTTCTCAACCAATGGGAAGAAATCTTATTCAACATACTCAAAATAAAGTTTTGAGTCCTAACAAGATGGCTATTACCATCAAGTATCCAGAAGGATGTAGAGGTGTAATTGTCAGATTCGATACCAAAAGATGGGAAACCAATTTCCCTTGTAACGTCTTGTATTATCTCGAGTAACCAGAAGTCCATCATTATAAAGGAACTATCGAAATTGGAGGATGGACGGTCGAGATCAAAGGACGAGCAGGAAGATAGGATAATGTCCTCATATTAGGTTTGGATTTTCTCGAAAAATTCAAACCATGGAGACAAGAAGAAGAAGGAATGATAATCACAGTCAATGAGAGAAAAATACTGATTTAATGACTATCCCCTTCTCAATATACATTCCTATTGGGGTGTTATATGAAAAATATAAGGCATAATACTTTGCTGCTTATATTAATTCTGGTGCATGAATATGCACAGCAAAACGAGGAATCTTCCCAACAGAAGTCGACCTCGGATTGCATGGAGAGATTTTTCCAAGAAAATCTTGATTCTAACAAAAAGAGTCAAGATGGTGGAAATTATAATTGGAGGAGCAGGCCAGACACCTTGGTATAAGGTTAAAACTCCACCAATTTATTTTCATGATACATGAGCACATATCCTGTTAGGAAATAATTTCTTGCAGATGTTCAAAAGATATATGCAAGATAATGAGAAACAAAGATTATTGTTCACAACACAATGTGATCACAAAATCATTGCTCAAAGGATAAAAAGAGCATTTAACAGACAAATGCCATTAGCCTTTCGCAGCAAGCGTGGTGACAAAGGACAACTTCGACACCCAAAAATGCAAGATCAGAGACAGTTCAATAACGCATTATTGAACTATAGGCGAGAAGGAGAGCTTAGCAACAACGAAGCTGAGATCCAAATCCTGAAGGTATCTTTAAACTCTAAAGATATTGAGAGTAATACACAAGTATCACTGGAAGATGTCAAAAGGAAAATTGTAAGGTGTTACAATGAGAATCCTTTGGCATGGTGGGAGAAAAACCAACTTAGAGCAACCTTAAAGGCAAAGCCAGATAAGGTTAATGAGTTTGTCAGATTTAGACCTATCCTGATGAATCTCAGAGATCAACAGGATATGAAGGAGATTATCAAGGAACACCTTGATATGAAGTTAATCAAACCAGGCAACTCGCCGTATAGTAGCCCAGACTTCTTGGTAAGAAACCATGGTGAGATCAAAAGAAATAAACCTAGATTCATTATTATTAAAAAAGTATTAATGACGTTCTTGAGTTTGATGGTTATTTCATCTCTAGTAGAGAACACCTTATTAACTGCATTAGAAATGCTAAGGTTTTCTCCAAGTTTGATTGCAAGTCAGGTTTTTACTAGATTCGCATGGAGGAAAGTAGTAAGAAGTTTACATCTTTCTCTACTCCGCAAGGGCATTATGTTTGGAACGTGATGCCAATGGGTTAACCAATGCACCTCAGATATTCCAGAGCAAGATGGATAATCACTTCAAAGATTACTTCTCTTTCATGTTTGTTTATATTGATGATATTCTTATAACATCAAAAGATATGAATGAACACGTCAAACATCTTGAGATTTTTGCATATGTTTGCTATAAGACAGGATTGGTGCTGTCAAAAAAGAAGGCAATTATCGCAACCCGAAAAATAGAATTTCTAGGAGTCGAGATAGATGAATCGGGAATAATTGTACAGGACCATATTGTTCAAAAGGTCAAGAATTTCTCGGGGGATCTAAAGGAGAAAAACAACTTCAAAGTTTTCTAGGAGTTGTTAATTTTGCAGGAGCATTTATCAAAAATCTTACAAAATATAGAAAAGTCTTCAGCCCGTTATTGAAGAAGGATGTTCAGTTTGTCTAGACATATGAACATCGAAAAGGAATGAGAGATTTAAAGGAGATTTGTGAGAACCTCCCAAAACTCTCAATACCACAAGACGAAGACGATCTAGTCTTGCACACAGATGCTAGTGATCATTAGTTGGCAGCAGTGCTTACAAAGATCACTCCCAATGGGGAAGAACCCTGCAGATACTGCAGTGGATTATTCCAAGAAAATGAGGCCATATGATGGCACATTAACGAGAAGGAATTCTTTGCAGTTCGAAAGGCCTTCAAAAAATGGCCTCTCTTTCTATTAGCAAAGAAATTTGTTTTGAAAGTTGATAACATGCAAGTTAAAGTTTTCTTAAACAACATAATAGAATCTAAACCTGAAAAGGCTAGATTACTTAGATGGCAAGCAGAATGTCAAGATTTTATTTTTGATATTGTCATTATAAAATCTCATGAGAATGTTCTTGCAGATTTTCTGACGAGAGATGGAGCCAACTGAAGCAAGCTCCATCATGATTGCCCAGAAGCATCTCAGGGAAAACCTTGAAATGCTCTCCAGGGAATGGGACGAGTGTGTTCCAAAGGCTGATCAAGCCGGAAGAATACAAACTATCGACAAGACAAAAGTCACCGATAGAATCTGAGCATGCATGCTAGCACAAACACAGTACTGGAGTGCGATTCAAGAGCCAATTCTTTGGGCTTCCAGAATAAATCTAGGAAAATAAGAGTTTTGGTGGCCGGCCCCTATAACGGTAGCAGAGGATTCAAATACCTTTTGCACGAGTCCTAAGTTAGGGGTTTCCACGGAACCATTGGCCCAAGGAAAAAATGAGACTCGTAATTCAATTTCTGAACCATCATGTCAACCCAGCATCTCTGGGGTTAAGGAGAGGGAGATTAATCTTAGGCCAATGACAGACACCTCTAAGGTTAATAATGACAAGATTTTACAAGTTTCTTCTTATTGGCAGGCTTATCAGGCAAGCTGAGAGAAGTTACTGACTAGGCTATGTATCAATCCAAGTAAATCCTTGGTGGATGTCTAAGGAAAATATCCTCGAGTATGGATGATAACAGGAGCTCATCCATAAGAGGTCAAGTAATGGTATGAATTTGGGGCACTTGCCTCAGTTTATACTATCTCTCCAGCGTTTACATAAATCAAAGAATCTACCAAAGTGAATTCAGGAGGCTGTATACAATTCATGGGCTAACAATGAACAACTTAGCCGAGGAGATGTTCTGGAACTCTACTTCATCAGTGCAACTCCAGAACCAGCAGGAAAGGGGAACCATGAAGCCTTTCATTATATAAGGCTTAGGAGAACCGACGAGAGGAGCCATTGTAATATTAAGGTTCCAAGTAGAGAAGTACCACTCGTCTCCACAATCACTGAAGATGAAATCTCAACTCGAAGAGCTTGGGGTTTATGGATCTGTCTTACAGAGATGGACAAAGTCAAGTATTCATTCAAATTCTTCCAGAATTCAGTGAATGGATCATTCCTGTTAAATACCATGACAGGAAAAACTACAAGATTCGCAGAGGAAGTCTTTGAAAGAAAGATGACTTAGTTATGGGAAAACAAGCTTGCGACAAGTAAAGAAACCCATCGCTAGTTTTGTAACATGGCTCATTTTGGGAACTTGATCAACCACATTTGTCCAGCATGCCCAAATAAAAGAGAGCTAGAGTTTGGCAAATGGTTCATGCCAAGGGCAGGAAGAGCCCGAGCTAATGACAAGAAGGAATCAAGGGCGCCACCGAAATGAAAGATGCCCAGGGCCCTAGGAAAAAACTAGGTGGCCGACACAAGAGGGTAGAGTTATGTGACTCTATGATGAAAGTTCCTCACACAAAAAGAAAATGACAAGGGTGAGGAGGGTTTGCAAAAATACGGTTTAAACTTAAATTAAATCGTGGACCCACAGATTGAACCGTGTAACAAATTTTATTCAAGACAGAGACATTTCACCATCTTCTTTTGGTGGAATTCAAAGTGGAGGACCCCAAACTTCACATGCCACCTTCAATAATTGCTGCTTTCAGTGGTGATTGAGGAAGAAGGCCATGCATCACGTGGGAGCAAGCTGGCGTCGGTCGAAAAAAAATCCGAGGCAATAATTTAAGAAGGAGGGATGTCTTCAAACCTCTATAAATAAAAATGAACGAAGGAAGCAAAGATCATCGATCATCTTCTTAGTTTTCTTCAAAATAAAAATTGTAATAGTTTTCTTTTCTAGTGCATGAGTGTTTACAAGTTTGCTACCATAGGTAGCGAAACAAGTTTGTCTCCTCCCAAAAAGAGATATACTTATGCAATAAATAGTTTATAATTCCCTAATAAAAGTTCAGGCTTTTGCTCATTACCAATCATATTTTAAATTTTTTGTTTACCAACAAATTATCTAAGCCTTCACGACGAAGCAGTTTGAGATTTCCTCATATTGGCTTCGGGAGTTTTGCTTAGTGCTTTGAGTAGTTATCACGATTCCTGGAGTGGTGCTTGGATTGATAACCATCGAGGGCGAATTCGCGACAGGAAATCGTATGGTGCTTTGGGTGATTGGACGTGGTCTGTAAAACTTCCGGCGAAGAAGATCCGCGGCAGGAACATTACAAGGTATGAAGTTGGTATACATTAAATTTATTTACGGAAGTGTGATGGTCCTGTTTATTATTTTGATGATTAAACAAATGTTAAACAAATGCAAGAAGGGGTATTGTTGTCATTTTACTACAAGTTGGGTATGAAACTTATATAATTAAAGTGGTGAGTATAAAACTTATATACTTATTCTTTTTGGGTATATATAAAGTTCACCCCAAAAATTATATTAAACCCTACTAAAAAAATATACTAAACCCTACAAAAAACTCAACACTAAGAATAATAAAGAAAAAAATGGAAAGCCAACATAAATGTTTGAGTTCCCTCATAAGCATACCAATCGACATGGTGCTCTGAGTCCGGAAGGAACTAATTTAAAATATATACCCAAAATACTAAACCCTACAATAATAATAATAATAATAATAATAATAATAATAATAATAATAATAATAATAATAATAATAATAAACTCAACCCTAAGAAATACTAGTAATAAAGAAAAAAAATGAAAAGCCAACATAAACGTTTAAGTTCCCCTTTTAACATCCATGTGTATTCCGTTGTCTGATTGATTGGTTTTGAATTTGAATATATTGATATAATTTGTATGATATAAATATTAATTTATTTGCAAAATAAAAATGAATTTTGGATTATATCTATTTATATAGGTTCTCCACAAATTCAATGTGAGATTGAAGAATTTAGAAATTTTAGAATACTAATTTAGAACATTCCACATAGACATGTGAATTAATGTGGAATATCAACTAATTTGCAAAATAAATAAGAATTTGGATTAGAAAGATGCATCTCAATCTAGGTTCTCCACCAACAAATTTTGATAAAAATTCGATGTGAGATTGAAGAATAGAAAAATAAGAGTAGTGTTAATTGGATTAGTAATATCCTAATAATTAAATTGATTATTCTTCCATTAAAATAAAAATAAGATGTCCGTCGCTAATATTATAAAAATCACATATTTAATAAGATGTGAATTTTAGTAATACTTGGTTGTTTGCGTTGATCTTAATATTATCGTAATTCTATTGCTACATGAATAAATAAGATGTCCAAATATTTATTCAACTAATGTAATTTGGAGTGGAGTAGCTTTTGCTATAGTATTAGCTTTGTTAAATTATTATTTTGGTGGATAATTGTAATGTTTATAAGCTATTGTTGGATATAGATTTATATATAACATATAAAACCAAATATAAGGTTAACACAAGTAGATACCGAATGGAATTAGATGTATATGTAGATAGATTATTGGCAATATTAAAATATGTTTAAATAATAATTAATATGTATAAATATATCAATTTTAGATAAATAAATAATGGAGGATGTAGGAGACACCATGTATGCACGTTGATTGTTCACGTTGATTGTTGTAGTGTTCCGAATTTGCAACATAATGGATATATGTATTGTAAGCCTTAAATATTGATTAGTGATGCGGTATAGTGGTTTAAGACATAACCTATCATGTGAGAGGTTATATATTCGGATTCTCTCATTCTCATAATTAAATTTTTAAATTTGAGGTTCTGTAATATAGATAAAATATTATAATTATAATAAATAATATTAATGTATATAAATAATAATTAATATGTATAAATATATAGATTTTAGATAAATAAGAATGGAGGCCGTAGGTAAATTTTTAAATTTGAGGTTCTATAATATAGATAAATTATTATAATTATAATAATTAATACTATTAATGTATATAAATAATAATTAATATGTATAAATATATAGATTTTAGATAAATAAGTGTTGGGAACCCTGTTTAGTTTAGTTTTGATGATGTTATTAGAAACCACACTTAGTTATAGGACTTAGTTATAGGATTGATAGGAACAGACTGATCTCTTTGTTTGGATCAGTCAAGCTTAACTCGGACAGGTTGCTCCATGTAAAGATCAAGGTTGGTAGTGCAACCTTGTACCTAGTTAGATCAATCTGTCAACCTGTTCCTTAGTCAACCTGCTCATGTAACCTGCTGAGACCAACCTGCATAGTCCAACCTGCTGAGGCCAACCTGCATGCTGAGGCCAACCTGCATAGCCCAACCTGCATGCTGAGCCCAACCTGCATAGGCCAACCTGCTGAAGCTAATATGCTTAGTCAAACTGCTGTGAGTCAAGCTGCTATTAGTCAACAGCTTCTCAAGATGAAGATTCTAATACAAAGATCAAGCTTGAAGACCACAGAAAGCAAAGACAGCTTGAGGTACAAAAGGTCGACTTTCCCAGTCCGACCTAAGCTGTGCCTTGCCAACCTCGATGGTTCAAGCTGTACAGAAAACCTCAACGGCTAGAAGTCCAGTCAGCAGTACGGTTCTGACACCTCTGCAACTCCAACGACTCTAATTCAAATTGGAGTCATATAAATACTTCAAGCCATCCCATAATCGAATGAAGGAAAAATAGACGGGGAAGAGAAAAAAAAAATAGAGAGAGGAAACCAGAGTTTCAAAGCCAAATCTATCTAGAAATCTTTACGCTTCAAAGCCAAACTCAACACTCGAATCCAAGCCATTTCCCAAGTGTTGAGACCTTCAAGATTTCAGATTCTGGAACCTCACAGAATACTACTCCACAAGCTTACTACATATTCATCCAAGTAAAGAAGAATCTGTTAGTTTAGCTGCAAGGTTGTATGTAAGAATGTATGAAAGGTTGTAAGGGTCACGACCCAGAACTCATGCTCGGCTCAAGTCTAAAGATTGACGAAGGTTGAGGCTGGTACTCAGCCAGTATAAATAAGAGAGAAGGAATTTCAGATACGACGGTATCTGACGTGGATGTAGGGACGTTTCCCGAACCACGCTAAATCGACTGTCTCGATCTCTCTCTCTGTATCTTTTATTTACAGTCGACCTTACAATGTTCAACTAACCTTCATTACATTGCACCTCATTGATATAATCAACCTGCATAAAGATCCAGACCAAAGAAAGAATTTTCTAAGAGGTAGCCAACCTGTCTACCAAACTTCCGCACACAGTTCGGTTTAGCAAGCTCACCAGTATACTGACTGAGCTGGATAAACCGAGCTGCACTGATAAGCTGAGCTGACAACTCAGTAAGATCAATTTTGTTTTTAAAGTCAAAACTGTTGGCAAATTGGTGTATGCCCCCTCCCATACACCAATGACTACTTATCGGGGCCTACAAGTGGTATCAGAGCGGTGGTTCTTTTGACCATCGTATCTATTTACTAAAAGTTCTTTTCAAAACTTTTGGTCGAATTGAACTGATCTAGGAAAATTCTTTTCGTAACCTTCATATCTACCTGTCATCATGGAAACTGCACTTGTTCGCAATTGCGAAGATTTTTCTATATAGGGATATGAAGATTGGAGCTTCAGGATTTGCATGTGCCTGCAAGCTCGTCACATTCGCATGTGGGATATCATCAAAAATGGACCCTCTCTTATCTACAGAGAAAAGGTTCAGATTGAAGGAGAATCTCCAGGCGAGGCCACGTTCAAACAAGTGGTCAAGAGTCCTCGTAAGTACACTGCCGAGGAAAGATTAGAAGCCAGCCTGGACAATTATGCGAAAGCGCTCATCTCAAGCACAGTTAAAGGAGTTCACCTTGTCAAGATTAGAAATCTGCAAACTGCAAACGAAATGTGGGATACTCTAAAGTCTCTCAGCATAGGATCTGAAGAGTCGCAAGAGAACAAGCTCTCCATGGTCTGCAACAATTTCAATGAATTCAAGATGTTGCCTGAAGAGACTGTGGAGCAGATGAGAGATCGCTTCATGAAGATCACTCTCGAGATCGCTGCTATCAAAAAGGACAAATACACTCAGCGAGAGTTGAATCTCAAGGTCATTCGTGCCCTCCCAGCAAGTTGGCATGTGTTTCCCTCCATCCCAACCGACCTGACTTCAATAAGCTCACAACCGAAGAGCTTTTTGACATTTTGATGGGGAATGAGTACGAGATCATTCGTATTCATGGATCAGCTCCAGCTTGCTCTAACAAAGGAAGTAAAGCTAAAAGGAAATGGTATCAAGGGGAAGAAAAAGATGCTGCATTTCGAGCTGATCTGGCCAAAGATGTTCCTCCCAACTTATCTAAAGAGTTCACTAGGAAGGACGAGCTGCTGCAAGATCTCACGATGATGACAAGAAAGCAGGAGAGGTTGGAATCTCGAATGCTCAAGTATAAGCAGTTCTATCGCGAGAACAAGCACAGAGTCGGCAAACACAACCTCAACCGCTCTGATTAGCAGAGCACTGGTAAATCCCTCGAATTTCAATTCTACTAACTTTTGGGGTACTTGTTGTGGTTATGGCAGGTCAGGTCACTACAAGTCAAACAGACCAGATCTGATCAAAGCCGACTGAAACAAGCTTATTGTCAAGCTGGAAACACCAGCTCTAGTCACCCAAGCTGGCTACTAAGATCGGTGGTACCAGTGTGATTCATATGAGCAGTCTCTCTTTCGAGATTTCTTCCAAGCTGCTCATCAAGGTTAAAAGTATCAGAGAATCCAAGCTGCTGAGGAGCCATCTTATCATGCAGATTGCTATCAACCTGCTCCTCAACCTCTTCAAGGGAGCTCGACCTCCCACTTAGCATCCGATCTCAACAAAATGCTAAGCCTACTTTAATACTTCCAATTTCTGTTGCTGCTAGTGTTACACTCACGACAATGGGAAATATAAATTAAAGACTTTCAATTGCGAAGCAAATTCTGGAGTATTTCTAGGGTACTTTAAGATGAGCTGCACAATTAAAGTCCTTAATAAGATGAACATGACTGTGGAGGTAACACCTGTTATTATTTTAATAAGTCTGCGTGTCTGTACAGGAAACTCTCAATTGATCAACAAGCAGATCACAATACAAGTGGTACAAAAGAGCAAACTGATCAAAACCAGATCACATATCAAGGGGGAACTGATGGAAGGACATCGAGCTGCCTCACCAGCTCAATCATAACAGATTAACTCCCTACTCACATATCAGTCTATCAGCTCCATACCTCATCCCTCAAGCTCATTCTAAATTTGTAGATCCCAAGATCAAGCCTGAACTTGAATAATATGAAGAAGAGATCACTCAAGGAAGATAGAACATGATCTTCCGGAGGAGCTCATTGTTGGGAACCCAAAGGATGGTGCATCGAATCGATGATCGTGGTGAACAAGATAATGGAAAGGCTGTCTCAAGATGCAGATCGAGAGCAACAGATCAGCTAAGCTTATTTCTAGAGTTGACCTGATCAGTCTGCTCAGTCAATCAAGTTGATCTCATAATCAAGCTAACCTCTCAATCAAGCTCATCTCGCAACCAAGCTAGCCTCCTAGTCAAGCTGATCAACCTTGCCACATTTTAAGGAGGAATGATCACTGATTTGCCAGCCCAGCCAATATATCCGTAAAACACCAGATCAACAATTAAGGGGGAAACAGAGAATGCAATGATCTTTCCAAGCAAGTCAAGCTCAAGGAAAAGAACTCTTCTTTTCGCCAGATCGTCCAGACCCTTATTGATAATGTCGAAAAGGGGGAAAGATGTAGAAAGAGCATGGAAAAATGTAGAAAAAGGGGGAAAGATGCAGGATAGATGCACTACTGGTATCAAGATGCAGGAAGAGCGTAGAAAGATGTATAAAGAGCATGGAAAGATGCAGGAAGAGCATAAAGCACAGAAAGCAAGTTCAACTTGCTGAACTTTTAGTTCATTGATCTTATATTCTTATCTTTAGGAACTATTTGTAAAGTGTTGGTTTCGACATCATCAAAAAGGGGGAAATTGTTGGGAACCCTGTTTAGTTTAGTTTTGATGATGTTATTAGAAACCACACTTAGTTATAGGACTTAGTTATAGGATTGATAGGGACAGACTGATCTCTGTGTTTGGATCAGTCAAGCTTAACTCGGACAGGTTGCTCCATGTAAAGATCAAGGTTGGTAGTGCAACCTTGTACCTAGTTAGATCAATCTGTCAACCTGCTCGTGTAACCTGCTGAGGCCAACCTACATAGGCCAACCTGCTGAGGCCAACCTGTCTGCTGAGGCCAACCTGCATGCTGAGGCCAACCTGCATGCTGAGGCCAACCTGCTGATGCCAATATGCTTAGTCAAGCTGCTGTGAGTCAAGCTGCTATTAGTCAACAGCTTCTCAAGATGAAGATTCTAATACAAAGATCAAGCTTGAAGACCACAGAAAGCAAAGACAGCTTGAGGTACAAAAGGTCGACCTTCCCAGTCCGACCTAAGCTGTGCCTTGCCAACCTGGATGGTTCAAGCTGTACAGAAAACCTCAACGGCTAGAAGTCCAGTCAGCAGTACGGTTCTGACACCTCTGCAACTCCAATGACTCTAATTCAAATTGGAGTCATATAAATACTTCAAGCCATCCCAGAATCGAATGAAGGGAAAATAGACGGGGAAGAGAAAAAAAAAATAGAGAGAGGAAACCAGAGTTTCAAAGCCAAATCTATCTAGAAATCTTTACGCTTCAAAGCCAAACTCAACACTCGAATCCAAGCCATTTCCCAAGTGTTGAGACCTTCAAGATTTCAGATTCTGGAACCTCACAGAATACTCTCCACAAGTTTACTACATATTCATCCAAGTAAAGAAGAATCTGTTAGTTTAGCTGCAAGGTTGTATGTAAGAATGTATGAAAGGTTGTAGGTCACGACCCAGAACTCGTGATCGGCTCAAGTCTAAAGATTGACGAAGGTTGAGGCTGGTACTCAGCCAGTATAAATAAGAGAGAAGTAAGGAATTTCAGATACGACGGTATCTGACGTGGATGTAGGGACGTTTCCCGAACCACACTAAATCGACTGTCTCGATCTCGATCTCTCTCTATCTTTTATTTACAGTCGACCTTACAATGTTCAACTAACCTTCATTACATTGCACCTCATTGATATAATCAACCTGCACAAAGATCCATACCAAAGAAAGAATTTTCTAAGAGGTAGCCAACCTGTCTACCAAACTTCCGCACACAGTTCGGTTTAGCAAACTCACCAGTATACTGACTGAGCTGGATAAACCGAGCTGCACTGATAAGCTGAGCTGACAACTCAGCAAGATCGATTTTGTTTTTAAAGTCAAAACTGTTGGCGAATTGGTGTATTCCCCCCCATACACCAATGACTACTTATCGGGGCCTACAATAAGAATGGAGACCGTAGGTGATGCACGTAAGCATATGAATTAATGTGGTGCTCCGAATCCGCAACGGAATTAATAATTATTAAGAAGACAAAAATATTTTGTTTTTTTCCTTGATAATAGTAGTATCGAATATATTAATAAAATAAAAAGTAAATGAAAGGATGGACAGAGCTCAGAGATGCATATATGTTTTCCTATCAACGTCGACGAAGTTTCCAGGAAGATGTGTTGCACAAATAAAGACATTTATATAACTATTATGAAATTATTACTCTTCGATTATTTCAAACATTTCATTATCACTTTATCCGAATATGTTTTCATGTCGTATTTTTATATCGTCAAGTAATTCATTGATTATTGAACTTTAATACGTACATTTCACAAAAAGATGAGAATAAGTTTTACTGATAATAGTATAAAATTATTTTGAAAGAACCACATTAATTTACTCAATATTATTCCCCCATGTCCTACAAATTCAATCTCAATTAATATATTTAACCGTCCATTATATTCGTTCTCAAATCCAAAATGAAAATTATAACAACCCACTACCATAATTAATACTCATTAAAATTCTTGTAAATTACACAATATGACAATAACGCAGCTCACAAAAAATAAGTACACTATAACGGTGTTTTATTTGAGTGAAAAATAGTGAAAATGAAATTTTTCTTCCTGTTTCTTATTTTTTTTCCATGTTCTCTTTAATGGATAAATTTTTGGAGTATGAGGGAAAAAATTTCTTATCTCACATTTTCACTCCAAATTATGATAATATTTTCTCACTCATTTGGAGCGATAATATTTTTCCTTTCCTTTCACCTTAGAAAACATATACCACTCCAGGCTTAGGCTATTAACTCATTTTTTATTCATATGTGAAGTATAAAAAATTCAAATGAGTTAATAGTCTGCGACCGGAGTGGTATGATAAAACAACAAGTAGCGGCACAGTGTGAGATAATATTTTCCATTCTCTTCTTATTATTCTTTTTCTTTCTCATCAAGAGAATACACCATCACAAATTTATGTTTCTTACTCATGTCTTGACAAAAATACTTCTAAAAAAATATTTATTTTTTTAAATACCAATCTAGCACTTTAAAAAATGCGTCTTTCCCGAAATCCAAAGGCAATTGAAAATCATTCGTCTACTCAACAATCTCCAAAAATAATTAAACGCGTACACCAAATGAGCGCCACAGATTCTTAGGCCACCAAAATATTTTCAATTGTATGCTAATGTACCGGCCGTTGATATTCTACAGAAATCATTTTATGTTATAAATTTTAATAATATACTCCATATGAAGTAATAATATCAGAACAAAATAATTTAAAAAAATATATTAGCATTGAATTACACTATTATAAAAGAAACATGTTAATAAGACATAATTTCTCGTTATGTTTACATATTTAAGTGTCCGTTCTTCTGAGTAATAGAA
Source organism: Mentha longifolia (assembly GCA_001642375.2). Lineage (NCBI taxonomy): Eukaryota > Viridiplantae > Streptophyta > Magnoliopsida > Lamiales > Lamiaceae > Mentha > Mentha longifolia. The sequence continues at coordinate 21,110,814 of CM038112.1, read as the reverse complement.
AAATAAGTTAATAAGATCCATATTATACATGCTTTACACATTTTTTGAAATTAGATGGAAAAAAAATTGAGTTTTGATTTTTATTTATTTTATAAATTTAATAATTTTTATATTAATTTCTGAAACTTAGAATATAAAATAACAATAAAAATTAAAAAATAAATAGTGCCAAAATAAAAAAAAAAACAAAAATAAAAAAACGACGAAATTGCTCACGAATGATACATAGTATCATTTCTCTTTTTTATGCAAGTTATTTACTGGGAGAAAATTGTGAATGTTATTGCAACTAAACTTATAAAGATGCGGAGTAGTACCATTTTTGAGTTTGGGCCTCTTAAATAATTGAACTAGTGAGCCCATAAGATTCAGGCCCAAATATGAACGTTAATCTTTCATTTTAATATTACAAGGGTTAAATTGTCATTGATAAAACTGGGATTGCGGAAGTGAATTGCAAACTCCGCGGCCATCAATCCTTTTTCAAATTGGAAGGAAACGAAACCCTAATTCTTCTCGATTGTGCGCACTGCATCTCTCCTCTTCTCTCTCTCTCTCTCTTTGATTGTGTTTACTGTGTCTCTCTCTCTAACTAGATCTTGTGTGCAACTCAAATAAATTTCTTTGATATCGAATCATGTAGCATTTTCATTTATTCAACATTTTTTCACCGGATCGCGCCTGAGAGGGAAAAGGTAATTTTTGTTAATTTTGATCGGAACATATTTGCGTTACTATCGGAGGTGAAGAATATTTTGGTGTTATTTATTTTTCTTTCTCTTCTTTGATCTCTCTTGTTAGGGTAGCTATTGTCTGTTTCCTCTGTTGGAAAATGCCAGAAATCATCATATTCTGGATCTTGTTTTTATGCACCTTTAGTTTTGTTGAATACGATCGCATAGCGAAGTGGATATCGCGTTAGACTCCGAATCTAAAAGTCGTGGGTTCGAATCCCACTGTGATCGTGCCCTTGACACGTTTATTTGTTCATCTTTTTTTTGTGTGTTTATTTTTCTATTTTTAAGATTTTCAAATGTGGAAATCTTAATTATGAATCAGCAAAATAGAGTGGGTTAGGAAGAATTTTGGCCAAAAATACTATTTTAATGTAATCTTGAAAGTGAGTAATGGTGCAAAGATTTGTTATTAGTGCAAAGAAATTGAGCAGAATAGATCACATTTTTCCTTCTTGACTTGCGTACATGTAGGTCTAGGTGTAGTGTAGTCTAATTTTAATTTTATAATTTTTCCAATTTTTTATTTATATGTATATACTGATTTATATTTATAATTTAATTATGCATATGTGTAGGTCCTCCATAAGATTGTTACAACATTACAAGGTGAAAAACACACACACTTAACCACTTAACCACGTACTACTAAAATTAACCTTGAAAATCTTGCTATACTCTACATCTCCCTACTAATCAAGATTCAAGCATGAGAAACACACACACTACAAGGTGAAAAAAACACACACTTGTGCAATTAATTTCTGAGTAGGAAATCAACTTAAGGCACACTTTTCTGAGTGTATATATAATCAAGATGAGCCTCCAAAGCAGCCCTTCTCATCAAGCACTCTTCATCTCCATATACACATTCCTCCGCTCCCATCACCTTCTGCAACTCAAACTTAATCCCTTAATATTCAATAAAATAAACATCCAAATATACATATATAATTTAACTTCTCAAAAGGAAGAACTTACATCAAAAGAATCTAGACTTGGAATCTTGAAAATAGATTTCTTTCCGTTGATCTCTTGATCTACTTCTCCTGTGGAAAGATTAATTTACTCGAGTTTTTGAAGAGTATCAATAACATAGCCGGAAAACAAAGGGGATGAGACACATACCATTTTCCGACGCCTTTTTCCCGGCAGTGGACGGCGAAGCGGTGATAATGGAAACAACTAGGAAAAAAGTAAGCAGAAGTTTGTGAAGATTGGATTTCATGGTTGAATTCTAGTAGAGTTGAGCTTCAAGAAATTTGTGTGAATTTATGGGCTAGAGAGACAGAGAGATAGAAGTTTATTGTTGGGAGTTGGGAGGTGGAAGAGAGCATATGTGCCGAATATAAATACTGTACATGCATATAGTCTATAGCGCACTTAACTTTCCTTTTTCAGACCATGTATAGCACAATTGTTTCTTCACTTTATCTTCTTTTTCTTTCTGTATGAGATCCTACATCTTATTTTATTTTATTTTATTTTTGTATAGTTGACAATGCTTATGCCGAATTTTGGGATACTATTGAAGAAATAATATATGATGTCAATGTACTTGAGAATGTAAAAGTCAACATCTACACATTTTTTGCACTAGCAAATTACATTTAATTTGCCACCATGTCGATGAATCTTGAGAGTGTATTAATACACTAGTTTTTTGTTTTTATTTTTATTTTTTAAAGATTACTTATTACATTAAGAGGTGAAATGTAAGATCATAAAAATAGGAGCAAAGAACATAACATATTCACGTGATAATAAGGGGGTGGGGATTAACCTCAAGAAAGCAGAGGACACAGGATTTTGTTTGGTCGTTGTCGATCATGGTAGTGGGCCTAACCAAAAAGCCCCAAAAATAATAATTGTGCAATAATAATAGCATTAAAGTCGAGACTGTTTTTACGAGAAAGTCAACCTTATCAGATTTTTTTTTTTTTTTTGATATATCTCCTTTTTTACTTTAACCCGTGATGAAAACATTTTAGAATAAGTAAAATAAATAATTAAAAGAATAAATAATTGTTGCTTTCTTCTTTCATAATACCAGATCCTAATTTTTTTCCCACTGATTTTGAAATTTTATACTGATGAAGTTTAAAGTGAATTTTTAGAGTATAAGGGTACCTACAACGATTTCTCTTATCTTGGCGAGCAAATATCTAGGCTTTTGCAAGAAACCTATTGCCTGAGTTTATTATTGTAATCATGCATATACAAGTGGCGAAGCCAGCATGGTGCATGGAGGTGCAAGTACATCCAAATTTTTTTTACAAGTATTATATATTTACTAGTTATATATATATATATATATATATATATATATATATATATATATATTCACTAAATTAAAAATTATTAAAATGCAACTCACTCACTTAAACTTTAACATGCCCCAAATAATAATAATAAAAATAAAAATAATAAATAAACCCAAACAGCCCAACTCCAACCAATAGCCCATTACCTTTACAAAGCCCAAATAAAAAAATAAATAAAATAAAAGTAAAGAGAAGCATCGGCCAGACGACAGAACAAAAAACAGTGTTCTAAAAGTCGCTAGGTGTTAGTCGGGCGGTGAGGTGGGGACTAGCGCCTAGGCGGGGACTAGTCGGATTAGAATTATAATGCTTACTTTTATTATTTTTACACTATATTCTAAAGTACAAACTATATAAACATATATTACTCATAATTTTATTTTTAATTTATAATAAAACATATTAATATATTAATTAATAGTTAAAATTCCATAAACTTAGTAGTCTTCCAAATAAATTTCATAGTATATAATATTTTTTTTCATAAATTTAAACATGAAATCCATAAATTTGAACATAAATAAACTAAATATATAAATTTAAAATTAAAACTCTAAATCCCTAATCAAATCCGCCCAGCCCGCCTAGCCGCCTAGCCGACCAGCCTGCCTGGAGCCGCCTAGCCCGCCTAGGCAGCCGACTAGCCCGTCTAGGCGCCGATTAGCGCCCGAGCGCCTAGAGACCGTCGACTAGCCAAAAGTCAGGTCGGCCATGGTCCGACTGGCGCCTAGGCGGCCAACTAGGCCGATTTTTAGTACACTGATAAAGAAGAGAACTCGGCTGCTACACCCGCTAGGCTGTTGTGCTCAAAGCCGCTAGGTTGTTGTTTGGTCACTTACATTGAAAATGATATATTTCTTCGAATTTTTTATGACGATTATGTTCTTTATTTTTATTTTTTTGTATTTTAAAGTGTATTGGCATTATACTCCGTATTATTTTAATATGAAGTACTTTTTATGTTTATAATTATGTGAATTTTTTGCACCCCGAATTAGAATTCCTGGCTCTGCCACTGTTCTAAACTAATATTTGTTCTCTTAAACATATTAGTGTTGGGAGTGCAATCTTTTGATCGGTTGAATATAAATTCACGAGTAAAATTACGGGGGAATGCTAGGTTTGGCTAGACTAGTGATAGTTTAGCTTCTATTCATTATAGGACGGCTTGGAGAGTGAAGATGTATCGTAAGGTGTGTGATCCTGAGTGAGTAAGATCATTTGTAACTCTAGTTCTATATATAGTGACTCTTGGGTGTCCCCCCATGCCAATATAGGTGTGTGTGATCTCCAAACTTGATTGTCAATTACTTGTAGTGATTTATTGCTTTCATGTAATTTTTTGAAATTCGGACCGGACATCGAACCGATCATCCAAACGGGTCATTGGGTCACTGGTTCGACCGATTGAACCGTTCTCAAAAAACCAGATGACCCATATTTTATTATATAGATAGTATATATTAAAAATATAAATACTTAAATAAGACTATAACTTGAATAATATACTATAAAATTTATGTAAATTAAAAATAAATTTAGATGCCTCAAATGTTTATTCAATTCAATGAATATGAAAAAATTCACGTTCAAATAAAAATAATAATTACCATGATATATATGCCAATTGTATTTTAATGTAAATAGACCATAAATAATATTTTCTCTGTCTCGGCCAAAGTGAACCATTTTATTATTTTATACATCACATATGAATAAAAAATAGCTCACTTTGATTGGGACGGAGGAGTAAGAGCATCTCCAGCCGTAAGCCCGCTTTCGGGGCTTGCGGTCACTTTCCGGTGGAGAGGGGCTTGACATATTGAAAGTTAAAAAAAAAAATAGCGAAAATTGTAGAAATAGATAGATGATTTTAGGTAGATTTGAGTGTGAGTGGTATGAAATGGTGTAGAAATTGTGTGGTGGAGATATGAATTTATAGGGAAAATTAGGAATATGGCCGTTAGCCCCATAATTCAAATTTTGAATTTTAATTTTTTTAATAATTAAATTCGCAAAAAAATAATAATAAATAAATCGGCCTCTGACGTCACAATGATGTCAGCAATGACGCAAGGGCAGAGGCTCGCATATGCTAGCTGATCCGCCCTCACTTTAGGGGTAAGGGAGATGCAATAATAATCGATTGAGTAATCGAGTCGAACCACAAGGAATGCTATGGCGTGAGAATTTCAACTAGTAATCTAGCTATTTAACTACTATCCAAGCTACCGAATGTCATGTTTTTGTGTTTTCTATAAGCTAATAATCAAATGAAATGACAATTAATCAAGAAACAAACAAGTAACAAACGATTGAAATCAATAAGAGAAAGTATGGTTCCAAATATAATCCGACTTTCACTAGAGAAATAGGTTTTGGAATTTGCAAGGATAAACCGATTTAATCTAATTCATACGGGAATTCTTTATAAGATATACACCAACTCTTTTCTCAAGCAATCAATGTAAGTAGATTAACCTATGACATCTATCTCCGCTAGGTCTCAAGATGCATACATCAACTCCAAATAGCTCAATTAATATCTAAAATCTCCTATTAGCAAGGTTTACTAATATGTTGTGATTTGATGCCAAGTGTTATGAACTAAAGCCTACTAAGCATTTAATCAAACACCTTATATGCACTCAATGATGGCCAATCAATCATGCAATAAAATCAAGTCCCAAACCACAAGACATATGAATTAGAAGGCAAATCCAACTACAATATCCAAAAAAACCTATTAATCTAGATCATGTCTTCATATATTTGAAACCAAAGGAAATTTAGCTAGACATAATTAAAGGAAATAAACCATAAAAAGTAAATAAAACCATGCTTAAAAGAAAGAGAATTTAATAAGGAAGAAGAAGATGGTCTTCAATTGCAAATCCAACCAATATAGCTCCAACAATCTTTAAAATACTAAAAATGAAAGAGGGAAATGTTTCTAGGGTTCTAGGATAATAAGGTGTGTAAAAGTTACATCAAAAAGGGAAGAATTTGGGGTTAAATACATTAAAAATCGTGTTTAGGTCGAACCGGGACGAACCGGGGCGAAACGGTGCGAACCGGGAGCTTTCTCGCGCAACCGGCGGTCCATGGGAGGGGCACCGGCGGTCCACTCCAGTGGACCGCTGGTCTCTCTGTGGTGTTCGGCGGCCTGGGTGTGGTGAACCGGCGGCCAAATGGACCGCCGGTTTGGGTCGCCGGTTTGCCGCCCATCCGTCCTCTCTTGCGCAATATTTTCGTTTTCGCTCGTTCTCTCTCGTCCGAACTCCGATTCTTGATCCGCTTTTTGCTACGGCTTCCTAATGAACTCCTCTTCAACATGGAATGATCAAAGTTGCCAAATGAGTTCTTCATAAATCTGCCAAAAGACACAAAGAGACTCAAGAGAATGAGGAAAATATAAACGAACTTGAACTAGTGAAAACCTAACTTTATAAATTCAAATTTCACATTCTTGACCCTAGGTTTCACCCTAATTAAGCTCGATTCTTTCTCATTTCTAGCCTCCGATCCTGTTAAATTTTAGATGATGTTAAATTTGTTGAATTTATCGAGTTGATTTTATTTAAATTTAAGGTTCGCGGGTGGCGGGTACCCGGCGGGTGGCGAGTTCGTGGGTACCCGATGGGTGGCGGGAACCTGCGGGTTGCGGGTTTGGGTGGCAAATGATATCTGTGGCGGGTTGCGGGTAAAGATTTTTTTCATGGGTACCGGTATGGATATCTACTATCCGCGTCCGCCGTACCCAATTGTCATCCCTAGAGACTATCCATGAGGAAGAAGGGGTAGGTATTATTATTAAACTTAGCGGCGCTTCTGCGTTTGGGAATAAGAGGTTTTCTATGAGAATTCCTCTTAGGCTTATTTTCTTTGTTCTCCAGTTATTTATAATAATTTTCTTATTCTAGTTTCTTAGTTATTCTCCTTTACTCTAACACAAGTTTTTTTAAGTTATTTATAATAATTTTCTTATTCTAGTTTCTTAGTTATTCTCCTTTACTCTAACACAAGTTTTTTTATAATTTATTAATGGAGGTTGTTGAGCCTCTTGTGCCCTTCTCTCTTGCTCAACTCTCCAAGCTCACATATCTTCCAATTCCTTCCTAAGAGCCTCAACATCTTGATTGTTAGCCATATTTTGTTCTTCAATAAAATTCCTTCTTCTATGCCTTCTTTCAAAGTTCAAGATCAAGGGTTGAACAAGTAATCCCTTAGACCTTGTGTGCATAAACCTACAAAACAAAAATTAAAAGAAATAATGCTTGAATTAGTAACTCAATAACCAAATCGACTATTGAAACTCAAACTAAACAGTCCCCGGTAACGGCGCCAAAAATTGATCCGCCCTCACTTTAGGGGTGAGGGAGATGCAATAATAACCGATTGAGTAATCGAGTCGAACCACAAGGAATGCTATGGCGTGAGAATTTCAACTAGTAATCTAGCTATTTAACTACTATCCAAGCTACCGAATGTCATGTTTTTGTGTTTTCTATAAGCTAATAATCAAATGAAATGACAATCAATCAAGAAACAAACAAGTAACAAACGATTGAAATCAATAAGAGAAAGTATGGTTCCAAATATAATCCGACTTTCACTAGAGAAATAGGTTTTGGAATTTGCAAGGATAAACCGATTTAATCTAATTCATACGGGAATTCTTTATAAGATATACACCAACTCTTTTCTCAAGCAATCAATGTAAGTAGATTAACCTATGACATCTATCTCCGCTAGGTCTCAAGATGCATACATCAACTCCAAATAGCTCAATTAATATCTAGAATCTCCTATTAGCAAGGTTTACTAATATGTTGTGATTTGATGCCAAGTGTTATGAATTAAAGCCTACTAAGCATTTAATCAAACACCTTATATGCACTCAATGATGGCCAATCAATCATGCAATAAAATCAAGTCCCAAACCACAAGACATATGAATTAGAAGGCAAATCCAACTACAATATCCAAAAAAACCTATTAATCTAGATCATGTCTTCATATATTTGAAACCAAAGGAAATTTAGCTAGACATAATTAAAGGAAATAAACCATAAAAAGTAAATAAAACCATGCTTAAAAGAAAGAGAATTTAATAAGGAAGAAGAAGATGGTCTTCAATTGCAAATCCAACCAATATAGCTCCAACAATCTTCAAAATACTAAAAATGAAAGAGGGAAATGTTTCTAGGGTTCTAGGATATTAAGGTGTGTAAAAGTTACATCAAAAAGGGAAGAATTTGGGGTTAAATACATTGAAAATCGTGTTTGGGTCGAACCGGGACGAACATGGGCGAAACGGTGCGAACCGGGAGCTTTCTCGCGCAACCGGCGGTCCATGGGACTGGACCGCCGGTCTGAACGGCCGGTCTCTCTGTGGTGTTCGGCGGCCTGGGTGCGGTGAACCGGCGGCCCAATGGACCGCCGGTTTGGGTCGCCGGTTTGCCGCCCATCCGTCCTCCCTTGCGCAATGTTTTCGTTTTCGCTCGTTCTCTCTCGTCCGAACTCCGATTCTCGATCCGCTTTTTGCTGCGGCTTCCTAACGAACTCCTCTTCAACATGGAATAATCAAAGTTGCCAAATGAGTTCTTCATAAACCTGCAAAAAGACACAAAGAGACTCGAGAGAACGAGGAAAACATAAACGAACTTGAACTAGTGAAAACTTAACTTCATAAATTCAAATTTCACATTCTTGACCCTAGGTTTCACCCTAATTAAGCTCGATTCTTCCTCATTTCTAGCCTCCGATCCTTAGCCACATGAATTCTCTTTCCAAATTCTTACAAAAATAGATCAAAAACCAAAAATAAACGAGAAAAGTAGAATGTATGCTACAAGTTAAGAAACCCTAGCATTTCTAACCTTTAAGCACATGAATCGAGACTTAAACACACGCAAAACACACTCAACATGCACATAAAATACGTGTCAATCACTCCCCCAAACTTAAGCCATTGTTCGTCCCGAACAATGAAACGAACAATCAAAACACTTAACACGTATGGGATGTGCATTTCAAGTTCATCGATGCCTCATTTCTATTCAAAACCATTTAAACTCAAGGAAATCATCAAGTCAAGCCAAACACTCATGAAATTACTCACTCTCCTAGCATAGAACTCAATCACCTAAGCACATTCGACTCTAGACCTCACAAGAAACATGTGTATCACTCGATCACTCAATATATGGAAAAGGTAAGCACTCATCAAAATCATGCAATACATAACTTTGACCATAAGCTTGCCTATCAACTCAAGTTTCTAATACTACAATGCATGCACAAATTAGGATCAAAAAGGTCTTTATTAAGCTTGGAATGTAGGGACATTGGTTAAGGTAGGGGATTTTAGGCTAAGTGGCTTAAATTTACATTCAAGCATCCTTACCCCTTTTCTTCTCCTTTCAAAGTATGAATTTCTTCATCTTCCACCTTATCCAACCCCTTTTTATCAAATGAACCCAAGCTTCTATCAAAATTCTAAAGAAACACTCCTTTATACTCTTATTCTTTTCTTTTTTATTGTAAGAACTTTGTTCTTACGTTTTTTTTTTCCAATAAGAACTTTGTTCTTATTTTTTCGATTTTAACTTTGAGCTTATAGGAGTGCCCTTTCATTTCAAAATCCATCTCTAGACCCTTCACCATCACTACCCATTTTTCATGACTTTTCAACTTCACCAAGGTTCCCTTAACCATCCTTCACCCCCTATCATCCGGTTCAAGAAGAAAATGATATATTCAAGGCTCAAAATGGGACGACAATGGTAATGAAAGATAGGTTAGTGTTTAGGAAATTGGGCTATGCAATGATGGCCTAAAATCATCTCCTAATCATACAGACATGTAACATTTATAACAAGAGTATCAAGACAAGTTCTAGTAAAGAAAATGCAATGCAAGATCAAGCTCTCAAGAAAGGATATTAGTATGTAAAATGCATAGTTTTAGGCTCAAAATCCTCTCAAGCTTTTTGTCTAGAGCCTAATTGCCTAAGATCAATCCTTCATGCCATTCAAGTGAAGTAATCTAATCATGCTCGACTTTGACTCGAAAAATTTCAAAATATTTCATCATTTTCATCAATCATCGGCATCTCACTTGAAAACACTAGAGCAAATCAACACGATCATTTCACACTCAAGCATGCAAACATTCATTCACTTAAAATTTTTTCTTTCTTAAAAATTTCGCATTCAAAACCACAAACTCAACCAAAAACTCATGAAAAATATTCATTTAACCCTAATTCATCCCAAATGCACAAAATAAAACACAAACTTTCAAACAAATTCAAAAACCATCAAACAAATTCATCGAATAACATAAGATCCTTCAAAATATCCCACCACTCAAACTCATCACCAAACAAATTCATCTCCCACAATCAACAACCAAACATTTTCCTCCACAATCCAAGCAAACATATCTCAATCAAGTAGACACAATCAAACCACAAGAGTGATATCAAATCACACTTTCAAACCAATCAAGAGAGACAACACCCAACACAAAAAGCAAAGAAGTAAAAACAAAGGAGCAAAAGACAAGCATAATTAAAAGAATTGACAAGCATAAGATATAAGTAATTTAAATTCATTATCCTACCCCCCTCCCCCAAACTTATTTTAGAAAATAAATTCTAAAATTAGTTTGGAGGGAAAGATATATAATGAATTTAAATTACACTTACAACTTCTCCAAGCTATTGCGGGGGTGGCCTTGGCCATGTGCCGCCTTGGCCAATGTGATACTCCCGAAAGCTCTCAAGGAGTGCTTCTATTCTCTCGCTCCTTTGTGCTTCTTCTAGTTGAGTAAGCCGCATGGAGGTCACCTCTTGCCTCATCACCGTGACTTGGGCCTCTAAGTTCTTGAATCCACCTTCCATGTTGGACATTTGATCCTCAAGAGCATCGATTTTTTCATCATATAATGGTTCACTTGAACCTTGCTCATTGTCAAAATTCTCCTCCTCCATTTCTTCATCTTCATCATCCCCTCAGTCTCTTTCAACACTTCTTCCATTAAGTGAATATTCACTTCCTTCACCTTGGTTGAAGATCCTTTCTTTCATAATCCGGTTGTGCTCATGGGTATCCATATACCAATTCATCCTCTCATGAAAATCCGTGACCAAAATGCTCATAGCATTTGGTAGAGGATAATTTTCATCCTTGGAAATGCGGAAGTAGTAAGGCGGGGAGCTTGAGTGAAGGAATCTTAAGCATCTAAGCTTGACAAAGTCGATGAGAAAATTGCCTCTCATAGGAGTGTAGCCATTGAGATTAGGTCGAATCTTCCTTGTGATTGGAGTGAGCATGCCTCCAATATTGCATTTTCCAACTTCACCTTTGGCATGCTTCTTCACTTGGTTGAGAAAGAAATCACAAAAACTTATGCTTTTCTTGGTAAGCATAGCATGTAAGATAAACAAATCATCATTTCTCACCGATGTGTTCTCACTCCATGCCATGACGGTGTGTGCTATAATCTTCAATACCATTCTCAACACCGGATTCCTAACCTCATTTGACTTTGAGAATCCCGCCTTAAATCCTTCCACCGCATTTGGAACAATGGTACGCCAAATGGCTTGTACATTGAAATCTCTATCCACTATGCGATCACCACCATGAGGGAAGTTGAAGGCATTATCAATGTGTAGGTAGCTCATCGTGTGCTTCTCTCCAAAGAGTTGAAATTTGATTGATTTGTTGATGCGCATGAATTCTCCATCAAATGTGCTTAGCATCTCTAAAACAATCTTCTCATAAGTCCGCCTATCTTGATTCTCACCATCTATAAGGCTTCCCCAACCAATGTTATCGAAAAGCTCCTTCACATTATCATAGAGACCGAGGGATTCCAAAACTTCCTTGGAAGGGAATCTTGTGACCTCAATTTTCTTGGTAACAAGACTTGCGAAAGCGGCCCTTTCCTCATTGTTGCTCAAGTGTAAATCATAAGATTCCGGGATCTTTGGATTGTTGCTTGATGTAGTGGACGATGGTTGAGATGAGGAGGAGCCATCTTTCTTTCTCTTATGTGAATAGGTAACCAAGGCCTTAGGAGCCTTTTCTTTTCCTTTAGCTCCTTGATTCCTAATGAAATGAGAAAATTCAAGTAAGATTCAACAATTTAAACTATGAACCATCACACAACAATCGCACACCATCTATCCATTACCCCCCACTTTGGCTTTTATTCATTCAAGAAAAGGATTTCAAACAAACTTAGGCCAATGCAAGTGATTTTCCATAACTTCTTCAAGTATGAGCAAGTTCCAAGAGATTCAAATTCATATGAATGAAATGCAATGCAAAAGAATTCATTGAATTTTCTCTTAATAACCACCAAAAATCAATTATCAACAAATTTTCTCCAATGCATAAAGAGACAAGATTTATAAGAGAATTCATGCCCAACATTATCTCTATCATGCTTCCTAAAGAGAATAACCAAGGATTCCAATTCATACCAAATATCACATTTTTCATTCATGAATTCTTCAAGATTTCAAGAAAAATCCTAGCAAGAATATCTACTTAATTCATGAATTTACTAAGCAAATCAAGCATATCAATTCATAGAAACCAAGTAGAAACTCACACAAACAAGGATATGAATCTCATTACCTCATTATCTTGAAGAATGGAGAAGAAATTCAAACTTCCACAAAGAAAAATGAATTTTCGTTTTTTAGTAAAAAGTGGCTAAAAATGTGAAATTTTTGGTTCAAAATGTGGGTTTTGTGATGGGTAATGGACCTATGGAAGGATTTAGCTTGATTCCAAGTGATTTGAGAGTAATTGAAGCAAGAAAAATGAAGATTGTGAGAGAAATGAGATGAGTTTTAGAGTGAGAAAGTGAGTTTGAAGTGTAACATCTTGCAAAAGAAATAAAAATAGGTATAGGGGGGGAAGGAAGGGGGACCGGCGGTCCAGGTGCCATGACCGGCGACCCATTGGACCGCCGGTGTGGACCGCCGAACAAGACAGAGGCTCCGGCGACCCACAGCTCCAAAACCGACGACCCATTGGACCGCCGGTGTGGGCCGCCGGTTGCTCCCGAGCAACACTTCTTTCGGGCCGTTTTTCGGCCCTTCCAACCGGAGGGGCTGATTCCCGACCCTCAATCGAGACCCCCTAAACATATTTTTATATTTTTCTAATTTTTTAATTTTTAATTTTTCTATTTTTTATGGGTTTTTTCAAAATGAAACGAAAAATGAAACAAACGACTCAAAAAAATTGAAAATGAAATAAAAACTAAAGAAAACGAAAAGGAAATGATACGTGTTGAGGTGCCTCTCAACTAGCTCTTTGTTTAATGTCGTTAGCTCGACATTACCTCCAAAATCAAGGGTCGTTGAGGTAGAAAACCGACTCCTCACGAGTCCTCTCCGGCTTGAAGTAAGGCTTGAGACAATGACCATTGGCAAGAAATTTGGAACCATCTTCCTTCAAGAGCTCAAAGGTGCCATTTTTGTTAGCCTTGTAGATCACATAAGGCCCGGTCTATCGAGACTTGAGTTTTCCCGGAAAAAGATGAAGTCTAGAATTAAAGAGCAACACCTCATCTCCCGGACCAAGTTCCTTCCTTCGAATGCCCATATCATGGAATTTCTTTGCTCTTTCCTCATAAATTCTAGAATTCTCATAAGCCTCGTTTCTCCATTCCTCTAACTCAACAAGATGATCAATGCGACTATATCCGGCTCCTTTGAAATCAAAGTTGATGGCTCGAGTAGCCCAATATGCTTGATGCTCGATTTCCAAAGGTAAATGAAAAGACTTCCCAAATACAAGTTGAAAAGGTGACATACCAATGGGAGTCTTGCACGCCGTCCTATAAGCCCACAATGCATCATCGAGTTTGTTGGCCCAATCCTTCCTAGTGGTCACCGTTTTCTCCAAGATTTACTTTATTTCCCGGTTTGCGAGCTCGGCTTGACCTTTGGCTCGAGGATGATAGGGTGAAGTGATCTTGTGCTTCACTCCATACTTGGCAAGCACATTTCCTAGCCATTTTGTTGTTAAAATGGGACCCCCCATCGCTAAGCAATGCTCTCGGAGTGCCAAACTGAGTTAAGATGTTCTTCTTGAGAAACTTGATCATCACTTTTGCATCATTTGTCAAGGTTGGAATGGCCTCGACCCATCTCAACACATACTCGATGGCAAGGAGAATATAGGAAAATCCACACAAAGTTGGAAAAGGGCCCATAAAGTCAATCCCCCACACATCAAATAACTCTACCTCAATCATAACATTTTGGGGCATCTCATCTCTCTTAGAGATGTTTCCTATTCTTTGGCATCGATCACACATTTTGACAAAGGCTTGACAATCACGAAATATCGAAGGCCAATAAAAGCCACTTTGATAAATCTTCATAGCCGTTCTATTTGCTCTGAAATGTCCACCACTTGGTCCATTGTGGCACTCCTTAATGATCTTTTGCCAATCAATCTTCATAACGCATCTCCGAATCACACCATGGCACATCTTCTCCACAAATGAGGATCACTCCAATAATAGAAATTCACTTTACGGAGAAACTTCTTCTTAGCGTAATCCGTAGTGAGATTTGGAGGCAACTCATGAAGAACCAAGTAATTTGCATAATCCGCAAACCAACATTTATGAATCTTCAAAGCAAAGATAGTTAAACAAAAGAGCTTTTCATCGGGAAAACACTCACCAATTTCCAACTTGCCATCATCACCTTCAATTGGATCTTCAAGATGAGATAGATGATCCGCTATGACATTCTCACAACCTTTTCAATCACAAATCTCAACATCGAACTCTTGTAGAAGAAGAATCCAACGAATAAGGCGAGGTTTAGCATCCTTCTTGGTCATGAGTTGACGAATAGCCGTGTGATCTGAATACACAATGGTTTTGTTTCCAACAAGATAAGCTCGAAACTTATCAAATGCAAAGACAATAGCCAAGAATTCTCGTTCCGTGGTTGTGTAGTTTCTTTGGGCCGGATCCAAGGTCTTACTATCATAATGAATAACTCGAAATACCTTGTCCCGGATTTGGCCTAACACAACTCCCAACGCCCAATCACTAGCATCACACATCAATATGAAAGGGTCACTCCAACATGGGGTAATCAAGACGGGAGTTGATATCAAAGCCTTCTTTAGAGTCTCAAATGCTTTCAAACACTTGTCATCAAACTAAAACTTAGCATCCTTCTCCAAAAGAGAACATAGAGGTTTTGTGATCTTCGAGAAATCCCTTATGAATCTTCGATAAAACCCGGCATGACCAAGAAAACTCCAAATGGATTTCAAATTAGTTGGTGGAGGTAGCTTCTCAATGGCAATGATCTTAGCTCTATCCACTTCCAATCCATCATAGGAGATCTTATGACCAAGCACAATTCCATCCTTGACCATGAAGTGACACTTTTCCTAATTGAGTACTAAAGACTTCTCTTCACATCTTTGCAAAACCATAGAGAGGTTGTCTAGGCATGCATCAAAACTCAAGCCAAACACCGAAAAGTCATCCATAAACACTTCCATTATGTTTTCAATAATACCATCAAAAATCGACATCATGCACCTTTAAAATGTAGCCGGGGCGTTACACAAACCAAAAGACATCCTCCGAAATGCAAACACTCCATAAGGACAAGTAAACGCCGTTTTGTGTTGGTCTTCGGGGGCTATCATGATTTGATTGTACCCCGAATACCCATCAAGGAAGCAATAATACTCGTACCCGACCAATCTATCCAACATTTGGTCGATAAAAGGAAGAGGAAAATGATCCTTCCTTGTGGCCGCATTCAACGCCCTATAGTCGATGCAAACACGCCATCCGGTGGCCAATCTTGTAGCAATCATCTCATTCTTCTCATTGGTGATCACGGTCATTCCACCCTTTTTTGGGACAACTTGTGTTGGACTAACCCATTCACTGTCGGAGATTGCATATATCATCCCCGCATCTAACAACTTCAAGACCTCTTTCCGAACAACTTCTTGCAACACGGGGTTCAATCTCCTTTGAGGTTGAACCTTAGGACGAAAACCATCTTCCATCAATATTCTATGCATACACACTGATGGACAAATCCCCTTAATATCATCAATGGTCCAACCAATCACATTCTTATACCTTCTAAGCACCCTCAACAATTTATCAACTTCGGATGTAGAAAGATGTTTTGATATGATAACCGGAAAGGAGTCTTTATCACCAAGGAAAGCATACCTTGAGTGATCCGGAAGAGGTTTCAACTCATGGCTTGAATGAGGAGTATTTGGAGATGATTTCTCTTGAGTTGAACTTCCAACTTCCCCAGGTTTGTTGATATCAAGGTACTTCACTTCATCTTTTGGAGAGCCTTGGTTGGCATCCACCCGTGCAAGTGATTCAAGGAGATCATCACAAGCATCCTCCAAGTCGGAATAAGTATAGATAGAATTGGAGATGACATGTTCCACCGGATCCTTAGCCATAGATGTAGGCAAGGTAATGATCATCTTGCATTCTTCAACTTGAGAATCATCGACCTTCTTCATAGCATCGAATATGGAAAGGGTGAGGGATTCATCATTGACTCTAAAAGTGAGATTTCCCTCTTGTACATCAATAAGAGCCCGTCCCGTTGCAAGAAATGGTCGACCAAGGATGAGAGGCATGTTCTTGTCCTCTGGCATATCTAGAACCACAAAGTCGACCGGGAATATGAAATCTTCAACTTTCACAAGGGCATCCTCTACTACTCCATTTGCATAAGTGATAGATCTATCTGCCATTTGGAGAGCTATGGCTATAGGTTTGATGTTACCTATTTCCAATCTCTTAAAAATGGATAAAGGCATTAGATTTATACTAGCTCCCAAGTCACACAAAATATTTCCAAATTTTGAACCGCCAATCAAACAAGCTATTGTGAAACTTCCGGGATCCTTTTGCTTTGAAGGCATGTCCTTCTTTTGCAAGATTGCACTACATTCCTCCGACAAGTTTATAGTCTCGAATTGACCAAACTTCCTTTTGTTGGCAACGACCTCTTTCAAAAACTTAGCATAACTAGGCATATCCCTCAATGCATCAAGTAGAGGAATGTTGAGATGTACCTTGTTGAAAATCTCTAAAAATCTCTTCATCTTCTCATCCACCTTTGCCTTGGCCAAATGATGAGGGAAAGGAGCTCTAGTGATCACATCTTTGGTAGGAATAGGTGCATCTACTAAATCATCCTCTTGAAATCTTTCTTGAAGAGTGACTTTCTTTGAACCTTCATCCTTTGCACATGAAGCTTGAACCTCTTTTGATGATTTCTCTTCATATTTTGAGGTTCTTCTTCATAAGGAATTTCTTCAACAAGAACTTCTTCCTTCCTACTTCCGGATGCAACATGGTTCTCATACCCTTTTCCACTTCTCAACATGATAGCATTGCATCCTTTAGGGTTCACTTCCGTATTACTTGGAAACTTGCCCGGAGTATGTTGAGTGGTAGCTTGATTAGTCATTTGACTAATTTGACCTTCCATCATCTTTACTTGCTTTGTTAAAGAAGTGAGGGAATTCTCCAATGCACTCACCTTTTGTCCGGTTTGATTTATGAACGAACTTTGTTGATTTGCCATTTGTTGCACAATTGTTCAAGGGAATGAGATGTCTTCTTAGGTTCCTCTATCATCCCTTGAGAGGCGGAGAATCCGGGTGGTGGAAATTGAGCATTGTTCGGATTCCCATAAGAAAGGTTGGGATGAGTCCGGTTGTTAGGATTGTAGGCTTGATAGCCTCCTTGATGACCATAAGAATTTCCTCCTTGATAGTTTCCTTGAAAACCACCTTGAGTTCCTTGGAAATTTTGCTTGTTGAAGTTTCCATAGAGCCTTTGGTTCACAAAATTCACATCTTCACTCCCGTTGCACTCTTCACTTTCTTGAGATTGAACCACTTGAACA
This sequence comes from Mentha longifolia, assembly GCA_001642375.2. NCBI lineage: Eukaryota > Viridiplantae > Streptophyta > Magnoliopsida > Lamiales > Lamiaceae > Mentha > Mentha longifolia. The sequence continues at coordinate 21,092,785 of CM038112.1, read as the reverse complement.
TCTCTCTTTGATCTCCTCTCTTCTTCAAATTCCTTCTTGAGAAGGGTATATTGAGAAGCTAACTCATCAATCCTTGCATCTTCAAGTATAGAATTCACCTTCTTTGTAGAGCCTCTTTCCATGGGCCATTGATAACTATTGGATGCCATCTCTTCTATGATCCTTAGAGCTTCCTTGGCATTTCGATTCACAAGGCAACCACCGGAGGTTGCATCCACTATGCTCCGTGTGTGTGGAGAGAGTCCACTATAGAAGTTCACTATTTGTTGAGCTTCGCTAAACCCATGTTGAGGGCACTTGCATAGAAGTCCTTATACCTTTCCCAAGCCTCGAATAGTGTCTCATCAACTTGTTGTAAGAAGTGAGAGATTTCCGAAATGAGTTTTTGAGCCTTTGAAGGAGGGAAGTACTTGGCAAGGAAAACTATGCACAACATCTCCCATGTAGTGATCTCGCTCTTGTCAAGGTTTTTAAACCACTCATTTGCACGATCCCTTAGAGAAAAGTTGAAGAGCTTCATCCTTATAGCATCCTCCGGCACTCCATTGTGCTTCACCATGTCACAAATCTCCAAAAATGTGCTCAAGTGAGCATTAGGATCCTCGGTTGGCCTTCCACCGAATTGCTCCGATTGCACCATTTGGATAAGGCCGGTCCTTATCTCAAAGTTATTTGCATTGACTCGAGGTCCCCATGCTCCTCCTTGAAATTGGTCCGTTGGAGACTCAAACATTTGATTTAATGGAGGTTGTTGAGCCTCTTGTGCCCTTCTCTCTTGCTCAACTCTCCAAGCTCGCATATCTTCCAATTCCTTCCTAAGAGCCTCAACATCTTGATTGTTAGCCATATTTTGTTCTTCAAAAAAATCCTTCTTCTATGCCTTCTTTCAAAGTTCAAGATCAAGGGTTGAACAAGTAATCCCTTAGACCTTGTGTGCATAAACCTACAAAACAAAAATTAAAAGAAATAATGCTTGAATTAGTAACTCAATAACCAAATCGACTATTGAAACTCAAACTAAACAGTCCCCGGTAACGGCGCCAAAAATTGATCCGCCCTCACTTTAGGGGTGAGGGAGATGCAATAATAACCAATTGAGTAATCGAGTCGAACCACAAGGAATGCTATGGCGTGAGAATTTCAACTAGTAATCTAGCTATTTAACTACTATCCAAGCTACCGAATGTCATGTTTTTGTGTTTTCTATAAGCTAATAATCAAATGAAATGACAATTAATCAAGAAACAAACAAGTAACAAACGATTGAAATCAATAAGAGAAAGTATGGTTCCAAATATACTCCGACTTTCACTAGAGAAATAGGTTTTGGAATTTGCAAGGATAAACCGATTTAATCTAATTCATACGGGAGTTCTTTATAAGATATACACCAACTCTTTTCTCAAGCAATCAATGTAAGTAGATTAACCTATGACATCTATCTCCGCTAGGTCTCAAGATGCATACATCAACTCCAAATAGCTCAATTAATATCTAGAATCTCCTATTAGCAAGGTTTACTAATATGTTGTGATTTGATGCCAAGTGTTATGAACTAAAGCCTACTAAGCATTTAATCAAACACCTTATATGCACTCAATGATGACCAATCAATCATGCAATAAAATCAAGTCCCAAACCACAAGACATATGAATTAGAAGGCAAATCCAACTACAATATCCAAAAAAACCTATTAATCTAGATCATGTCTTCATATATTTGAAACCAAAGGAAATTTAGCTAGACATAATTAAAGGAAATAAACCATAAAAAGTAAATAAAACCATGCTTAAAAGAAAGAGAATTTAATAAGGAAGAAGAAGATGGTCTTCAATTGCAAATCCAACCAATATAGCTCCAACAATCTTCAAAATACTAAAAATGAAAGAGGGAAATGTTTCTAGGGTTCTAGGATATTAAGGTGTGTAAAAGTTACATAAAAAAGGGAAGAATTTGGGGTTAAATACATTAAAAATCGTGTTTAGGTCGAACCGGGACGAACCGGGGCGAAACGGTGCGAACCGGGAGCTTTCTCGCGCAACCGGCGGTCCATGGGAGGGGCACCGGCGGTCCAGTGGACCGCCGTTCTCTCTGTGGTGTTCGGCGGCCTGGGTGCGGTGAACCGGCGGCCAAATGGACCGCCGGTTTGGGTCGCCGGTTTGCCGCCCATCCGTCCTCTCTTGCGCAATATTTTCGTTTTCGCTCGTTCTCTCTCGTCCGAACTCCGATTCTTGATCCGCTTTTTGCTACGGCTTCCTAATGAACTCCTCTTCAACATGGAATGATCAAAGTTGCCAAATGAGTTCTTCATAAATCTGCCAAAAGACACAAAGAGACTCAAGAGAATGAGGAAAATATAAACGAACTTGAACTAGTGAAAACCTAACTTTATAAATTCAAATTTCACATTCTTGACCCTAGGTTTCACCCTAATTAAGCTCGATTCTTTCTCATTTCTAGCCTCCGATCCTGTTAAATTTTAGATGATGTTAAATTTGTTGAATTTATCGAGTTGATTTTATTTAAATTTAAGGTTCGCGGGTGGCGGGTACCCGGCGGGTGGCGAGTTCGTGGGTACCCGATGGGTGGCGGGAACCCGCGGGTTGCGGGTTTGGGTGGCAAATGATATCTGTGGCGGGTTGTGGGTAAAGATTTTTTTCATGGGTACGGGTATGGATATCTACTATCCGCGTCCGCCGTACCCAATTGTCATCCCTAGAGACTATCCATGAGGAAGAAGGGCTAGGTATTATTATTGAACTTAGCGGCGCTTCTGCGTTTGGGAATAGGAGGTTTTTCTATGAGAACTCCTCTTAGGCTTATTTTCTTTGTTCTCCAGTTATTTATAATAATTTTCTTATTCTAGTTTCTTAGTTATTCTCCTTTACTCTAACACAAGTTTTTTAAAGTTAATTATAATAATTTTCTTATTCTAGTTTCTTAGTTATTCTCCTTTACTCTAACACAAGTTTTTTTATAATTTATTAATACATTTTACACCAGCTTACAAGGTTTTAAACTCTTAACCTCTACCTACTTTATTTGCAACTAACATTTCAAATATTAGAGCATCTACAACGCGTCGTGGGAGGGGGGCTCGCGCCCGCCTGCGAGCCCGGCGTGCGAGTCCCCTCAGCGCTGGCGAGCCCGTGCGACAGCGAGTCGGGCTAGTGATTAATACGTATTTTATGTGCATGTTGAGTGTGTTTTGCGTGTGTTTAAGTCTCGATTCATGTGCTTAAAGGTTAGAAATGCTAGGGTTTCTTAACTTGTAGCATACATTCTTTACCCGCAACCCGCCACAGATATCATTTGCCACCCAAACCCGTAACCTGCGGGTTCCCGCCACCCATCGGGTACCCACGAACTCGCCACCCGCCGGGTACCCGCCACCCGCGAACCTTAAATTTAAATAAAATCAACTCGATAAATTCAACAAATTTAACATCATCTAAAATATTCAAAAATCCACCATAAGTCAAATCCATCCATAAATCATAAAACAAAGTTCAAATCCACAAATTAATATCCAATTTCATCAAATAAAATTCAAAGTTGAAATTCAAAATCTAATAAAATTATTCCAATTCAACGGTTGACATAGAGCAATTGTCCTTCAACTCTTCTTCTATGTCTTCAAGACATGTCCAAAAACTTTCATTCTTTCCTTGACCTATGAAACAAACAATTATTTTCATTAGAAATTAAACAATACATAAAAATAAGATTATTTGTAATTACATACCTTCAACTTCTAGTTGGTTTCGAAGCCAATCTTGACAACACATTAGTGCTTCTAATAGGGTTGGTGTGAGACGGCTGCGAGCTTCACTTAGAACCCTCCTGCTAGTGCTAAAAGCTAATTCTGAAGCCACTGTAGTTATTTGAACAACAAAGACATCACGAGCAATGAGGCGAAGTATAGGATAATGTGTCCCACTCACCTTCCACCAAGCAAGTATATCAAAGTTCTTATCAATACATGGAAGAATGTCTGCTTCCAAATAACGATCCAACTCATTTTTTGATCTTACAGCACTATTACTCTTTCTTCCTGTAATTGTTTTGAATAATGACAACACTTCAGAAATGTCGCTAGAACTTCCAACATCAGATGAAGAGACCACACTCACAGACCCCTCTTCATTTTGAGATTGATATTGATCCATCAATCTTACTAGAATATTTTGGGTCTCATCAACACGAGCTCCAACATTATCTTCACCAAATACACAAATATAACATGCTTCCAAAAGATCCAGCTTGCCTCGTGGATCAAGCATAACAGCAATAGCCATCAAACCATGAGTCCCACTCCAATATTTTTAATTTAGTAATCATGGCTATAGACATCTCTTGAATTATCTTTATCTCACTTAGAGACCAAGCATTCATTTTTTATTTCACCTCACATATTTTTGGGAAAAAAATATTGGTTGTCACATACTTTGTCCTAGAAAATAGTTTAGTAAGCTCATTAAACACACCTAATCTTTCACAAACATGAGAAGCAAAATTCTAGTCTTCAATATTTGGGCAATAATCAAAGTTCTTGTCAAGTTGTTTCAAACGATCAAAAACTGTCTTATATGGATAGCAACACTAAGCATGTCATAGGTTGAATTCATCTAGTTCTGCAATCAAGACATAACTTCTTAGTCAATTCCACTTTTTGTTGTTGTGCAGTTTTCTCAAATCTCTCATACCTCTTTGGTGTAGCAGTCCAATAAGCACAACTATCATGAATATTTTTAATAGCATTTGCTATGACCTCTAATCCATCCCTCGCGATTAAGTTGAGAATATGTGCACAACAAAGCATTTGTAGAACCTTTCCACCCAACAAGAAATTAGATGCCCCAATCTTGCTTTCCATGTTCTCAATCAGTTTATCATTTGTAGAACAATTGTCAAGAGTCAAAGTAGATACCTTGCAATCGAGATCCCAACTTTGAAGGATTTTATACAATGCTTCAGCCAAAACTTCTGCTGTATGAGGGCATGACACAGCAGAAGTTTTGAAATCAAGTCAGAATTTGAGAGCGAGTTAGGAAATCACCTCAAAACAGTGCTTTTAAGTTTCCAAGACTCATCAACAAAATGACCAGTGATTGTCATGTATCCTCGTTTTTTATTATCGGCTGTCGAAAGATCAGTAGTAATCGCAACTCGGCCATTATTCTTTAGCAAGTAATTAAGAGCTCTCATTTTCTCTTCCTCGTAATGATCCAATATATCCTGCCTAACCGTGTTTCGAGTAACCATTTTGAACAAAAGGTTGCAGTGCAGTAACAAAGTTACAAAACCCAACATGATCAACAATAGACAATGGATACTCATCAAGGATAATCATCAAAAAGAGTGTTTTCCTTGCAATTTCTTGATCAAAGACATAATTTTCAACAAAAACTTGCCCCTTCTCGCTAGATGCAAATCTCAAACTAGATTGTACTTTCCCACCTTTTTTTTTTTTTTTTTTGTAAATGCATGTCTTCAAATGATTAGACAAATGAGAAGTACCATGTCTCGTTTCAGCTGATAGATCTTTGCCGCAATGGTTACAGCTGGCCTTCCAAACTCCCTTCACTTTCTTCCTTGTGAAATCAAGCCAAACCGATGAAGTCAGCTTCCTCTTTACTCCACGATTTTCTTCTGGCATTTCCTCCACATTTTCACCTTCTACATGTTCACTCTCCCCTTTATCATTTTGATCATCATTCGTTTCCACTTCTTCAGTTCTTGGAGTAGGTGCTGAGGCTTGCGAGGTAGCCCAGGTAGGGGGCTTAGGGACGCTACTGCTTCCCGGAGTGGACATCGACGATGGAGTGCTATGTATATAAACAACAAACAATTTAGCTAATTAGCAATCAATGATAGCAGGAGGAACAACAAAGCAACAGACGTGCACAAGTAGGATAAAAGAGGGGAAGTTAAGAACAAACAAAAACAGCCCCTAAAATAGTTAAAAACAATCTGAAAATAAGATTGGTATAGATTCGAATTAACATAATAAAAATAATTAAATACACAAGAAAGCATAAACAAGATGATAGCAGATTATACAGCAACCTACAAGCAAAAATTAGCAAGAAACTAAAAAATAAATAAAAAAATTAAGACCACAACCTAAAACGACGATTCGACTCGGTGGTGGGGTATGGAGCAACGTCGACGGTGACGGGGTATGGAGGAGCGGCGATGGCGGCGGGGTAGGGAGGAGGGCGACGGCGTGATTACTTTCTAACTAGGGTTTTTTGAAAGATTGGTTTTGGGTAGAGCTGTCAAATTTGGCCCGAAAAGCCCGGCCCGACGGGTAGTCTCGGCCCACCCGAAGTTTGGGCGGACTTGGGCTATGAAATTTGAGGCCCATTAAAATTTTGGGCCGGCCCGACCCGACCCAAGACATTTAAAAGCCCGATGGGCTCGGGCGGCCCGATCGGCCCGATCATTTTTACACTATAATTTTTCCACGGGCCGGGTTTGGGCATTGACTTTTGCTGCCTGATGGAATTTTGGGCCGGCCCAACCCCACCCAACTTTTGTCTCAAGCCCGATTGGCTCGGGCTCGGGCCGGCCCGACCCGAGCGTTTGACAGCTCTAGTTTTGGGGGAGAATTGGAGAAGACACAAGTCGCGTTGCTTTTCTTCCCTATTTCTTAGTACTATTATTTTTTAATGTATTCCCTCCGTCATCCATTTACTGACCCTGTTGATTTTTTAGATAATTTTAAAGCTTTGTGATGATAGATTTAAAATCAAATTTTTAGAGTTTAGTTTTTTTTACACGATACTACAATTCGTAGTATCTTGTAAAAAAAACTAATCTCCAAAAATTCAATTTAAAATCTATCATCATGAAGCTCCAAAATCATCTAAAAAGTCAACAGGGTCAGTAAATAGAGGATAGAGGGAGTATTTCTTTTTTTAGTATTTCTTGAATATAAATATATAATAATTAATAAGAGTAATTTAGGCGGGTATTCGGGTAATTCGCGGGTATTTTTGCAGGTATACCCGCGGGTATTTTCGTAGATATTTTTTGCGGGTAAATTGGTATTGCGGGTATGGATAATGACTATCCATACCCGTACCAGCGAACCAAATGGATATTAAATTTGAACTAGGAAGCTATCTTTAGATACCAAATACCCCTCAGACCCGCAGCTATTAGGGTCGGGTATCCGCGGGTATCGGGTACCCGCAGATGAATTGCCATCCCTAAGAGTCTCTCTATTTATATTAATAAATCTTTCCTTAGGGGAATAAGATTCTAACCTAAATCCTAACTTAACCTCCAAGAAATAATTAAATAATGCAACTATTAACATTAATAATATTAATTCTAAAATATATCTCTAACAACTTGTTAAGGATTGGATAAATCTATTAGTTATTACTACCTTCATCCCATTACATTAGTCCTCTTTGCTTTTTGATTGTTCGGCACGTTTTTCCACCGAAACCTAGTACGAGTTTTAAAATATAATTTTGACGTATTCATTTTTTCACGGGGTACTATGACACTCATAGTACCCCGTGAAAAAATGAATACGTCAAAATTATATTTTAAAACTCGTACTAGGTTTCGGTGGAAAAACGTGTCGAACAATCAAAAAGCAAAGAGGACTAATGTAATTGGGATGGAGGTAGTACAATTCAATCAATATTGTGAGATGGTTCACTTGGCTAGCATGTTAGATTATCATCCAAGAGGTCTTTAGTACAAATCTAATTGATGGTATTCCGGTTCTGACTACTTCACTACGGTTCAATATGTAAAATCAAAATTTGCATAACTGGACCGGACAACTGGCCGGTTTCCGGTTAAACCGGCCGGTCCAGTCCGGATTTCAAAACACACTTTTATGGTTAATAGTATTGTGCATATTCCTATTTATTAAAAGAGAACAACTACTAAAATATGCATATTATAACTTCTTTTTCCACGGATCACAAAACTTTCGATTAATTTAATAATCACTGAACTGATGTTGTAAATTTTCTTATTTTCCTTTTTTCTATAATACGATTTGCTAACTTGTTTGTATTCTAGAAGGTAGAGATGCCACTAAATATATGTAATGGAGATTACACTTGTCTTTCTATCAAAAGTGGCTTTATCTATATAAAATGGAATATGTAGAAGACTGATGGATTTGGATTCTCTAGGTCAATTGGTTATACTCCATAAAATCAACTAATGCCACTTACGCGTAAATATAGGTTGTAGGATTATTAAGCAGCATCACTTGGAGTTGGAGCTATGCTATACCTATAAATGCAAACTTAATTAATACTCCCTTCATCCCATCGAGTTTGACATGTTTTTTGAATATATATGATGTATAAAATAATGAAACTCGTCAAACTCGTCGGGACGGAGGGAATATAAAATTAGGTACTGAATTGAGACTTATTATCTTTTTTATTATTAGAGTTAGCTCTGCTTTTCAGTGTCATGATACCACATTGAAATTCAAGTTCCACACCAATTGGCACTATGGCAAATTCCTTTTTAAAGTTAGGTTTGCGAAAATGAAGACCCAATATAATAAGTACAGTATTTGTTAGTGATGGGACTATTTATCAAGATATACAAAGCAAGCGGTTATTACACAAGTTGAAGTTGAATGGGACTAATTCCATAATTTAATTTAATCATCACACACAAACTATTCCATTTTCAAATCAACTAACACTTGAAATTTTCTTGGAACCATCTTGCTTGAGCTTGAAGCCCTGCCTCACTCAAAACATTCATAGCCGACCTATGAAACCTCGCGTCCAAATTCGTCTTCTGCTTCTTCATCTCCCTCAGAAGCTCAACAAGTTGATCGACTCGATTCGTCTTGGAAAAAACCGATACCATGATCCCGGCCATTGCTCGATCTATCTCCGCCCCGCTTACCTTGAACTCCTCGTAATACTTCACACACATCTCGAACTCTCGAGCCTTATGGTAAGCACTAATCACGGTCGTGTAGCTAACCCTATCGGCCTCGATTTTCCTCCTCTTCATCTCCTTCCATGTCTTCTCCACCATCTTCAAGTCCAAAGCCTTCCCATTCATATCAAGTAGAGCATTGTAAGTCCACACGTTAGGCTCACACCCTCTCTCCTTCATCTTAGCCACCAGCCTCATTGCGTCTCGTGTTCTCCCCATTTTGGCGTAGGCTGCAACCATGCTCGAGTATGCCACTACGCATTTGTCAAAACCCTTCTTCTCCATCTCTGCAAACACCATTTCTGCATTTTGATAAAGCCCAAGACGAATGTAGGTCGATAGAATAGAAGCATAAGTAACTTGCCCCGGCTCTAGCCCTTGTGAAACAAGATCTTCATACACAGTGACTGCAGCTGTACTTCCTCTTTTCTTAACAAATCCATTCACAATCGCGCAGAATATGCAGTCCGAGACTCTTATGTTCACGCGTTTCATTGATGCAACGACGTCTAGCGTCTTCTCCATCATCCCATCTTCGACGTACCTCAGCACTAGCTTCAAGAACAGAGCTGGATCTTTAAGCATTTTCTTGCTCTCTGCCTCCTGCATTAGCTCTTCAGCGATTCCAACTTCACCAGCTTTAGCAAAAGAGCTTATTAAGGTGGAGTAGTGTGTGTGATCTTCTTGGATTCCTTTCTTCCCCATTTCTCTCAAGAACTCGAGAGCTTCGAAGGGTTTCCCTAGTTTCCCTAACGCCTCACACAGAATGCAATAAATCCGAGAATAAAACGGCGAAGAAGCCTCGTTTATGCTCAATTTCTTCTGCTCGAACTCTTGAAATATGGCTATGGATTTCTCGAAGTTCTTCATTTTCAGATAAGCCTCCATTACTCGACAATAACAAGCAGCGTCTAAATTTAGATCTGCAGATTTCATCCTTTGATACAATTCAACACTACTACTGTACATATGCAGCTGATTGTAGCCTTTCATGGCGGAATCGAAGGCTAAAACAGCAGTCTCAGCATCATTATCCATGAACAATAAGAGCAAATGATTAACAATTTTGAATTTCCTAGCCTTAACGCAGTCCAAAACCAATCTACTGCTCGTCGATTTATCGGGCAAAACTTGAAAATCTTTCAAATCTTGGCAGAACGAAATTAGCAAGCTCCAATTCTTGGTGCGAAGCAAATACCTGATCGCGAGCTTCATCGTGTATTTCTGCGGTTTGAAATTAGGTTTCGATTTCGCCTTTCGGTAGTAATCGTAGGCGAGATGTTCGGTTTGGGAATCCTTGAACAAGCTGCAGATTAGAGAATTCAGCTCCTTGTAGTCTTCGGGTAGATGCTGGAAGTCTTCGAGCTTTAGAGCTAGCTCGATCACCGGAGATTCCGCCGGAGGATCTCCGACGGCGGCGTCGTCTTCGAGAACCGGCGACGAACACGCCGAGGAATCTGGTCTTACTGCTCTTGAGGGATTCGGATTTAAGAAGAGAATGGAGATGAAGGGAAAGCCGATTTTGGTTTTAATGGCGGAATGGTGTGAAAATGGGACGCGTTTTCTGGTGCAGCTGATGACGGCGGCGCGTGACCAGTCGAGGGAATTGGCCACGGCCATCGGAGCGGAGGGGGCAGCTTCTCCGGCGCCAATGTGGAGAGGAGGGAGATTTTTTTATTTTTATTTTTTAATTTTAAATTTGATTGTTTTTTTTTTTGAAAGTGGTTTATCGCCATATCTTATCGAGATATTTGGCATGCAGCTTGTGGCTAATGTCAGCCACTTGTTACTGGACACGTGGAGGGCTGTGAACTCTGAGTTGCAGCATTTTTCTTTTTTTCCTTTTTTTTCATCTTTTTTCGTTTGAAAATTTTCTTTTTCTTTCTACTATTTTTGTAATTTTTTTTAATATTGAAATTGTATAATCTTATCTTATCTTCTTATATATAATTCCGCAGCGGATTCCTAATACCACAACGATTCATGCGCCTACATGGCGTCCCTCTACATCCTCCATTCCCTATTTATCTAAATTCTATATATTTTTACATATTAAATCATTATTTAATATAATAAATTCACATAAACACACGATTCATCAATATATTATTTCCATGCATATCTTTAATGCCATGAACACATATTCTAAGAATCTATTCTAAATTAATAATACATATAATACATATATACATATACGTCAAATATATTATACTATATTCTACTAATAATAATATACACATATTCTACTATAAAATTTGAAGCAAATATATTTTGAATTTTTTTAGCATGTTGATTTGCTAACCTTAATAACTTATTTTTCAATTATGAGCAACGGGCGGCTTGACAATAAAAATTTGAATGAATTCGACTATTGAAGAAAATGGTACCATCATTAACATATTTTTCATTCTTATATATATAAGAAATTATATGCTTTTAATTATGCTCCCTCCGATCTTTTCAAGTTGTTATACTTCTTTTCCGCACGAGAATTAAGGTATGATTGTTTAGTGTTTAAGATTTTTGTTAAAATTAAAGAGTACAACCACTCGATAAATACTACACTGCATAAACTTATTTTCTCTTATTGCCCTATTCTTTTTCTTTTATTTCAATGAGCAATGGGCAACTTGAAAATCAAACCTCATGTTTCTGATTGACCTATTCTTAGGGCTGAGCATAAGAAACCGAAAAACCGAACCGACCGACTATCCAGACCGAACCCGATCCGAAAATATAGGTAGCCGAACCGTATGGTTCGGTTTTTATTTCTAATTTTCGAAACCCGACTCTAACGGTTCGGTTTTGGTTTCTATACCTAAAAAACCAGCGGTTAACCGAACCGGTACAAATTAAATAAATATATGATTATATACATATACATATTATATTATATATATATATATATATATATATATATATTATTAGATATTACTAATAAAGTTTGAGAGAAGATCACCCGATTCTGAGTATTGATGGAGCCAAAAGTTAATAAACAATTGAAGGTAGCTCGATTGTTAGTTTAAGTTATTGCAAAGCTTATTCTATTAGGATTATGCAATTTAATTTCATTGTTTTTTAATTTTTGTAAATTATTTATTTTGCATGTATATTCTAAGATATGAATTCTTTCGAATTTTCCTATTATGAACTATAGAAAATAGAATATTTCTTTTATTTATGGTTAACCGTTAGATAAATGGTTAACCGGCCCGATTTTTAGGTTAATCGCTTTCATGGTTTTTGGTCTTTATTCTTTAATTTATAACGGTTAACCGACCCGATAAAAAACCGCATGGTCGGTTTTTTTAGGTATAAAATGGTCGGTTAACCGACCCGTGCTCACCCCTACCTATTCTTTTTTATTTCAATAAACAATGAGCGGGTTGAAATTAAAGTTATTGACCACTTATAATTTTTAATGAAAATAACTACCCGAAAAAAAATATTGCCTTAATTACCGCAAACAACAGGTGGCTTGACATCTAAAATTCAAATGAATACGACTACCCAAGAAAATGATGACCTCATTATCCTATTTTTCAATAATATTAACAATGAGCAACTTAACAATTGAAATTTGAATGAATACGACTACCCCGATAAAATAGTGTCATCATTACCATATTTTCCATTCTCATATAGATGATATTATTTTTTTTTTAAATATTGACTCGATCTACTAATTTATGTCAGTTAGGGATTGTGAAATGGTAAATCAAATTGAAATCATGAATATTTTGAGCCTAGCTCTCACAATAGCGAAGAACGAATGGCTCGACATTCAAAATTTTAAATGTTACCTTTATTAACTAATTTTTCAATTACCGCAAACAACCGGCCTACCCGAGAAAATGTTACCTTCTTTAAACCGTTTTTCAATTACTATGAACAACGGATGAAAATTTGAATGAATACGACTATCAAAGAAAATGATGTCTCATTAACATATTTTTCAAATATTGTCAACAACATGCGACTTTACTTGAAAATTTGAATTATAACGAACAACGATCGTTTTGCCATTTAAACTATGTAAAAAAAATAAAATAAAGGAGAAATATTGTTTCTCATCAACCTACTTTTTTTAATAAATGCACACAATTTTTTCCTTATAAATTGTCGCAATATTATTAATTATGTAAAAATAAATATTTATATATTTATATATATTACTTAAAAATTGTAAGTGATTCCGTCGATTTTACGGGCGCTACACTAGAAAAATAGAAAATTAAACGAGAAAGATGCTCTCTTATTAACCTTTTAAAAGCATACATATAATTGAAAAAAAATTGAAATGAATTTTTAAATTATTTTGAAACAAATAATTAAAAATATATTTTTAACTTTACTTAAATATTAAATCCCGTCGAATTTCGACGGACACTATACTAATTTATGTAAATCTGTACACGGATAGCTTCTTGTTCAACTTGAGAGGAGCAAGTGGCAACAGCCACCATTCAACATTTATACATATACATATACATATACATATACATATACATATACATATGCACGTAACTACACATGCATGAATCATGATAGAGATATAGAGATAGTCGGTTGAATTTTATCCACCATTTTATATGGTCTTTTTTCTTGTCAATTTTATAGTTTCCCCCAAATCCCCCAAATTCGTAGTCGTCATCGTTGAGATTTACTTTTACTTTTAAGAAAATAAATTTATGAGATGAATTTTGAAATGTTGATTTTAATATTATTGAAAATCGATCCATAAAATTTTCAACCAGACTTAAAACTAGATCCAATTGAGAAATTTAGACAATCTTGGCTCCCAAAAATGTAGATGCGGTCAATGAGGCTTAATGTCTAATAGTTTGTTGCTCAATTTCGACAATTTCTTACACATTAAAACATTGTTGCTTAGTGCTCGTTTGGTTCAAGTTAGGCAACGGAAACGGAATGGAATCAAGTCAAATAAGGGAATGAAAATAATAAGGGTTACTTTTATTGAATGTTTGGTTCAATAGTAGAAAGGGAGTCACTTGTGAGGGGGTTCCATTTCTTCTTGTTTCCCCTCCTTCTTGAGGGGTAACAATGTAATGGATTGGGTTACCCCTAAGTAAGAGTGTTGAAAAGTTGTCCCACATCGGTTGGAGATGGTCTCTAGAGCCTCTTTATATGGTGAGGCAACCCTCCCCTTCATAAGGCCTTTTGAGGGGGAAATGGGCCCAATATTCCATTTTCTAATATGGTATCAGAGTCAGACTTCAATTCGATGATGGGCCCCCCGATATCGTTGTCAACAGATGGCGTTGGGCTGTCCACGCTGCGCGTGAGGGGGGTGTGTTGAAATGTTGTCCCACATCGGTTGGAGATGGTCTCTAAAGCCTCTTTATATGGTGAGACAACTCTCCCCTTCATAAGGCCTTTTGAGGGGGAAATTGACCCAATATTCCATTTTCTAATAAAGGGAAATAGATAACCTATTACTCAAACCAAACAAAATGTAATGAAATTAATTACTTGATTCCCTTTCCATACAAAAAAAATTTGAACCAAACGTGAGCTTAATTTATAATAGTTTGTTGTTGCATATGAACAATTATAGATTGAAAAGAAAGGAGGAAGAGTTCACTATTGATGATGCGACTTTGTAGCATGTCCTCTGAGCAAAAGGACCAATATCGTGAAAATACAATCTTGCCCGGTGAAAGTAGTAGAGTGGCCGTGAATAAGGATAGGAAAACTAGCTTTAAAGCTAAAACGAGCTATATTTAAGTTTCCTAAGCATCATATTAAACATTCATTTACTGCCACTGATTTTTTTTTTTTTAAAAATAAATGAATGAGATTGATTCTTGTGTGTGTGTGTGTGTGTGCGCGCGCGCACACACCGATTAAAATTTGCCCCCTTTTAAGAAGCCCAAACAAATATATATATAGTGGTTTATGTGGGAACTATTTAATTCATGAGAACTAGAAACTAATCTCATTCATCCATTTTTGTAGATCTAACGGTTGTGAGTCAATGAGTAAAATTAGGAGTAACCGTTGCTTTAATGGGCATGGGGTTATTTTTGCCAATTTCTTTAAAATTACAACCGGCACATCCCTATAAGTTAGGGATTTATTTATGTTCATTTTTGTGTATTCATCTACGCTTATTTTATGAAAGATTTGTTAACTCTTTTCTTTCATATATACTCCCTCCATTTCGTTTAAGTTGGCTCATTTCTTTTTTGCCTTTTTTGGCACGCTTTTCTACGCTTCAAAATGATGGGTTTTAAAATGGATTTTTGAAGAATTCTTTCTTTTACGGGATACTACGACTATCGTAGTATCCCGTAAAAGAAAGAATTCTTCAAAAATCCATTTTAAAATCCATCATTTTGAAGCGTGGAAAAGCGTGCCAAAAAAGGCAAAAAAGAAATGAGCCAACTTAAACGAAATGGAGGGAGTATGTTTTTTCCGTATCAGTCATATTATTTTTATTTAGCTATAAAGTAAATCCATTATTTTATTAGTGCTCAAATTTCGTCCTCATAGAAACGCATTATAATGTATTAAAAGCTTGAAATTATTCATAACGAAGCATGTTGTAATGCAAAATAATAATAATAATAATAATAATAAAAACATTAAAAGAATTCTTATGAAAAGAAAAAACAATAAAAATACTTGGATCTCTCAATATCATGAAATCAACACTAAAAAAATAAGCATGAAATCAATATTAAATAAGCATGAAATCAAAACTAAAAAGGCATGAAATCAACACTAAAAAGTACGAAACAAAAATGAAAATAATCATGAAATCAACACTAAAAAAGTATGAAATCAATATTATAGAAGCATGAAATCGAGACTAAAAAAGCATGAAATCCACAATTAAAAAAAAGCATGAAATTAAAACTAAAAAAACATGGGGAAAAATTAAAATTAGCATGGAATTAACACTAAAAAAAGCATGAAATCAATATTAAATAAGCATGGAATCGAAACTAAAAAAGCATGAAATCAATACTAAAAAAAGCATGCAATCAATATTAAATAAGCATGGAATCGAAACTAAAAAAACATGAGCTTAACACTAGAAAAAAGCATGGAAAAAAAATTAAAAGAAGCATGAAATCAACACTAAAAAGAATAATTTTAATTTATATCTAAATAAGCATCAATTAATAACTATTTAAGCATTAAACAAATAATATGTGAGCATTAATTCAATAATTAGTAGTGCACTCATGATATAAACAGATACTTCTATGCAGTATGAATTAAAGTAGTTTCGTGAATTCCGAATTACTACAACTAAATCGGATGCATATTCCAAATTACTAGGAATTAGTTGGACGCATTTTATAATAAAATGGCTAAACTGCCCCTGTGAATCATAACGATAATAAGCAAATCAGTTTATAAAATATTTGAGATCAAATCTACACCACACGATTTGCAAAAATCAAGGGTATGGATGAGTTCCTAGTTCTCACGGATTAAGTAGTGATTGTTTTTAAATAGTCAAGCCCATGATTGTTTTTAAATAGTGAGAAAGAGTATTTTTCAAAAGAGGCTGTGGTTTTTTTTATAGGCTATAGGATAGTTTTTACATTTTTTAGCATTAGGATAACAAACTTACAAAACTACCCAAAATTGATATGGAGAGACAAAAATACCCTTATTTCCCCTCCACATGTTTTCTTATCTCTCCTATTTTCTATCTATGGACATATTCTCTCTCCTCATTTATTATCTCTCTTCTTTCTTATCACTCCTCTCACCTCTCTTCTCTCTCTATTTTTGACACATTCTATTTCCTTTTTGTTTTCCTTTTCCCTTTTCCATTTTTTTCTCTCCTTTTTTTTCATTTTTTTTCAGTTTTTTTTTCAGTTTTTTTTTGTTTTTCGTTTCAAATTCGTAAGAAGATATGGATTTTAAATTTTTTACGAACAGTAAGGAGGACTAGGTACAAATTTATAAAATTCGTACCATATTTTTTATTGTTATCTTTGGTGTTATGTGCAATGTGAGTTTGTTTGGAAACATGTTCTATTGGTGCATTCTTAGAGGTACGAAATGTGAAATTCGTACCAAAATCGGGCAAGATTTTTGTAATTATATAAGTAAGTATATAGTTATTAGTCGAAACTCAAAATGTGAAATTCGTACCAAAACCGGCAATAATTTCATATTCATTCATCATTCAAATCCATAAAACAACTCCAATTATGGTACAAACATGATTTTAGTGCGAAATGTGAAATTCGTACCAACAATTGCAATTCGTGCTATAAAGAAATATTTTGAGTTACAAACTTAAAGTGATTGAAAACAAACAAGCAAAAAAAAAAATACAAACTATCCAAATTTATAAAATTCGTACTATGTTTCATTCATGAGTGATTGTAGTATTGTAAGTACGAATTTGTAAAATTCGAACCATATTTTTAATTATTATCTTTAGTATAATATGCAAGGTGTGCTTGTTGAAACATTTTCTCTTAAAATCACATGTTCAAAGAATATACTATAAACTAAGTGAAAAAAATATTATAAAAAAAAAAGAAGCTATGTGGTGAGGCATTAGAAGAATCACTTCACAATTTAAAATAAAAAACTAAAAAATAAAATTGACATCAAGGATCAAAAGTGAAGCTTTAAGTTTTGCAAACTTCGAGTCACACTTTTGAGACTTTGATATGCCGAATAAAATAATATAGATATAACTAAAACACAAGTGTGCGTGATAATGTGATTAAATAATTAAGATGGAGTAGTTTTTAATTTAATGAATAAATGGTGGGTGGTCCACACCACCTCAACTCCTACAGCCGCCGCCACCCACACCTACCACTCAAACTGTCTAGGTGTGCTTACCAAACGGTCTTGTATATGTTTAGGCCCTGTTCGCTATGCAATATAAGCCCAAATGTTGTTCCCATTTAAATCTCTCCGTCCACTACGATGTTTGTCTCGTAATAAATGTTTTACAACGAATTTTTAGGCAAAAGTTACTTTAAACTATCTTAATTATGGTTCTCTTCAACATGTAATCATTAAAGAAGAGAGAGAAAAAAGAAGAAGAAAAAAAGTTAAAAGAGAGAGCATGGTGTACGGGTACGTTCCAAATCGGGTATTTTGAGTACCCAACCCGGTTCAATCAGATATTGAAACGAGTACGGATTGAGTTTTATTTTTTCCGGGTATTTAGGTCCTGATTATTCAATTGGGTATTGCCTAAAATACCCGATTAATATATATATATATATATATATATATATATATAATTCTAAATATTGTTTTATATTTTTATTAGTAAATAAATTTATTTTAATACTTCTTTTAATAAATGATGGTGATTGATTTTTTTATTTTCAGTGAATGTTATTATTGACACAACTCATATGGAAAGTAAGACATTATATCTGAGATAAAGGGAATAATTTTTATAGTGGGTCCACCTTCGAAAATGGAATATACACGCATTTAGAGAGAGACCAATATAAAATTATATGCACATATTTTGGGTATTATATGCCCATCATTGGCGGACAGAGAGGGAATATGCTAGTTTGTACATTAAGCCGGTCTTCTTGCATCTTGCATCGGCGAATTTTCTTTCATGATATGAACATGTAGAAAATGATGTAACATGTCTATTTTATAGGGGTATGTATTTACCGAAACGTGCAACAATAACCTAAACGTGTAAAATACGGATGAAAAGTAACGCAGTTAACATAAAAATTCAGTTTGATTGTCACAACATAATGAGTAATTATTTATGCTCAAGGTAGTTAGCCCCCAAAGGCTAAAAGATAGAGGATCATATCATACACATAATAATCCAAAACTTTCAAAAGACATTAAAAAAAAAGAAGTAAAACTTAGAGAAAATGTCCCACACAAGTTCAAGAACATACCAAAAAACTACGAAGAGAGAGGAATCAAATAAAAATCCAAATCTGCATATAGGGAAAGAGATTCAACGTGTGGCTGGAAAAGGAAACGACGGATTGGCTTTTGGCGGAATGGGGCCCATTTCTTTCTCCTCAAAAATTGGATCGTTATACATAGACATTTATATATCAAAAATTCAAAATAATATACACATGACATTAATAAATAAATAAAAGTCGGTAACCTTGATTGGGTTAAATCTGGAGATAAAAAATGGGGTAAAAAAAATTCAATCATCAGTGGTGGAGGGCGCCCATGGCGTCATATCCATGGGGTAGCTGCCGAGCACCCTGAGGAAGGAGGTAAACTCCTGCACCTCGGCGAGAGCGTTCTGCGCACGCGCCTCCGCCATGGAGGCCTCGAAGTCGATGTAAAACATGTACTCGAAGTGCTTGGCGGTGCCGGAGTCGGCGCCGTCGACGAGGCGGATGGGGCAGTTGCGGTGGGGGCGGGACTCGATCTTGGTGAGGCTGATGTTGCGGAAGGCGAAGGCGGAGAGGACCTTGAAGAGGACGCTGGTGCCCTTGTCGTGGGCGAACACGATGCTCGTCTTGAACGGCCGGTCGGTGCGGGGGATGATCGGCTCACGCGCCAGCATCACGAACCGCGTCACGTTGCTCGAGTCGTCTTGGATCCCGTCCGCCACGATCTGGAGCCCGTACAGATCCGCCGCGCGTGCGGAGGCAATCGCCGCCGTGTCGCGGAGGTTGTTCGCCGCGATGTACTCGGCGGCGCCGGCGGTGTCGTCCACGGCCTCCCGGGCGACGTTGAGGCCCATGCGCGTGAGCGTGTGCTCGCACTGTGAGAGCGCCTGCGGGTGGCTGATCACGCGCCGCAGGTACTCGCGGCGGACGCCGGGGAGGGCGAGGAGGCAGTGGTGGACGGGGAGCTGGACCTCGCCGACGATGTGTAGGCGGTGGCGGAGGAGGAGGTCGTAGTTGCGGTGGATCGAGCCGCCCAGCGAGTTCTCCACCGGGAGGACGGCGCGGTCGGCGATCCAGAGCTCCACCGCCTGGAACGCCACCTCGAACTGGTCGCAGGGGATGGCGTCGCACTTCGGGTACGCCTTCCCGGCGGCGGCCTCGCTGTACGCGCCGGGGACGCCCTGGTAGGCGACGCGGAGCTGCGAGCCGTGCATCGGCGCGGGGGAGAGGTCGGCGATGGTGAGCGGCTTCGGCAGCGCCGCGGTGGCTGAGGTCGAGCCCTTGAGGGGCACGATGTCGAGCGGGGGGCGGCCGTTGACGGCGGATCCGCCGCCGGACTGTTCGACGTCCTGCTGCTGGGAGACGACCTTGCTAGCGAGAATGGCGCAGGCGCTCTGCCACTCGTAGCGGCGGCTGACGTGGGCGGCGGCGGGAGCTTGAGCCGCGGCGCTGGAGGCGTCGTGGCGGGAGGAGGCCGCGCATTGGATGAAGAAGCGGGTCGGGTTGACCCGGGTTCGGGTCAATCCGGGAGGTGCCCGGATTACTGATTTGAGATCTACAGAGGAGGAGGGAGCGAGGGATTGCATAGTTTAATTAGTTAGGGGGTGAAAATGGAATTAGGAGGAAGCAGAGGGAGCTGAGAAAGAAGAGAAGAAAGCTTGTACTTGTACCTCTCTCTTTGAAGAAGGGAAGTTTGCAAGCTGAGAAAGAAGAAATGGAGAAGGAAGGTTTTATATAGTGTGATGTTGTGAGTGAAGTTGGTTTTGGTCAATCTCACACCTACCCCCTCCCTCCTTTCATATCTTTCTCTCTCTTATTATTATTATGACAATATTATTATTATTATAATATCATTATGATTATTTTGGAGCACTTTCTCTTTGGTATCTATTTATTTTATTTATTATTGATTCCCACCCACTGATACATTATAAACACACGCGGTAGATGTGCGTACACATGTGCGTGTATACCTACGTTTCCATAAACATTGTGGGGCTGTTTGGTTTGGGAGACAAAGGGGGATAAAACCATTTATCACCCTTTGTCCCCGTTTGGTACCCATGATGAAAGCCCGTTCGGGCCCGGGAAATTTGTACATGGCCCGCACCTTTTTACTATTTTCTTCTACTTTTTCATCCCTACCCCCCTATGTTTACAATTTCCTATCCCTATAATGTTTGGGCTAACATATCCCCACTTATCCCTAGATTTGTACCAAACGAGCCCGTAGTATTATTAATAATTCCTACTTTTATGAACTCCTACTCGAAAAAGACTTGGAAGAAACAAAGAATAATGCATAAAAGGTATTCGAAACTTTCAATTTCTTCTTATAATAATAACAGATTAACTGTGTCGGAGCACTTTCATTTGTCATAATAACACATTTCTTGCACAAGTTTTTATGAATGCAATTCAAGATTAATTTGATTACTTGGAAACACTATATGCTATTTGTGCGTGATGGCATTACTATTCCATCCAATTGTCGGTGAATTCATAGACTCATTAATGCTGAAATAATCAAATTCAAAATATTAATGCTGAAATCTTATAGTGGGCATCAGTCCTTGCAATAAGATTTTGTTAATTTTTGATATGGCATGATAATACTATACACGGATATGAATGCTCATGAAATTAATCTATTAACATCTTATCTTAATATCTTCTTGAAATTTGGATAATTTTATACGGAGTATTAGGTTTTGTGTTTTCGAGAAAAACGTCAAACGTTTTGACCAGGATTTATTATTTCATAATTAGATTCATAATTTTTAGCTTTATATTACAACTGCCAATTTAGGTAGGATTATCTATTTCATTACTATTTTATACATAAATAAAGTAGTCATATCTAATGAAAAAATAAACACAAAAAAGAGAGAAATAGAACCCCCATTGCACCGTATGTTGTGTTTTAGCGGCAGCAGGGGATCATCTCCCATCTTCGTGTAGTTATTGTATGGCTGCTAGAGTTTTGTCTCATGATCGTGTTGGAAATGTGTTATGTTCGTATAATACGATCGAAACTACAAGAAAATTGGGTTTTTGCGACATACGCGCATGCGACATTACTGATAAATGTCATGAAATTATGACACTTAGGATCTTAGTGTCATTTATTTGCGTCAAATGTGCATCATGAAATTATTGTGTTACAATGTTGTGACATTAATGCGTCACTTAGTTAAGTGTCTCGTAATTACAACAATCAATTTGCAACACTTAAATTGAATGTCATTATTTTACTTCACATTACAAATAATGTTGCATTTGTGTCGTATATTTGCGTCCAACATGCATCATTAAACTATTGTGTCATTATTTTGTGACAGTAGTGCATCACTTAGTTTTGTGTCTCGTAATAACTACAATTTTTGCGACATTTCAATTGAATGTAATAATTATACTTCACATTTGGAATAGTATTGCATTTTACGTTGTATATTTGCTTCTCACGTGCATTATGAAATTATTATGTCACAATTTTGCGACATTAATGCGTCACTTAAATTTGTGTCTCGTAATTACTACATTTTATTTGCGACACTTCAATTGAATGTCATAATTATACTGCACATTTAAAATAGTATTGCATCTTATGTTGTATATTTGTTTCTCACATGCATCATGACAATATAATATTGGGTCACTATTTTTTATAAAAATACTAATATTTAAAATTAAAGTCTATATTTAGAAATTTCTTCCACTTCAACAAATGAGAATAAGGAAGAATGGTTACATCTAGAATTGTACAAAAGCGTTATCAGGAAATAACTATAAATATTTTATATTACAAAATATAACTTCAATAATTATACCCAAAAAAAATAATAATGTTCTATTTATGTTGTAATTTTAGCATGCATAAGAGTTTTTGAAGTGTGATTTATTCTTGAATATTGTAGGCAAATTTATTAAAGCAAATAATTTTTAAAGTTGTTGCTAATTTCGGAGTTTTAATTAGGTAGATAATATAGTTTTGGAGTGAAAATTCAAATAAGACTGCTTTACTTTAGTGTATATAATAGATAATAGATTATTACAAAATAGTACTATTATTTAAGAAAAACAAACAATGAGAAAAATTATTAGTCAAAATTATCTTACTAGGTAGTGACCTTGGGTGGGTAACTTAAAATTTAATTAATGTATTAAATCATGTTTCACATAGATAATCGGTAGGTTCTAGGTGCCGACGAGCTATTCGGCACTTGGCAACCTTATCAGATTAAGCGGGCTCTAGTGGAATTAGGCGGTAGGATTGTAAACGAATGAAATAGTTTTGATTCGATTCGGTATTCATATTCGATAAGCCCGATTCGTATTCGATATTTTACGATTCGAATTCAAAAATAAATACTTTTTATGATTCGTTATTATTCAAATATAAATAAAAATTTATGGTATTTGATTCGATGTTCTTAAGTATTCGATTCAATATGACATATAAATATCACATATAATATAATTATATATACGTATTATATATAAAAGATATTAATTCTTAAGTCCAATTAGAAACTTATTTTGTAAATACTTTGAATGGACAGCCGAAAAATCTTAATGTCCATCCGATACTAAAATAAAATGAATATCATCTAGAATTCGAATCGAACACTTGTGTATATCAATTCGAATCGGACACTTGTATATATCAATTCAAATCGAATATGAATCAAATCTAGTATTCGAGAAAAAATCGAATCCGAATTCGAATCTTCGAATAACTTAACGAATCAAAATCAAATCAGGTGTTATTCACTTCAATTCAATTCGTTTACAACCTTATTGGGCAGGTTGGGCAAGATCTAAGCCCCATGACCCAGCTCCCACCTAATTTTTTTTAAAATATTGTACGTGTTATTTATCAATTCTTTAATTGTGAACTTAAAATATATTTTTGAAAAATGATACGAAGTATATCTTTATGCAAAGCATATTTATTAAAAATTAATATATACGTAAAATTTTGGCTATAAATTATTTTATATACATTGTTCTTTATAATTTGAAATGGTTTGAAAGATAACTACAGAAATTGGTGATGATGACCAAATGTATACAAATACTAATACTTTTCGATTAACTCATGATATAATTTGAACATCAACAGTAAGGTACTTGTTATTAATCAATAATATCCTAATTGTGAAATTAATGTAAGCTTACTTTTATATATATAGTTAGAGGGACAAAAGAGGTTGATATAATAATTGTGAAATTAATGTAAGCTTACTTATATATATATAGTTAGGATAAAAGAGGTTGATATAATCTTGTAAATTTGAAATGGTTTGAAAATCCTATGCATTATGAAATGGGTGACAATCAAAGAAGAGCACACCTATGTTATATCCAAATAAGAATATTTTTTCAAATCCTAAAAAACTTGTGGCATAGCACACCTAATATTTTGGCGTGTATGATTTTTTAACCAACATCTCATTCTCTATTTTGTTTTAATTGTTTCAATTGATGATATAAACTAATATAAAATAGAAAAATAATGTACTTTTATTAAAAAGGAAGAAAGGGAAATTGTGCAATAATCATAATTTTGGGATAGTTTGAATAACCACTAATATATAAAAAATAAAAAAAAGACGTGTACTACTAAATTTGATACTACTATTAATTTTATCTAAAACCTAAATAATAAAAAAACCTAAAAAAACAAAATTTGGAATTCCGCTCTTCTACCGCGAAGACGTGCATCCCTATTATTCAGGAACGATCACGCACGCACGCACGCATCGATGGAAAGAAAACATTCTCTTAATTCATTCATAAATTTTCAATTCAGATTTCAGAATTCTTTTACACACAAAAAACAGTTTCAGACGGAACCCACTGAACAAAGGTATGCAGAATTCGATTTGATTTAATTTTTTACTTTCTTATTATCTCTTTTATGTGTTTACTTTGTGATATGATATGACCCAACTAATAGGCCCAAGCATTAGGCCCAATATAAATGGGCTCCGATAATAAGCTCGGCCTATGTAAGTATTGGCCCAAACAAGGAAGACTTCTTGATCGACTACGACTCAGACTCCAATAGAGTGTAGAAGACTCGGATATCTACTATGAAGATGGAGATAAGCCCAAAGAGTCCTTATAGGAATAGACTTTGTATTAGAATCAAGCTCCATATGAGCATCTATAAATAGGGGCTTAGAATAGAAGGAAAGGGGAGAACAATCTTGTAACCAATACTCATACTAGCAATAATATCTCTACTCTTTCCACCTCGTGGACGTAGATCTATTCCAATAGATCGAACCACGTATTTCATTTGTGTTTCTTTTACTTTCGTATTCATTTATTCCTTATTGGCGTTCAATAATTACCTACGAAAACAAGATCGATCACTGGCGCCGTCTGTGGGAACCAAATTTGTGATTTCCGAGTTTTATGGGTAATCTGTCATCATGACAAGGCCAACACGATCAACCGCTGCTACCGTTGTCCAAGGAGACTAAACAAACCGGACAAGGTCAGGCAGCAAATCCACCAGTTCGGGAAACAGAAATCCCCGAAGCCGAGGTAAGCCAGATGCAAGATCCAAACCCTCGCAACACGCCGACGACACGGGAAGGAACACTCGAGAGGCCAAACTCCGGACGGACACGTTCAGCACGTGCCGTTGGATAAGCATGGCAAGCCAATCTATCCAGAAGGAAAAGGTCACAATAGCAGTCAGGAGGAGGACAACGTCCATCTCCAACCGGACGAATTCGACGATGCTGTCAGGGAGTACCTCGCGCATAATAAGTGAGATTTTCTCCAGTTCGCCAAACAACAAAAAACTCAAAATCGTGAAAAAGGCCAACCTTCACGCATCGATGATAGAGAGCACGAAGTTACATCCAGATCGCAACCGCGACAGAAATCCCCTAGCATCAGGATTGTTGGCGCACGAAACGTAGATATTCCTCCTAGGCGATTAGGTGTTAACCTTAATCGTCAAAGGGAGGACCATCGCGCCCCACCTCGGAACAACGAGGATGATTATCGAGGAGGTAGGTTTGGCGTATACGGGAGGATCTCTACCCCTTTCACCAACCGGATACTCTACACTCATCTCCCAAATAAATATAAGGTGCCGCCGATCAAACCATATAATGGATCATGCGACCCGCGGAACTTTCTATCCTAATACCAATATAATATGGTCAAGCAAGGACTCGATGACGACGTCTACATATGCAAGGTGTTCCCAGAGTTGTTGATCGACAATGCACGCATGTGGTTTGATAGCTTACCACCTCGCAACATCGGATTGTATGATGAGCTAATGGACGCCTTCGAGAGAAGGTTTTTCTAGAAAGCCGAGGCAAAAACCACCTCGGCACATCTCCTCACTATAAAGCAAAGGCGAGGCGAACCCATTAGTGACTTCATGACTAGATTCAATGAAGAAAGTCTAAAAGTTGAGCGCCTGACTGATGAGGTCCTTATCTCTGCCTTTCAAAATGTTATCCAGTCGGGTG
Organism: Mentha longifolia; assembly: GCA_001642375.2. Lineage (NCBI taxonomy): Eukaryota > Viridiplantae > Streptophyta > Magnoliopsida > Lamiales > Lamiaceae > Mentha > Mentha longifolia. The sequence continues at coordinate 21,066,482 of CM038112.1, read as the reverse complement.
CCCTATATAAGGAGATCGTGAGGAACGAGCCTCATACTGTGAGGCAACTATGGAGCATAGCGGATCAGTTCGCAAGAGCCGACGAAGCTGACAGGAGAAAGCGCGAAGCCGACAAGGCCGAACCGGCTGACAGAAAAGAGGGTCGAAACGACCGAGGCCTAAGTCGACGTAGTGCCCTCGAAAGGCTACAACGTGGACCCCTAGAGTCCAGACTCAGACCTCATCAAAATTAGGAACGAACTCAGTTTACTCGATTGATGAAGCCGAGGGCGGAGATTTACGAACTGCACGCCAATATGTTTGATAAACCTCGCCCTATGTCAGGGGGAGGTGGAAAACACCGATCCAAGGAGAAGTATTGTCGCTTCCATGAAGACCATGGGCACGACACAGAAGAGTGCAGAAATATCGTGGCAGACATAGAGCAATTGGTGCGTGACGACACCTCTAAGAGAAAGTTGCGGCTGACGACCTGACCAGTACGAAGCTCGCTCCCAGGGCAAAGGAAAGGGGGAGAGACAGTTGTGGCCCCCATGCTGACAAGAAGGCGAAACGTGATGAAGACGACGAGGACTAACCTCAGTTCGACAGAATAATAACAGCCATTACAGGGCTCCCTCAAGGTGCTACGAAGTCTTCTCTCAAAGCTGAGGCCCGAAGTCCTTAAACAGGCGAACCCTCACATAAGAGGTTCAAAAAGGATGAGGCCATCACCTTATCCGATAAGGATCCGGTACCAGAAATAATACCTCACCAGGATGCAATCGTGATTGGAGCAGTGGTCGCCAACAAGCTAGTCCAGCGAGTGTTCATCGATAGTGGAGCTTCGGTGAGTATCCTCTTCAGAGGTTGCTTTGAGAAATTATGAATCGAAGAGGCACGCCTTACACCAGCACCACTTCCCTTGAAAAGCTTCGTACAGCAAGAGACACACACGGAGGGGATCATTGAACTCCCTATTACGGTGGGGAAACATCCGATGTCCTCCACTAAAGTGGTACATTTTTCATCGTAAAAGCCCATTCTCCGTACAACATTATCTTGGGCAGAGATTGGTTAGTTGCGGTGAAGGCGGTATGCTCGGCGTACTACTTAACAATAAAGATTCCTTCAAAGGGAGGAGTGATCGTGGTTCAAGGGGAACATAAACGAGCCAAGGAATGCATGCAGATTGCTTTACGAGCTGTTGGGACTTCACCTCAGCACCCACAAGCATAGCAATTACAGAAACCCGAGTGGGAGCTGGAAAAGACGTCATTTGCATCTAACGACCTAGTAGAAGACATCGCACTGTATGAAGATGACCCGCTCAAGATCGTCAAAGTAGGCTTCACTGGCGGACCCGAACTAAGAAAGCAGATCGTCCAACTCCTAAGGGAATACAAAGACGTCTTCGCTTGTTCACCCCTCGACATGACCGGGGTATCACCAAGTATTATCACTCACCGGCTTAATATCGACCCGGACATCAAACCGTTTAATCAAAAGCAACGGATATTTGTGGCAGAACGGAACAAAGTCATACACGATGAAGTGCATCAACTTTTGAAGGCACAGATACTCTTCGAGGTCAAATATCCGACGTGGATAGCTAACCCGGTGATGGTTAAGAAGCAAGGAGGAGAGTGGCGGATGTGCATTGATTACATCGATCTCAACAAACACCGCCCTAAAGACTGCTACCCCCTCCCCAACATCGACAAAAAAGTCGAAGCTTTGGTCGGCCATAAAGTTTTCAGTTTCTTGGATTTGTACAAAGGGTACCACCAAGTCCTAATGAGTGACGAGGACGCGCCTAAGACAGCCTTTATCACGGACTTCGGCATCTACGCATATAAGAAAATGCCCTTCGGACTCAAGAACGCTGGGGCTACCTATCAAAGGATGGTCGACAAGATATTCGAGCCTCACATCGGCAAAATTATGGAGGTGTATGTGGACGACATCGTCATCAAAAGTAAGGAGCAAGCCACTTGTGTTGACGACCTCAAGATCGTCTTTGGCCTCCTGCGCAAGGTAAACCTTAAAGTAAACCCCCAGAAGTCCAGAAGTGTACATTTATGGTTCGATTAGGAAAATTTTTGGGGTGTTGGGTTTCTCAAGAAGGATTGAAAGCCAATCCATCCAAGGTCCGAATTGTCCAGGAGATGAAGGTCCCAAAAAGTATCCACGACGTGCATAAACTGACATACCTAGCTGCACTGAGTCAATTGCTTTCGAAGGCCGCAGAGAAACAACTTCCGTTCTTCAAAATTCTTAAGAAGAACCCAGTTTTCAAATGGGAAGAGGAACACAAATCCGCATTCACCGATCTGAAAAAATACCTCTCCGAGCTTCCGACCCTATTTGTCCCGAAAGAAGGTGAAACACTCTCTCTATACCTCGCGGCTTCGGACGAGACCATAAGTGTAATCCTGGTACGAGAAGAAAAATATCGGCAACTTCCTGTCTACTTTATCAGCCGAGCACTCAAAGGACCAGAGACACGGTACTAGCCTCTAGAGAAGATCGCACTGGCGTTAGTAAACGCTGCAAGGAGGCTACGACCCTATTTCCATGCACACCCCATACAGGTCCTCACCGACCTGAAACTTTGGCAAGTTCTAATGAAGCCGGAGGCTTCGGGAAGAATCGCAAAATGGACGGTTGAGTTAGGCGAGCACGCTATCACATACTGTCCTCACAAAGCTATCAAAGGCCAAGCCTTAGCGGACTTCCTGGTAGAGTCCAAATTCACGGAAACGCTCGAGACATCTAAGCCTACCTCGAAAAATGCCAAAGCCGAACTTGCAAAAGAACCGCCTAAAGATTATTGGAAGGTATACGTGGATGGAGCTTTGGGAAATTCAGGAAGCGGAGCAGGCATCATACTCCTCAGCCCAGACGGACAGGAGACAACCTATGCACTTCGGTTCGACTTCCCTACAACAAATAACGAAGTGGAGTACAAAGCCTTAATCACCGGACTTCGCCTAGCTCAAGGTCTCCAGATACGAGCTGTACAAGTTTATAGCGACTCTCAGGTCATAGTAAGCCACATGCTAGGAAGTTACGAAGCTAAAGATGATATGATGAAAAGGTACCTCCACAAAGCCAAGAGCCTACAACAATACTTCTCATATTTTGAGTTGGTTCGCATTCCGAGGAGGCAGAATAGCCGAGCAGATGCCCTAAGCAAATTAGCTTCGTCATCCACAAGCCCTCCAGTGGAAGAAGTCAAACACCGAAGTATTGATGAAGCCGAGGCCAACCTAGTAACTGACGATGAGCCTAACTGGATGACCCCCCTTCGAAATTACTTGGAGAAGGGTCTACCCAGCGATAAGCTCGAAGCTAGGAAAATCTTGAGCAAGTCTCCAAAATATGTTCTTGAACAGGGAGTGCTTTACAGAAGATCATACCGCCAGCCCCTCTTGAGGTGCATAGGACCGAACTAAGCAGATTACGCACTGCGAGAAGTACATGAAGGGTCATGTGGGAGCCATATTGGAGCTAGGGCACTATCAAAGAAAGTCTTGCGGTGGGGATACTATTGGCCTACGATATTCCAGGATGCAGTGGACCTCGTCAAGAAGTGTCCAAAATGCCAGATTCATGGGACCGTACTGAGGTTACCTCAGACCGACCTCACTAGCATGCAAAGCCCGTGGTCGTTCATGCAATGGGGGATAGACATCGTCGGTCCACTAGACAAAGCTCCCGGCCAATTCCAGTTTCTCATCGTAGCCATTGACTACTTCACCAAATGGGTGGAAGCTGAACCCTTGGCAAAAATCACGAGCAAGAACGCCCTCAACTTCGTCTGGAAGAACATAGTATGCCGCTTTGGCATACCCCATATCCTCATCTCGGACAACGGGACGCAGTTCATAGACAGAATGTTTAGGGAATGGTGTGAAGAGCTTCATATACAACAAAAGTTCACCTCGGTAGCCCATCCTCAAGCAAACGGCCAGACCGAAGTCACCAACCGGACGATCATCAAGGGACTCAAAGCTTGCCTTGATAAAGCCAAAGGAGACTGTGTAGCGAACTTACCCCAAGTTTTATGGTCATACCACACAACTCCCCGGACCTCAAACGGAGAAACACCCTACAGTTTGGTGTATGGAACCGAAGAAGTGATCCCGGTAGAGATCGGCCTGCCGAGCCCCCGCACTATCAATTTTTCAGCCGAAGATAATGAAGAAAATCTCTGAACCGGCCTAGACCTGGTGGAAGAAAAGCGAGAGCTCGCCTACATAAGGGAAGCCAAGTATAAGCAACAAGTAGCTTGGTATTATAACCAGAGAGTCAAGTACCAACAATTCTAAGTAAGCGACCTCGTTCTTCGAAATAACGAAGTCAGTAAGGCTGCAAGGCTCGGCAAGCTAGAAGCCACATGGGAAAGACCTTACCGAGTTCAAGAAGTCCTCGGCAAAGGGTCATACAAGCTTGCTCACTTATCCGGTGAGCCAATACCCCGTGCATGGCACATTACTCACTTAAAGAGATACTTTGCATAAGTGGCTGAGAGTAATGTTCAAGTCCATTTAGTTCATTTAGGTCTGCTATACTTTTTGCTTGTGTCGAAAGTCAGGTCGTCTTTTTATCTTGTCCTTTTCGAACTTCAGTTTTTCTATTAATAAAGTTTCTATTTTCCTTTAATTGTTTGGTCTTGCAACTTCATCTTGCATACTTCATCTCTATTCTACTTATGCATATTATCTCGCCCTTCTAATTAAATACCCTTACGAGGATGACATAATATCCTTTCGAGGATGAATGAAACCCAAATTGGGGTAAACTATAAACACGCGTAAGGGGACTTCCCCTATCGATACTTCTCGATAAATAAGGAACCCATACCCTTGTTTCAAATAAGGACGACTACCCTCGTTTCATATGAGGATGAACTACCCTCGTTTCATATGAGGATGAACTATCTTCGTTTGATACAAGGACGGATTACCTTCGTTTTAAACGAAGACGAACTACCTTCATTTAAAAACGAGGACGAACTACCTTCGTTTCATACGAGTACGAGCTATATAATTTTACCATAGAAAAATTGTTATACCCTACTAAGGACGTACATTCACAAATAACATTGAAATTTTATTTCAGAGGTAGAAAGATACAATGTTATATACATCATGACGAAGAGAAGCCCGGAGGCTGACTAAAGCTAAGCCAATTTCTGGCAAAATCTCTATTTAAGAGGTCTTCTATACTAATCCTACCTCTACCTCTACCTCGGGCACTTTGAGTCCCTCGACCTCAGGTAATTTGAGTCCCTCGACCTCGGCCTCGTACATCCGCCAGCTGCCACTCTCGATCCTCGAGCTGGAGCCGGGATTGGACGAACTCGAAGCCCCGGCCTCTTCAGAAATGAGTGGAGCCAACTTTGGACGGCGAGCTAGGGTTATCTTGTATACACCGGCTACTCGCTTCAGCTCGTTCACTTGCTCCTGAAGCTCCCAGGAGCCAGCTCCATATTGCTTTTTATAACTTTTGCATCGAGCCAGGAGCTCTTTCACCTTCTCTTCCACTTCGGAAATGGTGAGCCCGCCAGCTTGGCTGATAATCGCCTCGTACTCCTTGTGTTCTTCGAGGACCCGCTCGGCATCCTCTTGACAGATCTCCAGCTTTTCTTGCTGCTCGAGAAACCGAGCTTGAAGCTCATCAAATTTTTCTTGCGTGGCATCAAGTTTAACATCGGCCTCGTTCTGCACGTGGCCTACTTTGCCTTTCAAGTTGAGGACTTCAGCCTCTTTTGCCTTGAGGGCACGAGTTAATTGATGGTTTCGTTTCACCCAAGGAGATACATCATCAAAAAGCTCAAGAGACGACTACACAAAGGCAAAAGAAATTTTCAATAAAGTTGGAAATTTTATAGAGGCCCTTTTGGCATAAGTAAAAGGCGACATCCTAGTGATGCCATAGTACATATGGCCTACAAAAAAAAAAAAAAAAAACTTGAAGAGGATCAACTGACCTTTCCAAGATCCTCCTCTTCTTGCCGAGACCCCTCCATCTCGACCTTGGCTTCGGTTTCAGCGTTCCTCGGTTCGCCGTCGGCCTGTCCCACCGGTTCTCCACCTCGGCCTCCATCTTTCTCAGTTAAGCTCGCGATCATAGCCTCGAGTTTTGGATCTTTATCAATTGGACAAGACTGGATAGAATCGGCGGTAAGGACTGAGGACACCGAACTGAGCTTCTTCAAAACAGGGAAGTCCGCCATGAACTCCGACAGCACATCCGCATATGAACGAAGCAAACTATCCGACGACGTCACCTCATACCCGTACTTGGGCTTATCCAAGTCGGGGTAATCCTTGGCAATCTCGTCAATAACATCCACCGTCACGACGGTGTTCAAAACGGCCACCAGTTCGGAGAACTTCCCCGACAGAAAAAGCCTCTCGGCGAAGGCGCGGAGTACCTCCCCCTGGGAGGATGCTACCTCGGCCTTAATGGAGGCCGCCTTCGCCTTTTCCAAGGCCACTTCGGCCTTCAGAGAGGCCACCTCAGCTTTAGCCACTGCCAGCACTACGGCCTTTCTACTCTCAGCTTCTTTGGCCTTCGTCTCGGCTGCGGCTACCTTCTGCACCAAGTCATCTTTGGCCGACTTCAACTCCCGAGTCAATTTCTGGTACTCGGTTGCCAAGTCGGCGACTGCCTATTCGGCCCGCTGCAATGAGGATCAGCATTAATAAAGCGGTAGAAATGATAAGTACTCAAAATGATAGAGCGTATTACCTCGGCAAAAGACCTCGGGTGGTCTAACACTTGGTCAGATGACTGACCATGGACAAGAGCCCCCTCCTCTTCCTCGACGACGACCACTCGAGGCTCGACACGAGGTTCTTTGTTCCCATGCGGGGCAAGACGAAGTGGAGATGAGCTCAACCGAGGAGAACTAGCAGGAGGGAATTGTCCCACCTCCAGTGTCTCCGAGGAGGCAACATATGTTGATTTCGAGGCCTCCAGAGTGGACCTCGACCTCTTCTTGGAAGTCTTCAAAAAGTTCACTGCAACAAGCGAAAAGGGTTAGAATATAGAAAAGACACGAAGACACACAAGACATAGAGTAGGGCCTCACCCTCCGCCGGATCCACCATTGAGGTGGGATCATAAGGGCTCAACCCTAGAAAGGCGAGCTCAGCCTCGCCATATTCCCCAGAAACGACGCCGAGCTCTACTAAATTTTTCTCAAGGTCACCAAATTCCTTTTCGGTGCCTTGGTCCTCTAGCTTATCTATTTTCCAGATAAATTGAGGAACCTCTTCGGATCTGTAGAAGAAAATTTTCTTTTGCCAGTTCGAAATTTTTGACTTCATTTTAATTCGGAAGCCACGGGAAGGGGAGAGATAAAACCACCCTGACGAACTAGGTTTCAGTTGGAAGAACCTAAGAATTAACTCTAAGGTAAGCGGATGACCGAAGCGACCAGCTTCGGCACTAAGACCAACTAGCTGCTTGAAGGAGTTCGGCATAATCTGCCCTAAGGGGATGCCGAACTTCCGTAGCAGATCAACCAAAACCGAAGGAAGAGGAAGACGAAGACCACAGTTCAAGTAGTCCACGTAAACGGTAAAAAATCCGTTCGGAGGCGCACAAGCCCTATCCTCTGGACGAGGAGCGACAAGAAGCACAGAGTCAGGAAATAATTTTTTTTTTTCGCAATTTTCCGAATTCTCGATGCATCTAAAATCGACGGAAAATCATGAACTTTACCGAATCTTTCTACCGGAGGAAACCGGACACTACGAATGCTAGGGATGGAGGAATCTACCGTAAAACACTCGACATCTACGAAAGGCGACAGAATAAATGTCGCCGCCGGAGAACCCGAGGGTGAAACGGACTCATCACCATGACTACAACTAACAGAAGAAGAGGCCCTGGTAAAAATAACTTACTTGTGAAGAAAATGTGAAGGACCCCGATGGTGAACAAGCGGCGGCGGTGAAAATCGCAAGCGACGGAGGAAAAAAGAGCAGAAAATTGAAAGTTTTGAATCTTTGGAACATGTGAGGAAATGGCGTATCAAAGAAGCTTTATCCCTATTCCGCCTTTTCACCTCCCCCCCCCCATCCAATCATGCCCTACTTTATCGGGATTCCAACCAGCGCATCTATTAAAGAGTAATCGACACATCCCGTGTTTGGCTTTGGCTAGACGATACTCATGCCACTTTGTCAAATTTATTTTTGACGGGGCAAGGCATCTTATTTACCTCGTCTTTTGACGGGACGATATGCATTTGACTTCGTCGAAGTCATTTTTCAACGGGGCAAGGCATTTCTTATTTACCTCGTCTTTTGACGGGACGGTATGCATTTAACTTCGTCAAAGATCATTTTTCGACGGGGCAAAGGACATTTCTTTTACATCTCTCGTCACTCAGCTATTCCCCTAAATCACATCCTCATTTCTACACCCTTTTGGGGGGGGGGGGAATGTGATAGGATATGGCCCAACTACTAGGCCCAAGCATTAGGCCTAATATAAATGGGCGCCGATATTAAGCTCGGCCAATGTAAGTATTGGCCCAAGCAAGTAAGACTTCTTGATCGACTACGACTCAGACTCTAATAGAGTGTAGAAGACTCCGATATCTACTATGAAGATAGAGATAAGCCCAAAGAGGCCTTATAGGAATAGAATTTGTATTAGAATCAAGCTCCATATGAGCATCTATAAATGGGGGATTAGAATAGAAGGAAAGATGAGAACAATCTTGTAACCAATACTCATACTAGCAATAATATCTCTACTCTTTCCGCCCCGTGGACGTAGATCTATTCCAATAGATCGAACCACGTAATTCCTTTGTGTTTCTTTTACTTTCGTGTTCATTTATTCCTTATTGGCGTTCAATAATTACCTACGAAAATAAGATCGATCACTTTGCAACATAGATTTTAGGATCTTCATCGTGTTCATTTTGCCTAAGTTTTGGGGTTGTTTGTATCTCTTCAAAATTTTCCTCGAGTTAATTATGCGTGCACTTCTTGTAATTCATAATTCTATTGTGGAATTGATGGCTAATTTCATATTCCTTGAAATGATAGCAAAGTTTCCGATTTGTTTTATTCATAGGTGAATTATTGCATAGTAGGGGAATTGAGTTCTTGATAGGCGAAGCATAGGTTTCTTGTTCATTCCTTTTCTGCTGTGGCGATTCCAAAATTTATTTCTCCCAAGGCTGCACCCTGCAAAATAATCGAACCATGATGATATTTACAACAATTCCTCAGTAAACCTCTTCTTCCTTTTCTCTGGAGGTCTTCTTAGTCTGTACTCAATTTAAATTTCACGTGTTCTTGAATTTTTATTTACTTCATATGATCAGAAATCGTAGAATAGATGTAGCTTATACCATATATATATATATATATATATATATATATTGTGTGTGTTTGTTTATGTGATGTGTTAATTTTTCAGTGGGGTTATATCAGTACACAGATCGTAGTGAATATGCTTGAAAAAACTTGAAGTTTAGAACTATTTACTGATCCTAAGTGTTTTACCAATGATAATGTCACATAGTTTAAGTAACTTAAAAAAGTTCCTCTATATTTTCATGATCCTAACCCAAACTTAGAAATATGAATTTAACTTCCAAGTATGTCCATGGATGATAAAATGATTTGCTTATAATAGAGTTTGCTTCAAGAACATTGTCATATACATTTAAGCTAATAAATTACGTTGTTGTTCTTTAGCTAAACACGGCACCAATAGGAACCTGTATCTTTTAATCCTCGGTGCATACTAGCTCTTCGTGATGGGTCATCATCTCAAAGACTCTTCAACTCAGAAAACTCGAGAGAAGCTACTGAAACTCCAGAGGTAATTCTTCAAAAGTTTATTAGAATTCCAAAATGTATTATGCTATGCTATTTTAATAATATCATCTCCTATCGATTTTATTATGAGAAAAGAGACGAATAACTTGGCTGAGACCGAGATAGAGATTCCTCTAAACGGTGGACGTGTCGAGGTATTAATATTGATTACCTTTTTTCCAATTAATTTACTTTGAATATATGATCATAATTTTCTTTTTCTTTTTTTTTTTCAAATTCTACAGGAACAAGGTAAAAGAGTAACAAAGACAAAAAAAGTTCAAGACAAAGTGACTATGAATGTCACTCAGGGGTTTTACAATTGCTTTATGGATATTTAGACAATAGATTTCTGACTTTAAACTTATTAATATTTAGACATTGTTAATTTATGAATACTTACACATTTGATTTTTTTATGAATATTTAGATATTGTTAATTTAATTTGAAGAGTTTTTTGTTTATCATTCTTATGAATGGTTGTTAGTAATAGTAAAGTAATGCAAAACATGATGTATATTTTTTTACAACATTAATTAATTTTTTTGTGACAAAATTTATATGTCATAATGCTATATGAGACAAATTATGGGTCGCGAAAAAATACAGCATATTAATTGTAGTGTCACAAATTAAGATGTGTCATTTGAAATGTCGCACAAATGATACAAAATTTACGACAACAAAAATAAACTGATGCAAAAGATGTTGTATATTTTGCGACATAAACTATTCTTTTGAGACATATGTCATATGTCGCGATATTATACAACAATTTAAATATGACGTCAATTGTGACGGGAAAAATTACGCCATTCTATTTGAAATGTCGCAAGTTTGTGTCGAAATTATATGCTTCATTTTTAATAATGTCATATTTTGTGTCGCTAATAAATATGCAACACTAAAGCAAATGACGTGTTAAGTGTCGAGAATTTTATGCGACAAATAATCAAGTGAAACAAAATGTGTCATTCTTGTTGCGTCACAACAGAAAAAAAATGTCTCAAAAATACTACATCACCTTTTGCGACACAATTCGTCATGATGCACAAAGTGACGCAAATCGACTTTTGCGACACTAAAATAGCCATTTGCTACACAAAATTTATGTTGCAAATACCCAGTTTTCTTGTAGTAATCTATTTTTTTTAATATTTATTTATAGTCATTTCATATCAAATGCGGATCATAGTCATATTTATGTACTATTTTACTTTTATATAAGCTTGTATATTACTCTCTCCATCCATGAATTCTTGGCAAAAAAATTGGGTATGGAGTTTAATGTGTTTTGATGATATTTTATTAAATTAAAATGTTAAAGTGTTCCCTTCAAAAAAAGTTAAAGTATTAAAGTGGAATAATTGTGGGTCCATTTAATATTTTTAATAGTTTTTTTTTTGCTCGGAAAAAGTAAAATTTTACATTACATCCACGTTACGTACAAGCTATTTTTTGCCCAGTCTAAGAAGCTATTGCTAGGATTCGCGTCACCTTTCGTCGAACACCACGTCCAAAATCAACATTTAATTTTCTCCTCAATCCTTTTAAAATCTCATTCCTTTCCTTTAAACGTTACCAAATTGCACCATTTCCATAACACCCATACCACGCACGTCCACAGCCATCCTAATCTTCATTCACCTTTACCTTTGCCAAGAAGGTTAGAAAAGCTAACAAGGTGTTCGTCCACTCCATTCGGCATCGCCCCTTGCACCTCGATTCAATTGATTATATTGCTCCATAATTTTTCCACCTTTGGGCATCCAAACAGGATGTGTTGGGTCATCTCCTCTTCCGCCTTGCAACAACATCACTTAAGTTTCTGTTCATCGATTATCATCCTCTTCCTTACTGCTTCATCGATAATCGATCCCATACTATGCGCCATGCCGTCATCTGAGCCTTGATTGGTGCGAAAGCTTTCCAAATAACCTAGAATTTGCTCTTCCTTTCTCGGTATTAAAGTGTAAAGTGAAGTGCTAAAGTATATGTTTGGACCTACGTCCCAAAATAGAAAGTGGCAAGAAATGGTAGACATCCCGATATAATAATTTTGACAAAAAAATCATGGACGAAAGGAGTATATAATATTATACTCCCTTAGTTAATCATATTTATGCACTTAAACATTCGACACAAATTTTGATGTGCCGAAACTATATCAATTTGTGGTATAATTTGAACATGTTCACATTAGCATAATGTATTATTTTTTTGGCGGTGCCTTTCTATTACGTCTTCTTCTGGGACTCTGTCTATTTCTAACTTGGGATCTGCGTGTTTCTTCCCCTTTCATTTATTTTTGAATTTTGCTTTTGCTTGTTTAGACCCCGTTGGCTGGCTCTTATCTAAAAAACAGAAACTGTTCTTCCGGGATGGATGACCTGCTTGAGTTGGATGATCCATCGGGGCCCTTCTGATGCCTATCTGGGGTGACATCGCCATCCTCAATTTTTGCGAATTTCAGATCCTCAACTCCAACCATGCAACTTTGTATTTGAAATTTGTCTTGTTACCAAAGTAATATAAGGCATTTGCAGTGTCGAAGATGTCCTCGTTTATTGCTCTGATGCGCTAGTCTCTCTTGGTTTGAATGTAGTACCCGTAAAATTCTTTCACCTCTTGTTGTAGTCTACTCCAATTAGACTTCAATTACTTTATCTCTCGAGGAATCGAGCCCGCTGGCCGTGTTTGGTTATCTGTCACCCTCCACCATAAGCTTAAAATGGACTGGGAGCTATCAATTAAGGGGTCCATGCTAATGCTCGATCACATAATCGTGAGTTTCTTTGACTCCGTAGGACTATAAAAACTGAGGTTGAGCTTTGCCTTTTCGCTGAAGAAGAAGAAGAAGAAGAAGAAGAAGAAGAAGAAGAAGAAGAAGAAGAAGAAAGAAAGAATGAGAGTGGGGAGGTATTAATTTATACGGAGTAGTATTTTATGGACAAAAGTAGCCATTGCATTCCAAACTTTCAAATGTAATTTGTAATTATTTTTATTTTAAAAATTATTTAAAAAGAAATTGTTCTTCCGGGATGGATGACCTGCTTGAGTTGGATGATCCATCAGGGCCCTTCTGGTGCCTATCTGGGGTGACATCGCCATCCTCAATTTTTGCGAATTTCAGAGTGTTCCTCAACTCCAACCATGCAACTTTGTATTTGAAATTTGTCTTGTTGCCAGAGTAATATAAGGCATTTGCAGTGTTGAAGATGTCCTCGTTTATTGGACTGATGCGCTAGTCCCTATTGGTTTGAATGTAGTACTCATAAAATTCTTTCACCTCTTGTTGTAGTCTACTCCAATTAGACTTCAATTGCTTTATCTCTCGAGGAATCAAGCCCGCTGGACGTGTTTGGTTGTAGTGAACTGTCACCCTCCACCATAAGCTTAAAATGGACTGGGAGCAATCAATTAAGAGGTCCATGCGAATGCTCAATCACACAATCGTGAGTTTTTTTGACTCTGTAGGACTATAAAAACTGAGGTTGAGCTTTGCCTTTTCGCTGAAGAAGAAGAAGAAGAAGAAGAAGAAGAAAGAAAGAAATGAGAGTGGAGAGGTATTAATTTATACGGAGTAGTATTTTATGGACAGAAGTAGCCATTGCATTACAAACGTTCAAATGTAATTTGTAATTATTTTTATTTTAAAAATTATTTAAAAAGAAAATATTTATGACGTCATTAATGATATTATAAATGAAGTGCGAGACCATACCCCCCCTTTTCTCTCTCTGCTTTCCCCCTGCGAGGCCGCAGGTTCGCCCTCAGGTTTGTAGGCGCTGGCGAAACTCCGAGCCCTGACGCACTAGAGATGCTATGCTTTAGAGGATTATTAAATTAGACATGGCATCTACATGTTATTTGGGTGATATAGGTAGTTCTTAGTGAAACTAATTTATAGATTATAATATTTTGATTGCTCAAATCTCATTTGACTATGGACACTGAATCAAGAAAGGGTTCCATTTTTTAACTTTGTTAGTCTTAGTTTTTATTTAATACTTTTCTAAGATTCCAAAAGTTACTCACCCAATAGTTGAAAGTTCATTTATCTTTCGGAAAGAGCTATTTCGTCTATTAATATTCAATTAATGCTAGGGCTGACTATCGGTCCGGTTCCGATTAATCGGAACCGGAAATCCGGGTACCCGGTACCGGTTATTCACGTTCTTTAAAAACCGGTATCGGAACCGGATAAGCTAACCGGTTCCCGGTTCCGGTACCAATTCGATACCGGTTATACCGGATTACCGATTAAGGTACCAGATTTTTTAAAAAAAAACTAAAATGTTTTTTATTTTTATTTTTTTAAAGCCTAAAACAAATTAAACAATAATTAAACATAGAAAAATAATAATATATAATTTATTTATAAAAATAATAATATATAATTAAGGATTTAGGGTATCTTAAATTTTTAGTAATTGTTAATATTAATATAATATATAATTTATTTATAAAAATATATAAAAATTAAATATTAACCGGTTCCCGGTTCGGTACCGGTTACCCGGGTACCGGAATTTCGCTTGAAGCTGGAACCGGTTACCGGACCGGAATCAGGTTATCCAGTACCGGTTTCGGTCCAGTTCCGGTCCGGTACCAGGGAATCCCGGAATACCGGATTCCCGTTTGACAGCCCTAATTAATGCCATTATCATCTCTCTCATTTTACTTTATTAGGAGACTTAAATTATTTGTTACAATTTGAGGGAAAAAAATAAATAAAGGCAGCATGTTTGGCAAATGCCATCATCCATGCCTTTTGCGGCCAAACATGAAACATACTGCGATCTTTTTCAATAGCTCAGCTGTATATTAACTAATATTACTACTTATATATACTTATGCATCGAATTATCGATTGTTGAATTTTTCTATAGCAATTAAATATTCTCGGGACATTTGCTTGTAAATATCATCATTTAGAATGCATGTGAAAATTCACTATTGATATCAATTTGATGAAAAGGCCAGCAATATTACAAAAAAAACTGTATCTAGTGATGAGAAAATAAGTAATGATCATATTTTGTCACTACAAACACACATACAGTGACATTTGATTTTTTTAATTTTTAACTTTCTTCATTAATACTCTTTTTTTTTCTTTTTTTCTTTCACATTCTCTTCTTCGGATTGTTTTTAAATATGAATAAATAGATTAATTATATTTTTAAAATAAATATATAAAGGTCATTAAATTTTCTTGATTCCAGTGCTCGGGCTTAGGGTATGTTATAAAAAAAACTAAGAAGTACTCAGTTTATTAATTCAACCAATTCATAGATCATAACAAAGGTAGAAAATGATAAAACACCAAACGCAAGCAACAAAACGAAAAAACAACAAACGCATGCCAGAATAGAAAGTCTTTTAACTTTTGAGGTTCTCTATAATCACGGTCAATGCACTATAGAATTTTTTTATTTTTATTTTTGTTATTTTTATTTTTTATTTTTAACACGTTAGAAAAATAGTTGTCGAGAGACTTTCGGTCAAATTATAGACAAGTCAACTATGAAAATAACAATTATGTATTATTCTTTCAATTATATACATATCTAAGACCAAAACTACTTCAAAATGGATGAATTAAATTCTTGGAATTCGCCATGAAATTTCATGGGACTTTCTCGGACGATCATCATTGACTAGAGTCTAGAGGACTAAGTATCAAATTGCTATTTGGTGCAATGTTGACTATATATAGACGATTTATTTGATAATCACTTACATCGATATAATTTAAAAAATTAACAAAATTTTAGTACATACAAACTAAGCCAAAATTATTTCAGAAACCGAACCGAATTGACTAAATAACTGGTAGGTTAATTTGGCTATTCCAAAAAATTTGTTTCTTTTAAATACAAAATATGATTTTCATTCAAATATCAATAATATTTCATAAAGTCAAAACAAAGAAATTATAACATTTCAAATGAAACAATAACCAACTAATAAATATTATACTGCCTCCATCCCATTATATTGAGGCTCATTTGACCTTTGACTTTTCGGCACGCTTTTCCACCGAAACTTAGTACGAGTTTTAAAATATAATTTTGTAATATTTTTTCGTTTACGAGATACTATGAGTGTCGTAGTATCCCGTAAACGAAAAAATATTATAAAATTATAATGTAAAACCCGTACTAAATTTTGGTGGAAAAATGTGCCGAAAAGTCAAAAGTCAAATGAGCCTCAATATAATGAGATGGAGGTAGTATTAAATAATATAGCTAGGCACTGTAAATTAGACAACCAACAAGTACATAAGTTGAAATCTTTATAATCCTTTTTAGAAATTAACCAAATCATCAAAAATCAAAAAAAAAAAAAAAAGTTTCCAATGTTCATAATGTCACAAGTTGTCAATAATAAACATGAAATTAAGCAAATAATGAGTGAATAGTTTTAGAAAATCAAGAACTAGATTGACATATAGTACATGAATATTTGAAATTCATATATAGTTTGGTTTTTGATTTTGTTTGATTTTAAGAAAATAAAACCGATCGAAGTAGAAAATACAAAAAATAAAAAAAAATAAAAAAATAAAAAAATCTAAAACTGAAATAACCAAACTAATCGTATTAAATTAAATATTTCGATTTGGTTTGGTTTGATTTTCGATTTTTAGAATAATTTGCTAATTCTACCAATAGATTATATATACAACATTAATGGAAAAGGTAAGAGATTCGGGTTATTGGGTGGACATTTCCACTTCATTTTACTTGTCTTACTCTTTGTTTTCCGTTTTCCCACACATTTAAGTTTAAGAAAGACAAAGAAATACTCTGAACAACCTTTCTTTGTAAAATATTTTTGGTTATATACACACTTCATATTCAAAGTGGTAACGTCATATACATTATTTCCTTTTCCAGATAACAGCTAATTTATTAAATTTAGGAAAAAAAAAATGTCATCTGTATAAAGAAGCTTCCCGTTTAAGATAAATTTGGTATTATTATTCCTCTCAAAATCTTACTTAAGAGAAGACGTTTGGAAGAATATTTGAGATGACACGACGATAACAAAAGTAGGTAATAAGATTAAAATAATCTCAGTACCAATTATTTTGGTACGCCATATATACCAATTATTTTGGTAGGCCAGATAGAAGAATGATCGAATGTCCACCGTGAGTTTACTTAACGTGTCCACTAACATGTCAATCTTATAAATAAAAACAACTACGAGTAACATAATACTGCTAAAGACTAAATTCTGCCAAAAAAAATTAAACTATATTTGAAAGAGTTGCCAACATGTCATAATTACATTATCGGTGTACACATTAAGTGTGCCTACATTGCCCAATAAAGTTAGCAACAATATAAATTTCTCAAACATGCACAATGATAATATTCTCATTGTCGAAATTAGACGTTGAACATTATTCTAAAAACAGAAGCTCATTCAAAACAATTTCCAATTAAGATCCAAAGATTTTGTTACGTTTCAGCTTAACATATTCTTGCCGTAATAATCATGACGTCAAGCACGACCAAATTAGATTTATTTTTTTATTTTTTTAATAGATGTGTAAATACATAAATTGCTGAATAACTACAAACTCTACGAATCAGTTAAATGAACTCACAATAATGAACGAAAAAGAAAGGTTTAATCCATTATTTCACAAATGAAATGAAGATACTAAAGCCTGTATCAACGTCTCCTGTTTTACTTTCCTAACTGAAACATGAATCATTTCTAACGACTACCTGAACCAGACTTGAACATAATATAGCAATAAATAACATTCGCATCTGTCTTAATAATTTACAATTCCATTCATTCAACTACCAAAATAAACATGCTCTATGTCAAGAAGCTCATAACAAGAGTTGTACCTTTGCATACAAAATCCCATAGTTACTGATTCAAGTTTCTCCACTTGTCCTTTAAATCACCCTGTATTGATCATATCAGTATTTAACAACTTCCATACAACAAAGATCAAAAAAACAATTGTAGAGAAGTTAAAAGGTGTTCTTACTCCAATTCTCTTTTCATTAAATACATCCCGGTATGAATGTAGGATGTGCTTCCAATTTCCTGTTCCAACCCTTCACCAAAAAAAGAAAAAGAAAAGCTCGAGTAGAAGTTACAGGGCAAAGCACATATTGTCTTATCAAGAAATGCATAAGCTTGTAATAAGAGCACATTAAGAAGTCAAAGACCCAAACTAATCACCCAAAAGCAAACTATAAATTTAATCGCTCAAATCTTGTAAGAGAGTGTACTCTTCTACGCCCTTCCTCAAAGCTTCTACTTCTTCAGTGGTCCATTTTGTCAGTTCTCTCCTCCTCCTCTTCCCTTTTCCAGGTTCATAAGTATTCAAAGGCATGGCGTCAATCGTCTCGGAGTGAGTCAACTGAAACACATCCCTATAACCTATGCCTTCTGGTGATCCATCATCTAAATCATTCCACTGCAATCAATACGACGGAGCAATAAACTATTGCATAGTAGGAAGACAAACTTTGATAATTTTCAGAGGGGAGCAGGCAACGACTCCTCATAAATGAAGAACAGAATAGTTGGGACTAATCTCGAAGAGACAAAAAAAATATTGCACAGGATATTTTCTTTTTCAAAGGAAAGAAATCAAAACTTGCACTCAACTATTAGACCTCATGTTTCAAACTGGTTACACAACATCTATAACTCATGCGTTGACTTTGTAGAAGACGCAAATATATTCCATCTTGTTAGCTATAGAATTTTCCAACTTATTACCTCATACTTAATGGTAGTGCTGTGCTGCTCCATGAAACTCACATATTTGGATTCATCATTATTATCTTCACCTGCTTGTTGCAATTCCTCAGGAAGGGGATCCGTTACAGCTGCTCGGGGCTCCATTATACTCGACTTGAGAGCTTCTCCAGCTTTATCGACTTCTGCAATGCCTGGTAAATTATAACTTCTCTTTGATGGCTCAGCAGTGGTTTCATTAGAGTCTTCAAGTTTTACTCCTCTGTGATTTGCAGACCCCATTGTTTTAGAATGCTGCACGCCATCAAGCTCATCTCCGAGCATAACTTCTTCCTTTTTCATTTCTATTATAAGCAAAACCATGAATAGTAAATGAAATCAATGAAAATTGCAATCCATGTATTCAAAACCATTAGTAGGAGACGGTATTCATTCAAAAATATTCTCAAATTTCACATAGTATCAACTAATTCATCAACATAAACAAGCAAGCTATTCTCTCAGCTTATGCATTTCTAACAATAAGCAAAACCAAACACAGAAAGATACAATAAAATATTGAAAACTGCAATCTATATATTATAAACATGAGAAGGGAAAAGGGATTACTGAACCGAACCCAAAAATCTCGAATTTCATATAATTATCAACGAAATAATCAAGAAAAATCATTAACTCAACTCTGCTTCCATTACCGGCTGGATCAACACGAGGCGAAGGCGGGGATGTTTGAAATCCATCAACTGGATAAATCCCACCAACGCCCTTCACTCTCTCCGCCACCAATTCAAGAAAAGTAGGCCCCATCCTCTCTATCTCTTCCCTCACATAATCCCTAACCGCCTCGTGGGCTTGACATCCCCGGAACTTCTTCACGACGCTCTTGTGCACACCATCATCCCACACGGTAGCCTCAACATCATCCTTCCACACCCACAGAAGCTCCGAACCTAACCCATTTATCTTCAACATGCAGTCCACCGCCACCGCACAGTAGGCACGCTTCATAGCACGGGAGAGGGACACATCCCCGCGCCGGGAATCGATCTCCTTCAACTGCTCCAGCAGCTCGAGGGTGCTCTCGGAGATCGAGCCCCGCGACGCGTCGGACTCCAGCTCCCTCAACAAGAGCGATTTTTGCAGGTCGGGATCGCCGGCCGGAAACTGTAGGTCGCGGATGAGGGAATCCAAGGTCCGGTCGTCGAGCGGCTGACGGATGAGGAACTCGAGAATCCATTTGACGATGCTTGAATCAACGGCCATCTGAAAATTTAAGATTGACGATTGCCTTTGAAACCCTAATCTGCAGAAGAAAGGGGAAAGCTTTTTGATTGGGAAAGGGCAATGGCGGGAAAATTGATAACAGAAGATTTGGGCCTTTTCGGAATTTGTGTGGGCTATTTTTCGGAAATACTGTACAAATCACGCAAGTAGTACTATTTGTGTGGGCTATTTTTCTTATCCTTTATAGCCCCACTATTTAAATACGTAAAAAAAACCCCAGCAAGTGTAGTCATGAAAGGGTAAAAAAGGGCAAAATAAAGCATGCAAGGGTGTTTGTCGTTTGGTTTGGTGCGGGTTAACCCCAAAACCAAATCAAACCGTAAATACAGTTTATTAAAATTTTGAAATCAAACCAAACCATTTAAGCATGAAAACCGAACCAAACCAAATTGTATTAAAACGGTTTGATACGGTTTGGTTTACGGTTTGCAATCGTAATGAAAAATTAAATATCCATTAAAGTTATGGGACACAATAAAAGAACACCATCGCGCACACTTATACTAAATACTCTCTCCGTCCACGATCTGTTGGCCAAGTTGACTTTTTGATTTTTTTTGAAAGTTCGTGATGATAGATTTTAAATTATGTTTTTGCAGTTTACTTTTTTTTACAAGGTATTATGAGTGTTGTAGGACACTGTAAAAAAAACTAAACTCTAAAAATATAATTTAAAATCCATCATCACAAAGCTCCAAAATCATCTATAAAATATTTTTGGCCAACAGATCGTAGACGGAGGTAGTAACATTTTTTAGCAAACAACAAAAATAAAATAACTTTACTTATTGTTTTACGGAAACAACCTGTATAATGTGTAAAAGAAGAAGAAATGGAGAAAGATAATATTCTCTATTTTTTTTTTAAACATAGTTAACTGAAATTTAAAAAACCGTGTCACAGATGACTCGAACTCGGGACCTTTGGTCCCGAAACTTAACCTCTTACTGCTAGGCTAACACACGCACATAATATTCTCCATTTTTTGGTTTTAAAGATTCGCTATTTCTATTAAAAACTCAAATCTAGAAAACAATTTAATTAATAAAAAAATCTTTTTAATTATGGCCCAACAATTAAATCAATAGAGATCAATTCTTCTAAATATGGCCCAACTCCATGAAAATATTTTATACTTAAATTAAAAAAATAATAATAATTAAAAGTTTATTATGGTTTTACGGTTTACGGTTTGTTTTGGTTATTTTATTTTAGAAAATCAAACCTAAACCATAAACCATAAATTTTTAAAAATTAAAATCAAACTATATTTTTTAAACCATAAACCAAACCAAACTACACATACGATTTAGTCCGGTTTGATTTACAGTTTGAACCAAACTGTGAACACCCTAAAAGCATGTTAAATTTCTAGTATGATATATCTTCTTCATCATGTGCTGGAATTTCTGCTTGAAAACACACACATCTTCTTCATTTTCTTATTCCTTAAAAATTCCCCATTAATTATTTGAATTGGGACCTTTTCCGTTGAAAATCAACCTTTGAATTAAATGAATAATCAAATGTAACTAAAATATTGGAATCTCAATCTGGATGATTTTTGTATGACTGAGATTCCGTGCCTAGGGCTTGATGATGATGATGATACAAAATATAGATTTACTAACAAACAAAATACCGTAATATTTAATGTTAAGAGTTGTCGACTAACTGTCCAAACAAAAAAAATCTATTTTGTCGGAACTATGTATCTAACATCAACAAGATAATAGTATTCTTAATTCTGTGATAATTAAGAAAACATGGAAACCATTATGAATCCTTGGTGATAAGTTTGTCGCTTTGTTGTGCTCATTAAATTTTAAACTATTTCCTTTTTATATTAAGATTGATTTATAATTTAATTATCAAACTATTCAAGTGGTCAATAAATTTGAGGCAGTAATTTTTTTATCCACTTTAAGATAGTTTTTACAATTTTTAGTACTAGGATAAAAAAATAACAAAATTACCTAAATTTGATGTGGAGAGACAAAAATACAGTTTTATCCCCTTATGACACTTTTTCCCCCTTATGACAGTTCTCTCTATCCCCACCTACTTTATCGTTTTCATTTTTTGTCTCTTTGCAGATTCCATTTTTTTTCCTTCTTTTTTTTCGTTTTTTTCTCTCGTTTTTTTAACTGTAAGAAAATATGAAATTTATATTTTTTATGAATTTGTAAAATTCATACCATATTTTGAATTGCTATTTTTTTTAATATGTGCAATATGTGTTTGTTTGGAAACATTTGCTCTTCCTGCCTCCGTAGAGGTACGAATGTGAAATTCGTACTAAATCGGTAAAAAAAAATCGTCATTATATAAGTATATGGTTATTAGTAGAAACCCAAAATGTAAAATTCGTACCAAAATTGACAATAATATAATATTCATTCAAGATTTAAATGCACAAAATAACTCCAATTGTGGTAGGAACATGGTTTTTAGTACGAAATGTAAAAATCGTATCAACAATTTCAATTCGTGCCATAAAGAAATAATTTTGTGTTACAAACTTAAAGTGATTGAAAACAAACAAGCACAAAAAAAATACAAAGTATCCAAATTTATGAAATTTGTACTATACTTCATTCATGTGTGATTGTAATGTAGGTACGAATTTGAGAATTTCGAACCATATTTTTAATTGTTATCTTTAGTGTAATACGCAAGGAGTGCTTGTTGAAACATTTTTTTCTTGCTGCTTTCAACGAGGTACGAAATGTGAAATCCGTACCACAATCGAGTAAGAATTTTATATTTACATAATTATTATATAGTTATTGGTACAAATATGAGACAATTCGTACATATTACCTGTAATATACTCCCTCCGTCTCATCCAATTTGTCATGTTTTATTATTTTACTCCTCACATATACCTTCAAAAAGCAGGACGAATTGGATGAGACGGAGGGAGTAGTACGAATTGCATAAGTGAGAATGAAGTTATTGGTACGAATATGAGTCAATTCGTACCATTTACCTATGATATATTACGAATTACGAGAAAACAACAGAAAAACAAATTACGAATTACGATTACCTATGATATACCAAGAATTACAAATTCGTACCATCTGTTTATCACGATATGTGAAATTCGTACCAAAATCGAGTAAGAATTTCATATTTACATAAATATATGAATATTGGTACGAATATGAGTCAAAGCGCATGAAAACAAACCTAATCGCAAGCCAACATAAAAATACAAAACAAATGAAAGTTCTACCCTACGAAAATTAAGTGGAGACTTTCAACAAACACTTTGTGGATGCAATTACTCAAAGTTCTAGACTCTCAAAATTAGGAGCCAAAATCTAAAAAAAGCAAAAAATTCCACCACCACCACTACAATTCATTCACAAAAGAAAAGTCTCCCAAAGGAAAAAGAAGAAAGAGGAAGAAAGCAAGAGGAATGAGAAGAATAAACTTCTCACTGCGGCGGGAGGAGAAGACGAGGCGGCGAAGGTCGCTGCTGCGGCGGTGGCAGAGGGAGGAGAAGACGATGCAGCCACCGACGTCGGGTTCTTCCCGAGGAGAGAGAGAGAGAGAGAGAGAGAGAGAGAGATGCACTTTCTCTTCTTTTTTTTCAAAATTTGAAATGGGGAGAATGGTAGGAGGGAGAGAGAGAATACACATAAATACAAAGTTAATGATATTTGGGGTATTGGCTTGAAATTTGGGTATATTTGTTATTTTATTATCCTAGTGTCAAATATTGTACTCCCTCCGTCCCTCATATATATGTGCAGAGAGAAACGACACGCAGTTTAAGACAAAATTGGTGTAAAGTGGGAAAAGTAACATAAAATAGGGAGAAAATAAGAAAAGTAAGAATAAAGTGAGGGTGAATAAGTAATTTTGGTAAGAGAATATTTCTATTTATGGAATACACATATATATGGGGGACGTCCCAAACAGGTAATATGCACACATATACGGGGGACGGATGTGGAGCATTTAATATCTAAGAGTCGGTAAAAAGTGACATTTCCTCAATAAATTTTGTTAGCCAACTTATAAAACTTAAATTTTAGCCACTTTTAATATGTTTGGACTAGATTGCCCTAACTACCATTTAAGATTTTAAAACCTTAGTTCTCTCCCATTTCTTCAGCCGGCGACGCGCCTCTTCAACACAGCCGTTGGTCCTTCAACTTTGCTTCAGCACCACCGTGTTCGTCTCTTCGCCACTGCCGTAGCGACCTAAATCACAGCAGCCCGTGGCGGAGCAACATGTAGTTGTTGAGGGGTGGCTTAAGCCCACCCCACCCAAAAAAATAAATAAATAAAAAATAATTCTTACAAAATTATGATTGTACATAAATTTGTTTTTCAAATCTCGAACATGAAATTCAACCACCCCAGCCATGAAATTTTTCTGGCTCCACCCCTGACAGCAGCAGATAAGAGAGGCCCTAAAGAAAAATTATACACCAATCAAAACACTGAAATTTTATCATAGCTAAAAGAACAACAACAAATATATCACAGCTGCCATACATTAATGTGACTGGAAGAGAAGAAAAGTTGTGAACAAAAATAGTGAGGGAGGGTGAAGATGCATATATATATAGAGAGAGAACCCACTAACTTTGACTCCAAGTTACTTGGCTTCAATCTTTGGACCTCTAAATCTAACGTCTTCAAAGATAAAACTCATTAGATAATTAGATCAGTTAAAACAATATAATAATTGGAAGATCTATCTAATTAATTACTCATGTAAATACACACTAAATTCCGCTATGCGGCAATTTCATTTGCAAGCCGCTCTTTCACTTTTGAACAAAGGGCACTTACTCATTTCACATTGTTCCTATGATTTTAATCATATGGAGCGTGTATTGATTAAAAGTTGCCGAGTCACTCAATAGTCTCGGACTCTCAGGCTAAAATTGTTGGCGGTGGGGCCCCATGAAGGGATTGCTATATCGAAAGCGAACCAATTTTGCCTCGGATCTGAATTGGTTGTTGTAATTAATGTAATTAATTCACATATGAGTTTAGATATACCTTTGAGCTCGGAGATGGCAATCTACAGGTCTAGATTACTAGAGTGATATCCCGTTCCTCACGCTCGAACAACTGTGTGGGCGTTGGATTCGAGATCGGATCTTGGATCACGCCTTGTACTTGAGTTGAATGAATTCAACTCTCCTTCTTCTCCAAGAGAAGACCGCCGCCGCCAACTCTCTCTCTCAATATGCGTGTATTGTTATTAGGTTAATGATTAGGTTAAACCTAATCTCTATTTATAATTACTTATAAATATACCCGAGAGAGATTGCGTGTGTGTGCTTTATTTAAATAATAATTAACACACACTGGGCTTAAGTACAAGCCTTGGCCCAAATTGGCCCAACTGAAGGTGATAGGCGCCTACTTAGGGTTTCCTTCCTAAGTGTCGCCCCTTGTGGGCTAATGGGTCCACAATATCACTTTCTTGGTCCAAACCAGCTATTGAGCTCAATATTTAACTTCTGATCCATCCTGAGGTGTTTGGGCCACTTTAGGACCTAGATACCAGACAGAGTTGGGTCTTACCTAATTAGATAATTACCATGCTCTCCCCTAGAGCATTTACCATAATTAGAGCTATAACTCATTCCACTAAAGAGTTACAACTGATTCACCGCTCTGTCCCGATTATGTAGACCGGGGCTGGTATTTTGCTTAGTGCAATCCCCGTGTTTAAGAATCTTGATATCCGTTAATTAATTAGAACTCATCTGACTGTTCTAAGTTAATTAACCTCTTATACTTCCTTAGGTAGTACCCGTTCAACCTTATTATTATACCTTAATATTAATCAAGCTTGCAAGACTTGGTATAATAAACATTGTGAACTCCCTAAGAGGATATCTCAACCTAAACGGACACGGTGTCTCGATACAACTAACTAGACATCATACGTGCCTCCATGTTACCCAAGATATAAGGAATTGAGGAACCACACAAGGCCCATACCGAATAAGTCAAAACAACAGTGAAAAACTCGCATATGTCTAATAGCTTATCGGGATTAAGATCAAGCTACTAAGACCTGAGATCTTTAGTTCTTCACCTCATTATAAGGGTCAGTCTAGAAGAACATTATCTCTCTGCGATCCTATCAATACGTTCCACGGTATCAGCATAACTAGTGATTGAGACCCACCACTGCTGTTAATGCTGCAGTCTAAACCGATAACTTTGCCCAAGTTATCTCGACTGTGATAATCATTTATATCTCATGAGTCACCGAAATACGTGATCCTCTCCAGACGCAGCTGGCACGTTAACTAAAATATGAGATAATGGACTTATTCAATCTCAACTATATAATGTCAGATAGGTGATTGTAAACAGTGGAATAATCTTTGCATACAATTAAAACACTGGTTTTGCTTTAGGTATACAAAATCCTAACACCCCACACATTCACCATCACACCCATGGCCATGACCATGGTCCATGATCCATGATCCATCTCTCATCGATTGATTGTTGGAGAAAACGTACGTTTATTCCTTGGTAAATATGACTCTGTAGTTTGTATAGATTTAGACGAGTGAATAGCAAAAATAGTGTTGCTTAAAATGTCTTTATATAGTATTTTTTTTTAATTTAAGGGTGCTTTTTTAAGTGAAAAGGGAAGGGGGGAAGATAAAAAATTTCTCTTTTTTCTTCTTTTTTTCATGTTCTCTTTGATTAATACTTTTTCCCGGGCAGAAGATAAAAAAATTTTACGGCAGTTTTTTATTATTATTATTATTTTTAATCTCTTTTATGTTCATGTTCAGTTCAGGTTCTTTGGACAACTTTTTATCCTATCTTTTTACTCTAAATCATGATAATATGTTCCCACACATTTTGAGTACTGATAATATTTTCCAATATTTTTCTATCTTAAAGAACATATAATAAAACAAGTGGAAAATCACATTATGAGATAATATTTCCATCCCTTCATTTCATTTTCTATCAAAGAGAAAATTCAATGTATTTTATAAGTTTCTTTTTGTTTTTGAAACATGCACAGAAACTGCACGTGTTTCATAAACTTGCACAAAAAATTCATGTAATTTCTTAAAACTCGTACATTAATCATTTGTTTTTTTTTTAAACCTACACAAAATAAAAAAATAAAAAATCATATTTTGTTCACTCCAAGTTAGGATTACCATGCAATATTTTCGATATATATACATATTTTATGCAATTTAAAACATTAGTATTTGTAATCAGGTGCAGCTGAAAGGAAATCTTAAGGAAAGAAAGAAAGGGAAGATGAAGATGAAGAATGAGAAAAGAGTTTGAGTTGCAGGCGGACATGCATGCAAATGGAAGAGTCGTGTTTCTATCTTTATGTTTTTTGTATTTTCTGTTTTTTCTATTTTTCTTTTCCTTTGCTGACGTGGCAGAACTAGGTTAGGGAAAGGGGTAGTTAAATACTGTAGCTTTATTTCACTGTAGCTCAACAGAAACATTTCTTCCTATTCAATCTATCATTTTCGAGTATGAAATTTCTCTTTTCCAGTTCTATGTTCTTCATCCTTCAATTTTAATATGGTATCACGAGCCTAGGTTACTTCCGCAGTATCATTTTTATCACTCAATCTTCACTGTTTTTGGCTTAATCATGCCGCCTCGACAGCCACCGCGTGATGTGGGAGGTGCAGGCTTTCCCGATGATCGAATCCCTCTGACCAGTCCTTTGTATCTACATCCGAGTGACAATCCTGGTACTATCCTCGTTACTGAACTCTTGAATGGCTCTAATTATGTGAATTGGAGTAGATCTATGAAAACCGCGCTGTTAGCTAAGCATAAACTTGGTTTTATTGATGGTTCGGTGAAAAAACCTACTGATGTTCTAGATCCTAATCTGGTTCAGTGGGAACGGTGTAATGGTATGGTAGTTTCTTGGCTGCGGAATGCTTCAATTCCGCAGATCTGTTCTAGTTTCATGTATTTGGAAATAGCTTCACAGATCTGGGTAGATCTTAGGGATCGTTTTTCTCAAGGAAATATAGCTAGGATCTATGAGTTGAAACAACAATTATATAACCTCAGGCAGGGATCTAGTGATGTTAATACCTACTATACAGATCTGAGAGTGATTTGGGATGAATTCTTGGATTTCCAACCAAAGGTTTGGTGTGAATGTGTAGCTCCTACTTGTAGATGTAATAGTTCTCAGAAATGGAGAGATCATCAGCAGCATGATTTTGCAGTGCATTTTCTCATGGGTTTAAGTGACTCATTTTCAGCTATAAGGTCTCATTTTCTCAGTTTGGATCCTTTTCCACCACTTTCTAAGATTTTTTCACTAGTTATTCAAGAAGAAAGGCAGAGGGGTATTAGAATACCTACTAGAATTCTACCTTCACCTGTGAGTGAACCTCCAGGTTACATTAATGCTGCACAGGGTTATAGTGGCAAGGGCAGAGAGAGGCTCTTCTGCACTCACTATCAGAAGACTAATCACACCATAGATAAGTGTTTTTAGCTTCATGACTATCCACCTGGTTTTGGAAGGGTGAGAGGCCGTGGCTCTGTAGGAGAATCTACCTCACATATGCAAAAGTCAGTGCGTAGTGTACGTGCTCAGTTGAACAATGATGGTGGCAATCAAACCCAATCTCAACCTTTCAATCTTGTTTCTCATCATCCCAATCCTAACACTCTTTCTGCAGAGCATTGTCAGCAACTCATTTCTTATTTACAGTCACAGATTTAGGGACAGGCTCTCAGCTCAGAGAATGCTCCAGCCAATTCCTCAACTGGTTCTTGTGATTTTGGCCCATCTTTTAGTGGTATGTTCTCACTAACACCTCTTGTTGCATCCTTCTCCTATTCAAAATCCATCTGGTTAATAGACACAGGGGCAACACATCATATGTATGTGTTGCACATCTACTTCCTTTATGACTCTACTGCACTTACTGATGCTTTCATCACTCTTCCTAATGCTTCTACTGTACCTATCACTAGTGTAGGCACTGTTAAACTTTCTCCTTCTCTCACTCTTCATTCTATGTTTCATGTTCCAAGTTTCTCTTACAATCTCCTCTCTGTTAACAGTCTCACCTCTACTAATAAATGTTATGTGTCATTCACTCATGATCATTGTCTCATTCAGAATGCTTCCAAGGGAATGCTGATTGGGATGAGTAGAAGAATTGGAAAACTCTATGTGCTAGATCTAGCTCAACCCCTTGCTCCTGTCCCATCATCATCTCTTTCTGTTCCAAGTGTTTCTTCTCAAGTTAGTTTAGATTTATGGCATTGTAGGCTTGGCCATCTAGGGTCTGAAAAACTCAAGATCCTGTCTTCTTTTATTCCTATGAAAATTGTACCACAAACTGTATGTGATGTTTGTCCTTTAGCCAAACAGAAGAGGCTCAGTTTTCCAGTTTCTGATAGCATTGTTGTTTCTACTTTTGATTTAATACACTGTGATGTTTGGGGTCCTTTCCACCCTATTACTGTTTCTAGTCATAAATTCTTTCTCACCATTGTAGATGATTGTTCTCATTTTGTCTGGACTTACTTACTTACAACCAAAAATGAAGTTGGTCATTTTCTTAGTCAGTTCTTTCAACAAGTGCAAACTCATTTCTAAATATTTTTCAAAGTCATTAGGTGTGATAATGGAACTGAATTCCACATTCCTCATTTATTTGATAAATATGGGATTTTGGTCCAGCATTCTTGTGTGGAGATGCCACAACAGAATGTTAGGGTAGAAAGGAAACACCAACACTTACTCAATGTTGCAAGAAGTTTGTTTTTTCAGTCCCATATACTTATAGGTTACTGGGGAGACTGCATACTCACAACATCATATCTCATCAACTGTCTTCCATCTTCTATTCCAAAGCTTGCACATCATACACCTTTTGAACTCTTGTTCTAGAAATCTCCTAAATATACACATTTAGGGTCCGTTTGGTAGCCGAGAAAAGACTAGATAAGTATGTTTATCTCGGTTTATACAGTATTTGGTATCCGAGAAATATAATCTCAACGGCCTGTCAAATTGCTTGGGCCCGGACTAAATTCACTGTTACAATTGTATATACTATACCACCTCTACCCCATCATAAGTCGTGATAAGTATTTTTCAATTTTAATTATCAATTTTTTATTTTAAATTTTAATTATAATATTTATTTTCAATTTTAATTATAATTTTTTATTTTCAATTTTAATTATCAATTTTTTATTTTCAATTTTAATTATCAATTTTAATTTTCAATTTTTTATTTTTTATTTTCAATTTTCAATTTTTTATTTTCAATTTTAATTATCAATTTTTTATTTTCAATTTTAATTATCAATTTTTTATTTTCAATTTTAATTATCAATTTTTTATTTTCAATTTTGATTATCAATTTTTTATTTTTCTTATCCCAAATTATTTATGTTTGTACCAAACACACAATATATTTCTTATCCCAACTTATCATACTTTTTTATCTCAACTTATCACACCATTTTTTATCTGCCATTTTCTCGGTATTGCTAATGATCGATCGGGGATTTTAGAGTGTTTGTATGACGGAAAGATTTACAGAAAAATATGAACACAAAGAGTTACGTGGTTCGATCTTTTGTTAGATCTACGTCCACGGAGGAAAAAGAGATTCAATGTATTAATACTTTTTGAGTTACAGAGTGTCCCTTCTATCTATCCTAGAGGCTATATTTATAGGTGCCCAGGTGCGGTTATGACCGAAGTCGTAATCGTGGGGTGCCACGTCCGAGATCGTGGGTCGGCTGAGCTTCTGTGCTTTTGGGCTGCGCTTCTGGATTGGGCCGAAGTGGCTTCTGGGCCTTTCAGTGGGCTGAGCTCACCTAGGCTAAGCTTATTTGCCGAGGTCCAATTATATTGGACCGGCGCTTGGGCCTAGTAGCTGGGCCGTATCCTATCAGCTACCAAACGGGCCCTTAAGGTCCTTTGGATGTTTGTGTTATGCCTCCACTTTAAGTAAACAGAACAAAGTTCTCTCCTAGAGAAGTCAAGTGTGTCTTTCTAGGCTATCCAGCAGGTTACAAGGGATACAAACTTTTAAACCTAGCCACTAACAAAGTTTTTGTTAGTAGAGATGTTGTGTTTCATGAACACATCTTTCCTTTCCATTCCCAGCACACACACCTAACAGACTCTTCTTTTTTTCCACTGTATCTTCCCACTTCTTCTCAATCTTTACCTCCTCAACCTTTATCTTCTCCCATCAGTGATGATCTTCCTGTCTCCACTCTTCTTTCAGCTCCCACACCAGTTAGAACTTCCTCAGGTAGAACTGTCAAGCCACCACAATACCTAAATGATTATATCTATGGCAATGTTCAGTCTACCTGCGCCTATCCTCTGTGCAACTTTGTTAGTTTTTTCAACCTCTCTCCTAGCTATTCTTTATTCATTGCTGCCATCAATGTTGTACCTGAACCATCTACTTATGCTCGGGCTTCTACATATGCTGAGTAGAGGGAGGCTATGAAAGTTGAACTTGCAGTTTTACAAAGTAATCAAACATGGTCTATTGTTCCATTGCCTCTCGGCAAGAAAACTATAGGCTGTAAATGGGTCTACAAGGTGAAGTTTCTTTCAGATGGGAGAGTAGAAAGATACAAGGCATGGTTGGTAGCTAAAGGGTACACACAACAGGCAGGTATAGACTATCTTGACACTTTTTCTCCTGTGGCAAGGTTAATCTCTGTCAAAATGATGCT
Source organism: Mentha longifolia (assembly GCA_001642375.2). NCBI lineage: Eukaryota > Viridiplantae > Streptophyta > Magnoliopsida > Lamiales > Lamiaceae > Mentha > Mentha longifolia. The sequence continues at coordinate 21,034,877 of CM038112.1, read as the reverse complement.
TACAGTGGCTGCTGTTAAGGGGTACTCTCTTACTCACCTTGATATCAATAATGCCTTCCTTTATGGTAACTTGAAGGAAGATATATATATAGAGATACCAAAGGGGTTACTCATTGAGGGGGAGCAGAAAAATCTTGTGTGCAAACTTCACAAATCACTTTATGGGCTTAAACAGGCTTCTAGGCAATGGTATCTAAAATTCACTTAGGTCCTCGTTGGTTTTGGCTTGAAGCAGTCAGCTGCAGATCAGTCCTACTATTTCATGATTAGCAATGGAACCTATCTAGGCATCATCTATGTGGATGATATCTTTTTAGCTAGTTCAAATACTGTTGTTGTGCTGCAATTCAAGACTTATTTGGGACAGCAATTCAAGTTTAAAGATTTGGGAAAACCTAAGTATTTTCTTGATTTGAAAATTGCCCAGAATCCTCAAGGAATCTCAGTCTACCAATGAAAGTATGTACTTGACTTATTGGAAGATACTGGACTTCTAGGCTGCAAACCTGCAGTTATACCTATGGATTGTAAAATTCAGATACAGCAAGCAGGATCCCCTCCTCTGCAGCATGGAAAAATATACAGGAGATTGATAGGTTGGCTTCTCTATCTGTGTATAACCAGACCTGATATTACATTTGCTACACAGATTGAGCCAATTTGTTTCTCAGCCATGTGAGCATTACCTTTCTGCAGCTCAACGCGTTATGCGCTACTTGAAAGGCAGTATTGGACTTGGTCTATTCTACTCCTCTACATCTACTCTTGAACCCAACATCTTTGCAGGTGCAGACTATGGGGCATGCCCGGATACTCGCCGCTCTATCTCAGGTTTTAGTCTTTTTCTTAGAACATCTCTCGTTTCTTGGCATTCTAAGAAACAAAGTGTAGTCTCACGTTCCTCAGCTGAAGCGAAATATCGAGCTCTTGCTCAAGCAGCTTGCGAGGTCTTGTGGATTGACATCCTCTTGAAAGATTTTGGCATTGCTCGCACAAAACCAGTACCTTTGTTTTGTGATAATGAATCTACAGTTTACCTCACTTCAAATGCTACTTTCCATGAACGCACGAAACATATTGAGGTTGACTGCCACACTGTGAGAGAGAGATATCTACAGGGTCTCATCAAACATCTCCATGTTCGCAGTGATCTTCAACTTGCAGATATCCTAACGAAACCGCTCTACATCTCTCCATTCAAGCGTTTGTTGGGCAAGATGACTCTGAGTAACATTCATACTCCTATTGAGGGGGAGTGTAATCAGGTGTAGCTGAAAGAAAATCTTAAGGAAAGAAAGAAAGGGAAGATGAAGATGAAGAATGAGAAAAGAGTTGCAAGCGGACATGCATGCAAATGGAAGAGTCGCGTATCTATCTTTACGTTTTTTGTATTTTTCATTTTTTGTATTTTTCTTTTCCTTTGCTGACATGGCAGAATTAGGTTAGGGAAATGGGTAGTTAAATACTGTAGCTTTATATCACTGTAGCTCAACGGAAACATTTCTTCCTGTTCAATCTATCATTTTCGATGAAATTTCTCTTTTCTAGTTTTATGTTCTTCATCCTTCAGTTTTAATAGTATTTCATGCAATTTAGATAAAATGCAGAGGTGTATTATGCTATTAACTCAGATTTAGATTTATGTTATGGCTCATATTAATTGAAGCTCAATATGTAACATTGCCGTTAATTAGTGACAGCTTAGCACGACTGAAATCTGAACAAGATAAAAACAAAAAACAAAAAAAAAAAAAACAGCATTGTATGAATGAACACAATTTTGTATACGTTTTATTTGGTTTAGAGATTAACAAAAATCTCGATTCTGCTAGATTGAATTTTTATGTAAAAGAAAAGGGAAAATCTATTTAGAATACCATTTTATTGAATAAAATCCAATTGTTTTAGTAATAAAAATGGAAATACTATCGGTTCAAATTTAGAATCCACAAAACTGTAATAATTAAGTTTTCTCCGGTTACATTTTGCTTATCTTTTGCATTTTATTCTCCATTTTCAATTCGATTTTGAATCAAATCGAACAAATGCACATTCGAATATTTGACTATATTTCAACGGTAGCTCAACTTTAAAAGTGCCCTCTAAATTAAATTACACAAATTGCACTTATCATTTAACAGGGTGAAGATGACAATTAAAGAAAGAAATAATATACTCCATAAAAGAAACTCAACTTTAAAAAGTGTAATTATGAATTGTAGATGACAATTTCCTAACACATCTAACACGGTGTAGAAGTGCTGGCACGACTCAACTTATGACAATTAAGTCATCCACTAATTAAAGTGCGATTGCTTCTTTTCTTCAATAAATAAACCGGATGCATTCCAATTGCCACCTAATTAATTTTCTATTATTCAACTCGTCAATCATTATTCTACGGATCTATTATCTATGTAAATTTTCCTACTTTGAAGTTAGAATTAGATGATTCACGAATTTTGAAATTTTACCATTCACAAATATAGGAGTACATTAAACTTTGTTAGTCGTTACCACCATTCCTCGCGATTTCTAGATTGTTCTGCCCCCACTATTGACTACTGATCAATTTCTATATAATATATACTACTTTCATCTCATTGAAGTAGTTCCATTTAACTTTTAACTTTTGATTTTTTCGGTACGCGTTTCCACTGAAACTTATTACGGGTTTTAAAATAATTAAATGGGATACTATGACTATAGTATCCCATTAAAAAAATGTATTTCAAAATAATATTTTAAAACCGTATTAGGTTTCGGTGGAAACGCATGCCGAAAAAGTCAAAAGTCAAATGAGACTACTTCAATGAGATGGAGTAGTACTTATCTTAATTTATATATATATATTTTTCTATCTATTGTAATTTGTAATGATAGAATTTAGTCAAATTTTTTCGTTACCATGACTTTTGACCATACACATATTCTCTATTGTTTAATATGTCTGAGTAATGAATTTTACTAATATCGAAACGGAGAATTAAATGTATAAAGTGACAATTATCTTGAAAAAAAAATGTTTAAGAATGATACTTATTGTAATAAAGGTTAATTTGTTATAAATATAGAAATTAATTATACATGAATTTTGGTTGTTCCCATTAATTTGGTAAAAATACACAACCTTTTGATTATTTTGGAATTTTCCACAAAATTGAGAGGGTGGTAAATTTTTAATCGACGGCTTATTCGCCCTCGTCCTTCTCAACACCTCAAGTGGCGACATTAATGGATCTAGTAAGAGCCTTGTGAGGGCGCCCACACCAAATAATAATAATAATAATAAAATCTCTTAAAAGATTATCAAATTATTGTTAATTTATGCATATTATTATAATGTAAAAGCCTCCATTACCAAACCAATCAAAAAGAAATTTTCCGTCAAACTCGAAATTTTCCCCTATCAGAGATATTTTCTATGTTTAGACCTGGCTGGCGGGCTGCTCTTGATGTCATGATGCGTCTTGGCTTCGTCGTGGTGTTTGCTGTAAGGATGGCACTGCAGGATGACCTCAATAAAATTACCATCGATCTAAAAAAAATAGATGGAAAGAAAGGCGAAATTTCGAACCGGACATTAGGCGTCATAGAAGAAAATTAAATCAAAGCACATGGTGGGCCAACCAACTGAATACTGATTCATAAAAAATAAGTCACGTTAGCAATAATGGATGCTACATCACTTTCAATTTTGGCCGAAAATGTGATTTAGAAAAATTTAGGAACAATTAAAAATTTGTATAGTTAGTATTTATCATGAGAAACACATGAATTCGGGTATAATATATGTATTTATTACAAATTAACCCTTATACCAAAAGTAATAATTATTACTCCCTCCTTTTTTTTTTCAACTTGTCATTTTCTTTTGGGCACAAAGATTAAGAAATATAATAAAAAAAAATTCAACATGTGGTACCACATATTATAATGAGTGTGAATTAATTAGAGATAAATGTAGCGTTAGAGATAAATGTGGCATTTGTTAGGCTAAAAAAAGAAATAAGGCAAGTAAAAAAAACAAATACCTCAAAATGGAAAACATGACAAGTAAAAAAAAAGAGCAAGAGTATAAAACAAAGTGAAAGTCTTATGACCCAGAATTAAAATCAAGAAAATTGATAATTTTTAAAAGAGGACCCCCAAAATAATAATAATAATAATAATAATAATAATAATTAATGATCATGAAGAAAACGATAATTCGAATACAACTGCGCAGTAATGTTGGTATATTGTGCCTCCTTTTGAGTTTTGCATCACAATTACTATGTTCATCATACTAATATTCTGCCATCCCCTCTGTCCAAAAAAAATTTCCCTCATATTTATGTGCGCGATTGTTTCTCAAATGAACTGTCAAGAAATAAAGAAACAAAGCTTGAAAGTTTCTGTCGCAAATTTCCTCTCCTATATCATTTGATGATGCATAATTTAAGATAGATAGAGAGAGAGAGGGATTATAAAATAATCACACTTTTTTTGTTTTAGATACAAAAAAAATCATGAAGTAGTATTTAAACACTACACACAAAAACTGCCAAAGGAACTGGATATCGGTTGTCTTTCCCCTCTCTCTCTCTCTCTCTCTCTCTCTCTCTCTACTATCTCAATTCCAACAATGAGAGACCTGGCCTCCTGCCTGGGCGAATACGCAGTACAGGTCTCCGTCACATCGTGCTCAAATTACACAAACAACCCCTGCATTTCCCCCAATTTCACCCCCTCCGTTCAAACCAGCGTCACATGCTTGTACAGAACCCTTCCCTCCAACCAGAAGCAGATGATGATCGCCGTCACATGGAGTAAGACTGCCTTATCTCATGCCCTCACCATCAATTTCGACCACGATCCTTCCACTCTCTTCAAAATCACCACCAATTCTCGCTTGTTCAGGAAATCCAAGGGCTGCCGATCGCTCCACCTCCGCTCCTCCAAAATCGAAATCCACTGGGACCTCTCCACGGCCCGCTACGAGCCCGGCCCGGAGCCGATCGAAAATTACTACGTCGCCGTCCTCGTCGACTCCGACCTCGCCCTAACCCTCGGCGACAAGGACCGGGAACTCGCGGCGAAATCCGGCGCGAATTTCGCCCTAGTTTCGCGGCAGGAGCATTTCTCCGGCAGCAATGTGTACTCGACGAAGGCGCGATTCAGCGACGGCGGCGGCGCGCACGACATCTCGATCCGGTGCAGCGGCGAGAGCGAGGGGCTGAAGCATCCGGTTCTGTCGGTTTCGATCGATAAGAAGATGGTGATTAGGGTGAAGAAGCTGCAGTGGAATTTTAGGGGGAATCAGACGATTTTTGTGGATGGATTGCTTGTGGATTTAATGTGGGATGTTCATGACTGGTTCTACAATAATGATTCTGGTTCTGGGCACGCGGTGTTCATGTTCAGAAGGAGGAGCGGATTGGATAGCAGATTGTGGATGGAGGAGAATTCCAACTCCAAGGTTCAAGATAATCATGTCGACTTCTCCTTCATCATTTATGCTTGTAAGAATACGTGATTATTTCTTATCTCTTTCTTCCAGTAAATTTAGTGTGGGAATAAGTTTTCGATTGAACAAATTGGGTTTGATTAATTAATTTCTTGGGTACAAAGAAGTTTCTAAGTTTGTGTGCTTGTTCGGTTTTTTTTTTTTTTTTTCAAATACTTTCGGGCCGTGTTTGGCTAAGTTTATGAGTTTATAAGATGTATTAAAAAATTTATAAAATATATGGTGGTAAGTTTTTATAACTTGTCAAAATGTTCAGATAAAAGAGGTTCACTAGAAAATATATATATATATATATATATATATATATATATGAAAATTGAAAAAAAAAATCAAAAAATGAAAATTTTAAAATTCATAATTTTTTAAAAATCTAATGGAAATATATACACTATAAATATAAAAATAAAATAGAATTATATAGTGGATAAGTATGATTTTGAAAATAATAAGTTGTGTGGTAGGGTTATATTTTGGATTTTTATTTTATTTTTATTTTATTTTTATATTTGAAGCTTATGACCTCGTAAAAAGCTTATTTTGCCAAACATTTTTTTATAAGCTTTATAAGCTATTATAAGAAGCTTATACGCTCAGTCAAACACCTTCTAAGAGAATCTTTAACAATTCTAGCAAATATATGAGTTTAAATGACGTCTAACATGCTTGATCCTAAAGAAACTATGGTTCTTCAAAATTCTTTAATAGGACTTATTCACGAGAACATAGTTTTTAAGTAGTTTTATTTTATCCATCTGTTGTGAATTATGTTAATGATCCAATTTTGACAATTAGATATATTGGGATGACACTCAATTTAAAGAAGAAAAAAAAGATATTTGTAGGGTTGTAAATTTAAATACTCCCTCCGTTTCAGTTCAATTGTCTCATATTTTAAATATATGTGAGATATAAAATAATAAAGTGAGATAATTAAACCGAGACGAGACGGAGGGTGTACTTTATTGTGATAAATAATGTCTCTCTCAAGTAGTTCTATTTTCTAACTAAAATCCAGGATTTGTAGGAAAAGTAACTCAATCTGATTGGATTCACTAATAATTGATTCTTGACATTGTTCTCACTTTGGCACCCATGTGCATGTACTAAGAATGTTGCAGAAAATTGTGATAACAACAAAAAGGATTAATGGGACAGAAAAAGAGCATACAATACTCAACTTGGAAATTGCAATAAAGACTTGCTATTTTCTGCCTTTTTCTGTCTTTTTTTTTTCCTGACATATTTCAAGAAATAAAGAAAAGGTGAAAGAATTAAGAATATTCATACAACAGTATGTATGATTTAGTTGGTCTATTCAAGTTCACAAAATCTTCACTTTTCATATTTTTCACTAATTCTTGAATTGTTTTATGAGAAAAATAAATGGGAAACTGAGGTGTAATTTCAACATATTTTTATCATTAATTACGATCCTTGCTTCACAAAAGAACAATAAATCAACATCTACTAATAAGGAACACAAAAAAGAAAAAATTATCACAAGAATTACATTGAGATATATTTTGGTGGGGGAGTGAGAATTTAATATGATGAGGCAGAAAAATGAAAGACCCCATCAAAGCGGCTGTTAGTAGTACTTTCTTCTTCAATTCTTGGACCACATTTCTCATGGGGCCCTTTTCAAAAATTTGAACTGAAAAGTCCCTTATTTCTGGCTATGCAACTGGTGGTTCTCAGTATACATGAACAAATGTAAATGACCTAAAATTTTGTGCATGTCCTCACTCTTTATTGCATCTATCTTTACTAATAAATTTTCACGGTTTATATCAAGCTCTCTATTAAAACTTGTACAAAAGTGTATTTTTTGCCGTGGAACCTAAATTTTTGGTAGGGATTTAATATTTTTTAAATTGTATTGGAATATGGTGCTATGATAATTACAATACTTGATTTTTTTTTTTTAAGTCAGAAAAATGATAAATAAAACGAGTACAAAGGTTACTCAAATCCCTTACAAATTGAAATAATCACATTACAATCTCTGTCATTAGAGTATATTCGGATAACATTTAGAAGGATTAAAACATAAATCGTGAAAAGAGTAAACAAAAGAAGATTGAAAAGAATATAGAATCGACTTCCATGATGGGATCTTAATTCCTTTCACAATGTTTTCAACGTCCGGCTTGCTCCCTTGAATAGCATTATTTCTTGTTTTTCAAATCCTCCAACAAACACATTGCTAACCAATATTTATCTTCCTTGTGTTTTACCATGGACACTAACATATTGTGTAAAAGGATTTCTAAGAGCATTTGAGCCTACCATCTCAATCTCAAACCAACCAAAAAACTTTCGCCAAACATATGAACACATTAGATGATCAATATCATCCTCGAAATTGGAGCACAAAATGCAAATTTTACCCGATCATTGACAATAATTTTTTCCTTACCAAATTATTTATAGTTGGAAATCGATCGCGTAAAGTCTTTCAAAGGAAAAAAAGAAACCTAGCTTACTTGGAACACCTTTGCACTATACTCTCTTCAACAACGAATTCACTTATTCTTCTGCGTAAACCTCCTTGAAGAGTAAGTTATACATGTATTTTGTTGGATACCTTCCGTCATCATCAGACACTTTCCAAGAAAAAGAATCAGACACCTGCTTATTCATATTGTACCTGCAAAGGAAATGCCACATCTCCAAAAATTGTGTCATTTCAATAGAATTGAAAACCCTCTGTCATATAAACTCCCAAACTCAAGAGTTATTGCTTCTAGTACCCATTTCCTTCACTTTATAGTATTTTTATATAGATAAATTAAACAAATTACAGAATTTATTTTTCAACGTAATCCCTCCCTCAACTTAAGGATCAACACAAAAATAAGCAAAATTTATCCCCTCAAAGAAAAAGCCAAACTCGTACGAAAGATCTTCCCCCTCAACCTCATTCCAAATAGAATATAAATCCCTCTAATAGGATACAGCCCAACTCCTAGGCCCAAGCATCAGGCCTAATATAATTGGGCCCCGACAGTTAAGCTCGGCCTGTGCAGCTCGGCCCAATTAAGAATAAGAGACCTTCACCAAGACAATCAAGACTCCTACATTGACTACAACTCAAGCTCCAAGGGAGATATAGAAGCTCGGATGCCAGTTCAAAGAGTCTTTATAGGAATAGACTTTGTGTTAAGGTCGAATTCCATGTAATTACCTATAAATAGGGGCTTAGAATAGATTGAGAAGAAGAAAAAAAATCTTGTAAGCAACACACACATACTAGTAATAATATTCATCCTCTCTTTTTGCTCCGTGGACGTAGATCTATTCTGGTAGATCGAACCACGTAAATCCCTTGTGTTCCATTATTTTTGTGTTCATTTATTCCTTGTCAACGTTCATTAATTGCCTACAAAAATAAGATCGATCACTGGCGCCGTCTGTGGGAACCATAAATTCGTGATTTCTGATCAAAAGTTTTCTGGGTAATCTGTCGCCATGACAAGGCCAACACGATCAACCGTTGCTGCAGCTGCTAGCAAGGAAAATGAGACTAAATAAACCGAACAAGGTCAGACAGTAAATCCACCAGTTCGGGAAACAGAAATCCCCGAAGCCGATGCAAGCCAGGCGCAAGATCCAAATCCTGCAGCACGCCGACGACACGGGAAGGAACACATGAGAGGCCAAACTCCGGAAGGACACGTTCAGCACGTGCCGTTGGATAAGCATGGAAATCCGATCAACCGGAAGGAGAGGGTCACAACAGCAGCTAGGAGGAGGACGATGTCCATCTTCAACCGGACGAATTCGATAAGGCTGTAAGGGGATATCTTGCGCATAATAAGCAAGATTTTCTCCAATTCGCTAAGCAACAAAAAGCCCAAAGTTGAGGTGGAGAGCACGAAGCTACCTCGGATCGCGGCATCGGCAAAAATCCCCTAGCGTCAGGATCGTAGGCGCATAAGATGCCCTCCCTAGGAGATTTGTTAACGATCGCCAACGAGACCACCATCACCATCGCATCTCACCTCGCCACGACATCATCTCACCTCGGCGCGACACCGTCTCACCTCAGCGCGACGAGGAAAATTACCAAGGAGGGAGGTTCGGCGTGTACGGAAGGATCTCTACCCCTTTCACCAATTGAATACTTTACACTCCTCTCCTGGATAAGTACAGAGTCCCGCCTATCAAGCCATACAATGGATCGTGCGACCCGAGGAATTTCCTGTCCCAATACCAATACAACATGGTCAACCAGGGACTTAGCGACGATATCTACATGTGCAAGGTCTTTCCAGAATTGTTAATAGTTAATGCACACATGTGCTTCGTCAGTCTACCACCTCAAAGTATCGGGTTGTACGATGAGCTAATGGATGCCTTCGAGCGAAGATTTTTCCAGAAAGCTGAGGCAAAAACCACCTCGGCACATCTCCTTACTATCAAGCAAAGACGAGGTGAACCTATCAGCGACTTTATGACTAGATTTAATGAAGAAAGTCTAAAAGTCGATCGCCTAACTGATGAGGTCCTTATCTCGGCCTTCCAAAACTGCTATCCAGTCGGGCGCCCTATACAAGGAGCTCGTAAGGAATGAGCCTCGTACTGCGAGCCAATTATGGAGGATAGCCGATTAGTTCATGAGAGCCGACGAAGTTGATAGGTGTAAGCGCAAAGCCGACAAGGCCGAACCATCAGATCGGAAGAAGGAAGATCGGAACGACCGAGGCCAAGGTCAGCGAAGTGCCTTCGACAGGCTGCAGCGTGCACCCCTGGAGTCCAGGCTCGGACCTCGGCAGAACCAGGAGAAAAGCCAATTCACCCCATTGACGAAGCCGAGGATAGAGATCTACGAACTGCACACTGACCTGTTCGAGAGACCTCGCCCTCTATCAAAAGCGGGGGGAAAATGTCGATCTAAGGAGAAGTACTGTCATTTTCATGAAGATCATGAACACGACATGGAAGAGTGCAGAAACCTCGCTATAGATATAGAGCAATTGGTGCGCGACGGCACCCTTAAGAGGTACCAAAGCTGCGGCTAATATGAAGCCCGACCTCAGGGCAAAAGAAAGCGCAAGCCGAATAGGGGAGGGAACTAACTGCAACCCCCACGTTGATAAGAAGCCGAAGCGCGAATATGATGATGAGGACGAGGATTAACCTCAGTTCGACAGGAATCATCACTGCCATCACCGGGCTCTCCCAAGGTGCAATAAAGTCCTCACTCAAGGCCGAGGCCCGAAGTCCCCAGAATGATGAGCCTTCCCATAAGAGGTTCAAAAAGGACGAGGCCATCACCTTCTCTGAGAAAGACCCGGTGCCAGAAAGAATACCTCACCAAGATGCACTCGTGATTGAAGCAGTCGTTGCCAACAAGCTAGTTCAGCGGGTATTCATCGACAGTGGAGCTTCGGTGAGTGTCCTCTTCAAAGATTGCTTTGAGAAATTAAGAATCGAAGAGGCACGCCTCGCACCGGCACCAATTCTCCTAAAGAGCTTCATACAGCAAGAGACGTACACGGAGGGGATTATCCAACTCCCTGTTACGGTAGGGAAACATCCGATGTTCTCCACTAAAGTGGTGAGTTTCTTCGTCGTCAAAGCAATTCCCCGTACAACATCATATTGCTATATGCTCGGTGTACCATTTAACAATCAAGATCCCTTCAAAGGGAGGAGTCATCGTGGTTCGTGGGGATCAGAAACGAGCCAAAGAATGCTTGCAAATTCCTCTACAAGGTGACCTCAGCACCCACAAGCATAGCAATTATAGAAACAGGAGTTGCTGGAAAAGACTTCGTCTGCATCTGACGAGCCAGTAGAAGATGTCACACTGTACGAAAATGACCCGTCTAAGGTCGTCAAAGTAGGCTTCGCTGGTGGAGTCGAACTGAGAAAGCCGAATACAGGGATGTCTTCGCTTGGTCACCCCTCGACATGATCGGGGTCTCACCAAGTGTTATCACACATCTGCTTAACATTGACCTGAGAGATAAACCAGTTCGGCAAAAGAAGTGGGTATTCGCAGCAGAACGAAGCCAAGTCATATATGACGAAGTGCATCAGCTTCTGAAGGCACAGATACTCTTCGAGGTCAAATATCTGACATGGATTGCCAACCCGGTGATGGTAAAGAAGCAAGGAGGAGGGTGGCGGATGTGTATCGACTATACCGATCTCAACAAACACTGCCCTAAAGATTGCTACCCCCTCCCCAACATCGACAAGAAAGTCGAAGCTCTGGTCGGCCATAAGGTTTTCAGCTTCCTGGATCTGTATAAAGGATACCACCAAGTCCGAATGAGTGACGAAGACGCACCGAAGACAGCCTTCATCACAGACTTTGGCGTCTTCGCGTACAAGAAAATGCCTTTCAGACTAAAGAACGCTGGAGCTACCTATCAAAGGATGGTAGATAAGATATTCGAGCCTCACTTTGGCAAAATCGTAGAGGTGTACGTAGACGACATCGTCATCAAAAGCAAGGAGTTAGCCACTTCGGTTGACGACCTCAAAATAGTCCTCGGTCTTTTACGCGAGGTAAACCTTAAGCTGAACCCCCAGAAGTGTACGTTCATGGTCTGATCTGGAAATTTTTGGGGTGTTGGGTTTCCAAAGAAGGAGTGCAGCCAACCCTTCCAAAGTTCGAGCAGTCCAAGAAATGAAGGTACCAAAAACCATTCATGACGTGCACAAGTTGACGGGCTGCCTGGCCGCCCTGAGTCATTTCTTGTCAAAGGCTGCAGAAAAGCAACTTCCTTTCTTTAAGATCCTGAAAAAAGCACCGGAGTTCGATTGGAAAGACGAGCATAGGTCAGCATTTGAAGACCTCAAGAAATACCTTGCCAATCTTCCGACCCTATCCGTCCCAAAGGAAGGAGAAACCCTTTCTCTATACCTCGCGGCCTCAGATGAAGCCATAAGTGCAATAATAGTGAGGGAGGAAGGACATCGTCAGTTACTTGTTTATTTCATCAGCCGAGCACTGAAAGGACCAGAGACGAGGTACCAACCACTCGAAAAAGTTGCGTTGGCGTTAGTAAATGCTGTAAGGAGGTTGGACCCTATTTCCATGCTCATCCCATACAAGTCCTGACCGACCTGCCACTTCGACAAGTGCTGACAAAACCAGAAGCATCGGGAAGAATCGCCAAATGGGCAGTTGAGCTCGGCGAACACACGATCTCCTTTTGCCCTCGCCAAGCCATCAAAGGTCAAGCTCTAGCAGATTTCTTGGTGGAAGCTAAGTTCACAGAAGTGCCGAAGCCGACTGAACCTTCCTCAAGCAAAACCGATGCCGAAGCTCTGAAAGAACCGCCTAAAGATTGCTGGAAAGTCTATGTAGATGGAGCTTCGGGGCATTTGGGAAGCGGAGCAGGTGTCATACTCGTCAGCCCAGATGGACAGGAGACACCTTATGCACTTCGGTTCGACTTCCCAACAACAAACAATGAGGTGGAGTACGAAGCTTTAATCGCCAGACTTCGTCTAGCTCAGGCTCTCCAGATACGAGCTGTACAAGTTTACAGCGACTCCCAAGTCATAGTGAGCCACATGCTAGGCAGGTACGAGGTTAAAGGCGACATAATGAAAAAGTACCTCCACAAAGCCAAGAGCTTGCAGCAGTACTTCTCGTATTTCGAGTTGATTCGCATCTCTAGGGGGAAAAACAACCGAGCAGATGCCTTAAGAAAATTGGCGTCATCATCTACAAGCTCTCCCGTGGAAGAAGTCAAACTCCGAAGTATAGATGAAGCCGATGTCAACCTAGTAACTGATGACGAGCCGAACTGGATGACTCATCTTCGAAATTATCTGGAGAAGGGAGAACTGCCCAGTGATAAGCTTGAAGCTAGGAAAATCTTGAGCAAGTCTCCGAAGTACATTCTTGAACATGGAGTGCTTTACAGAAGATCATACCTCCAGCCTCTCCTAAGATGCATAGGTCCGAACCAGGCAGATTACGCACTTGCGAGAAATACATGAAGGATCGTGTGCAAGCCACATCGGAGCCAGAGCACTCTCAAAGAAAGTCATACGATGGGGATACTATTGGCCTACGATGTTCCAGGATGCAGTAGACCTCATCAAAAAGTATCTGAAATGTCAGATACATGCGACTGTGCCGAGGTTACCACAAACCGACCTCACCAGCATGCAAAGCCCATGGCCATTCATGCAATGGGGGATAGATATTGTCGGCCCATTAGATAAAGCTCCCGGCCAATTCCAGTTCCTCATCGTCGCCATCGACTACTTCACCAAATGGGTAGAAGCCAAACCCTTGGCAAAAATCATGAGCAATAATGCCCTTTACTTCGTCTGGAAAAACATAGTATGTCACTTCGGCGTACCCCATATCCTAGTCTCGGACAATGGGACGCAGTTCATAGACAGAACTTTCAGGGAATGGTGTGAAGAGCTTCATATTCAGCAAAAGTTCACTTCGGTAGCTCATCCTCAAGCAAACGGCCAAACCGAAGTCACCAACCGGATAATCATCGAAGGACTTAAAGCTTGTCTTGATAAAGCCAAAGGAGATTGGGTGGCAAACTTACCCCAAGTTTTGTGGTCATACCGCACAACTCCCCGGACCTCGAACGGAGAAACACCCTACAGTTTGGTGTACGAACCGAAGCAGTGATCCCGGTAGAGATCGGCCTGCCGAGCCCACACACTATCAACTTTTCAGCCGAAGACAATGAAGAAGGTCTCCGAACCGACCTGAATCTGTTAGAAGAAAAATGAGAGCTCGCCTACATAAGAGAAGCTAAGTATAAGCAACAAGTAGCTCAGTATTACAACCAGAGAGTCAAGTACCAACAATTCCAAGTAGGCGACCTCATTCTTCGAAATAACAAAGTCAGCAAGGCTGCAAGGCTCGGCAAGCTAGAAGCCACATGGGAAGGATCTTACCGAGTTGAAGAAGTCCTCGGTAAAGGGTCGTATAAGCTCGCCCACTTATCTGGTGAGCCAATACCCCGTACATGGCACATTACTCATTTAAAGAGATACTTTGCATAAGTGGCTGACAGTAATGTTTAAGTCCATTTAGTTCGTCTAGGTTACGAGTCAGGTCATCTTGTCATTTTTGTTCTCTTTCAAACTTCAGTTTTTATATTAATAAAGTCTTTATTTAATTTGTTTGGTCTTGCATACTTCATTTTGCATTTATGAATATTACTACTCCACTTATGCATATTATCTCACCCTTTTACTCTAAAACCCTGACGAGGGTAATTTAATATCCTCTTAAGGATAAATAAACCCCAAAACTGGGGTAAAATTCAAACGCGCGTAAAGGGACCACCCCTATCGATACTTCTCAACAAATAAGGAACTCAAAGCCAATCCTCATTTCATACGAGGAAGAGCTATGTAAGTCAATCCTCGTCTTATGACGAGGAAGAGCTACTTAAAGTCAATCATCGTCTTATGACGAGGAAGAGCTACTTAAAGCCAATCCTCGTCTTATGACTAGGAAGAGCTACTTAAAGCCAATCCTCGTTACATACGAGGAAGAGCTATTTTAAGCCAATCCTCATCTTATGACGAGGAAGAGCTACTTAAAGCCAATCCTCATCTTATGACGAGGAAGAGCTACTTAAAGCCAATCGGAAGAGCTACTCAAAGTCAATCCTCGTTTCATACAGGAAGAGCTATCTAAAGCCAATCTTCGTCTTATGACGAGGACAAGCTACCTAAAGCCTATCGTTTAAAATAAGGAAAACTACCTTAGTTAAAAACGAGGATGAGAAGCTTGAATACAAGTACATAAAATTCCATTTTACTTCATAAAAAGGAAAAATACAATTACATCAAGAAGACGAAGAGCCCGGAGGCTTAGGCTTACTAAAATTAAGCTAGTCTCTGGCAAAGTCCCTATCAGTGTTCAAATTAAGAATGTTATCTATATTCAGTCTACCTCTACCTCTACTTCTACCTCTACCTCTACTTCGGGCATTTTGAGTCCCTCGTCCTCAGTCTCGAACATCCGACAGCTGCCGCTCTCGATCCAAGAATTCCCGAGGATGACGATCAATGATCCTCAAGCTGGAGCCGGGATGGGACGAACTCGAAGGCCCGGCCTCTTCAGAAATAAGCCGAGCCAACTTCAGACGGCAAGCTAGGGTTATCTTATATACCCCGACTACCTGCTTCAGCTCGTCTACTTGCTCCTGAAGCTCCCAGGAACCAGCCCCATATTACTTTTTATAGCTTTTGCATCGAGCCAGGGACTCTTTCACCTTCTCTTCCATTTCGGAAATGGTGAGTCCGCCAGCTCGGCTGATAATCACCTCGTATTCCGCGTGTGCTTCGAGGACCCGTTCGGTGTCTTCTTGGCAGATCTCCAGTGTCTCCTTTTGCTCGAGAAACCGAGCTTGAAGCTCGTCGAACTTCTCCTGTGCAGCGACCAGCTTAACCTCGGCCTCATCCTGGACATGGCTAATTTTGCCATTTAGGTGGATGACTTCGACCTCTTCTGCTTCGAGGGCACGAGTTAATTGGTGGATTTGTTCCACCCAAGGAGATACATCAAAAAGCTCTGGAGACGACTACATAAAGGCGAAAGAAATTTTCAATAAAATTGGAAATTTTATTAAGGCCATTACAGCATTGGTAAAAGCGGTATCCTAATGATGCCATAATACATATTCCCTAAAAAAAAAAAAAAAAAAAAAAAAAAGGAATCAACTGACCCCTCCAGTGACCTCATCCTCCTGATGAGGTCCCTCCGGCTCGGCCACGGTGCTCGGCTTCACCAATTTATCCACCTCGGCATCAAGGCTGGCAATTGCAGCCTCAAGTAGATCGTCCCTGTCCACCGGACAGGTTCGGATCGCCTCAGCAGTAAGCACCGTCGACATGGAAGTAAGCTTCTTCAGCACCGGGAAGGCCGGCAACCCCTCCACCAACGTATTCGCGTAGGAGCAAAGCAGATCTTCGCCCGAGGTCACTTCATACCCATACTTGGATTTATCTAAGTCTGGGTAATCCGCGGCTATCTCGTCGATCTTCTCCGACGCTACGGAGGTGTTCAGGATGCCCGCCAGCTTGTTCGCCAGCTCAGAAAAGGCTCCCGACCTGAATAACCTCTCCGCAAAAGCGTGGAGTACCCGTCCCTGCGAAGCAGTCGCTTCGGCCTCCCGGCGCCTAGCTTCTTCCACCTCGGCCTTCACCGAGGTCACCTCATCGGTCAGTGAGGCTACTTCGGCCTTGGCCACTTTAGCTGCCGCCAGCGCGGCGGCCTCCCTCCCCTCCGTCTCCCGGGCCCTCGTCTCAGCTGCAGCCACCTTCCTGGCTAAATCATCTTTGGCCGCTTCCATCTCCCGGGCAACCCGAGCGAGCTTATGATACTCAGCTACCCCGTTGTTGACGAAGCTCGCCAGCTCTGAGATCATGTATTTTGCACCCTGCAATAACATTAATAAGTGTTAAATAAAGCAATAAAAGCTAATACAATGTGCTCAGAGAGTAGAAGCGTAATACATCGGGAAAAGGCCTACGATGGCCTAACATTTGGTGCTCTTCAGCAATAGCAACCACCCGAGGCTCCTTATCCCGATTTGTGGCGGTGTGAGGCGGAGGAGAGCGTAATTGTGGAGAGCTCGTAGGAGGAGATCGTCCCAAGTCTAACATCCTCTCCGAAGAGGCAGCGGACGTCTTCTCCGGCTCCAAAGCCGACCTCGGCCTTTTCTTCTTGTTGGCGCCGACGTTCACTGCAACAAAGCAAAGGAGAGATTAAAATAAACTCAGCAAGTGAAAAAGACATGAAGACGCACAAGACACAGAGCAGGGCCTCACCCTCCGCGGGATCCACCATTGAAGTGGGATCATAAGGGCTCAGCCCTACCATGGCGAGTTCGGCCTCGCTAAACTCCTCGGAGACGTGGCCGAACTCCCCTAATATTTCCTCCAGGTCACCAAAGGTCTCTTCGGTGCCCTGGTCGTCTAACTTATCCGTCTTCCAGGCAAAATGGGAGACCTCTTCAGATCGGCAGAAGAAAAATTTCTTTTGTCAGTTCGCAATTTTGGACTTCGTCTTAACTCTAAAGTTAAGACGAGGGCTGAGGTAAAACCATCCGGAACTCGGCTTGAACTGAAAAAACCTAAGGACCATCCCTAGGGTGAGTGGAAAACCGGCCCGACCGACTGCAATGCCGAGGCCAGATAGTTGCCTAAATGAGTTCGACATAATTTGCCCCAAGGCAAAACCGAACTTCCGTTGAATTTCGGCGTACACGGCCGGAAGGGGAAGATGAAGACCACAATGAAGGCAATCATCATACACAGTAAAAAAACCCTACCGGAGGCGCACAAGCCCTATCCTCCGGTCGAGGGGCAACAAGAAGAGCAGAATCGGGAAATAAATATTTTTTTTCGCAATATTTTTGATAGAGGCAGCATCTAGAATCGATGAAAAGTCAAAAACCCTACCGGACATGTCTATGGCAGGAAACAGAACCCTAAGTATCCTAGGAGAGGAAGAACTGACGGTAAAAACCTCTATATCTGCGTGACTCGACACAGTTGTTGCCGCCGGTGAACCCGACGGCGACGCTGACTCATCAGTGTGACTACCACTAGCAGAAGAGGAGGCCATGGTAAAAATAACTTGTGCAGAAAATGTGAAGACTCCGACGGTTAGTTGGCGGCGGTGAAAATTGCAAGCGGCGGAAGAGAGAAAAGTGCAGAAACTCGAAAGAAGTTTGAAAGTTTTGGAAAATATGAGGGAATGGCGTATGAAAGAAGCTTTATCCCTATTCTGCCTTTTCGCCTTCCCCCTACGTCCAATCACGCCCTACTTATCGGGAACCCAACCGGCGCATTAATTAAAAGTGTTCAACACATTCCGTGTTCAGCTTCGGCCAAACGATATTCATACCCCGAACTCGACTTCGTCGAATTTATTTTTCGACGGGGCAAGACAATTATTCTCCAACCTCGTTTTCAAACGGGGTGATACGAACTCGACTTCGTCAAATCTATTTTTGACGAGGCAAGTCACTTCTATCCGACCTCGTCTCAACGAGGCGGTATGCGATTGACTTCGTCAATTCTACTTTTTGACGGGGGTAACATACTTTACACCACTCCTACCTCAACTATTTCCCCTAAGTCACACCCACGCTTCTACATCTTTTTTTTGGGGGGGGGGGGGATGTGATAGGATACGGCCCAACTCTTAGGCCTAAGCATCAGGCCCAATATAATTGGGCCCCGACTGTTAAGCTCGGCCTGTGCAGTTCGGCCCAATTAAGAATAAGAGACCTTCACCAAGGCAATCAAGACTCTTACATTGACTACAACTCAAGCTCCAAGGGAGATATAAAAACTCGGATGCCAACCCATAAGAGGAAGATAAGTTCAAAGAGTCCTTATAGGAATAGACTTTGTGTGAAGGTCGAATTCCATGTAATTACCTATAAATAGGGGCTTAGAATAGATTGAGAAGAAAAAAAACAATCTTGTAAGCAACACACACATACTAGCAATAATATTCATCCTCTCTTTTTTGCTCCGTGGACGTAGCTTTATTCCGGTAGATCGAACCACGTAAATCCCTTGTGTTCCATTATTTTTGTGTTCATTTATTCTTTGTCAACGTTCATTAATTGTCTACGAAAATAAGATCGATCACCCTCCACCAAAGAGATTTCGAATTATTATTACCCCTCAAAACTTGCGTCTTACCCCAACACCCTATACATAGACGTAATAACTTTAATCCATAGAAAACTACCCCTGCAACCATCTCCACACCATTGAAGCAAAAAAAGAAAGGTTAAAAACTCTTAAATCTCTCACCCCTAAAACCTCTTATACTTTAAAACATACATTCCAGTTAGTACTTTGAAACATACATTCTTCCAATAATAATTATTGCTATGATGGGAGACATAACACCCACCACCATGACCCACTTATCCTTGTGGATCCGCACCTTGAAGTTCCTTTGCTGTCTGAGTGATTACATTTGTTAATGTTATATTGAAAAAATTGTAAATTGATTCATGGAATTATTTTTTTATTTTGTAATTATGACACATACATTAAGTGATTATAAATTAAATATATGAGTTATGTTTCTCATGGTGGTAGAATAGAATGTTATATGTGGTTGGTTGATTCTGGTTGAATAATGATGACAAATATTTAGATGAGTAACGGAAGAGATATGGGGGGACAAAATAAGGAAACAATGTCCAGGGACGAACTCAGAAAAAATCGACAGAGAGAAGTTTAGATTTTGAGCACCTCTTATTGTTGCCATCACATAGGGGTTACAACGGCATAAGGATCAACCGATTTGGATGTCTAATGAAGGATACATGGGCAGGACAAAACAAGAAACAGTACCGAGGGATGAACTCGGAAAAAATCTATAGAGAGAAGTTTTGATTTCGATCGCCCCATGTTGTTACTCATCACATAAAGATTACAACATCACAAGAACCAACCTATTTGGAAGAATAACGGATGAGATATAGGGGGGACGAAACAAGGAAACAATGCCTAGGTATTAACTCAAAAAAAATTGACGGAAAAAAGTTACGATTTCATTGATTTTATTACAATCCACCGAGTTAGTTTCGTGAATTCATGATTTGGACACAAACATGAAATGATACTTTAATAAGAGTAGCTAGATTTTATTATATTTTATTTTATTCATATGCCTACCTTTTATTTTTTATTATTTAAAAATGACTATTTTTTACATTTGCCTCTTTTTCTTTTTTACATATTTATCCTTGAAATTGTATTAAAAATAAATAATCAATAAATCACCACTTTATAAACAAATTGCAATCTTAACATCACTTCGAAAGTATTGAAAATTCACCAACATCTTTTTGATTTGTAGCAATTATGATCGGTATCCAAGTTTTCAGTACATGGATATTTATTTAATGAATTCGCCAAATGTTCAGCTACAAACAAAAACAAATAAACGTGGTTCAACCTTTAATATAAGAAATGCACTTTGAAGGGCTTGAGAAGATAATTAATATTGTGGCATATCACTTCCAATAATTATTCATCACCTTCAATTTCGACAGAACAATCCATATTAGCCTTTAATGGTCTTTTACTACTTTCTAATCATACGACTTGAATTTGAAAGTTTGGATTCTCAAAAATTCGACAATTTTATACTGTCAATAAAAAAAATTATAAAAAAAAATCGTGACTGAATGATAGTTTCCCAATTTAATATACTACTGCAAATATAACAAGTCCTAGAACCTTGCCTTAAACGAATTTGACTATGGAAGATTTGAATGGGAAAAAGGTGAAAAGTTTGTTTTGACTGTTGAATTAAAGACGTCCAATTTTTTTTATATGCTCAATTCATATAAATCAATGACTATAAAAATGAAAAAAAGGCAAAAACCATCCAATCCAAACTTGCTTTAATATTGAAAGTTTTGACTTATGCTAAAAAGAGGAGAATGCATTGCCCTTGCTTATTTTTGTAAAAAATGTAAAGAGCTAATATCTATAACTTGAAAATTTTGCCACGAAATACGTCCAGATTCATTAAAATGTAACTTTAGAAAA
Organism: Mentha longifolia; assembly: GCA_001642375.2. Classification (NCBI taxonomy): domain Eukaryota; kingdom Viridiplantae; phylum Streptophyta; class Magnoliopsida; order Lamiales; family Lamiaceae; genus Mentha; species Mentha longifolia. The sequence goes on along the minus strand of CM038112.1, from coordinate 21,013,819 downwards.
TTTAAACAACCTAACCAAGTTTATGGTTTCTCATTAACCATAAACGTTCCACAGCCCACCGCTGATATAGTTGTGCTACATCGGCAATTTTTCCATTTAGGTTTTAGTTTTTCAAGTTAAGGTTTAGTTTTTTCGTAAAATTTAATTAATTTTAGTATGATTTTTATTAACTTTTTTAATTTATATCATTGTCACGTCATCTGTGAGCACATTAAACGTGCTTATGGTGGACATCGGAGCAAAGCTCTCTCATTAACTGCGAAATAAAGAAAATTATTATTATTTATTTATTATTATTATTTTTTTTTAGGATAACCAATAATAGTTGATATACAGCAAAGAAAATTGCAATCGCGACTTTCGTTCGCCTATAATTTATGAAGTTAAAAAAAAAAGAAAAAAAAAAGTGAAGAACAAAGTTTGGAAAGGAAATTGAAATGACTTTATTATTAAAGGGAAGAAAACTTCATAATTATGTAAAAACACACACAAATATGGGATCTATAAATAAAATCTACTGGAAAAGTTGAATTATGACCAAATCCTGGCTACAGATTTTTTCAATATTTTTTTGAGTTGAGATTTTTTTTCAATTAATAGTAGAATATAATTATATTAAAGCGTTTGTTTTTATGAAATTTAATGAGATTTTCCACTTTCCATTTTGCTGGTCTAAAAATTATCGGTTGCATAAATCTTCACAAAATAAAGGCAGCTATGTTACATGAATATTTTCTGTTGGTAAAAGTTTCAAACGTCCTCAAATAAAAGTATTAATAAACGCAGTCATTTCTATCACAATGAGAGTGAAAATTAGGGGAAGAATTTAAGAAAAGCAAATAGCTATGATTTTATCTCTGTATTTTTTCCTTTGTACCACAATCCTCACTAAAATCGTCTCATTTTTTGCAGTTCAATTTCATATTCTTTTCAGGCGAAATTATTCAAAGAAATTTGTTGAAGACGACGTCGAATCGGGACAAGAGCCGGAGTTATTACAGAAGCAACCTGAAGAATGTAAGCATATTAATGAAGTTAGTTTGGAAAAGAAAGGGTGGAAAAAAGGGTTATTTTGTGGCAAAGTATATAGTTCTGTTTCACAGGATTTTAGTGAAGATTTGGGATTTTGCTACGTCAAAATCCCACAAAATGAAAATGTTGCTTCATAGTTGTGCAACATGAATGTAATATTGATGGATGATTTGAGCATGCCACAAAAATTGTGAAGAAATTGTTGATGCATGTCATAAGTTAGCAGACCATGAATTCACGATTTTATTCTTTTTTTCTTTTCAAGTTTGATCAGTTGCCCCATTATCGATCTCCTGCCTGGGCCTCCCACCGTGAGCTAGTCTACCGCTAATATGATAGTGTTACTTAAGCTAATAGTCAATGATTTTATTCATAGAAGTGAAAAAAAAAAAAAATCAATACTATTCTCTCCAATCCGTCAACGAAAAATGTGCTATTTTGCCATTTTCGTTTGTGCATAAAGAGTGTGGTTTTTTATTTTAGTCCATGGCCCCCACACAACCCTTTATACTTTATATATTCCTATTTTTTATTATTTACAATATATATATATATATATATATATATATATATATATATATATATATTTGTAACTTAATTTTTTCTAGTGAACTCGAGCCCTACTTAAAAAGATTTAAGAATCTTCTACCTAATTTTTTAAATCAAAATCCATAACACCAAGAGTACACCGCACCGCAGTCTTGGTAGATAAAATGAATATAACAAAAGTCCACATGATATTGCCTCATTAACAGTGAGCTACCTCACATACTTAGGGGTGAACAAATTAATTCAAAAATCGAAAACCAAACCGAACTAGACCGAAATATTTAATTTGGTTCGGTTAGTTTGGTTAATTCAGTTTTATTTTCTTAAAACCAAAAATCTAAATTAAAAATATCTATATACTAAAAAATTTAATTGTATATGTTCTATATTTCCTAAAATTATTCACTCTTAATCTTCTTATTTTCATATTTAGTATTGGTGTATGACTTTTTGAACACTGAAAACTTCTTAATTATATTGTTGATTTTGGATGATTTGGTTAATTTTAAACTTTTTACAACGATTGCAACATATGTACTTGTCGATTGTTTTGTTTAATGTTAAATTTACTTATTGTGAGTTTATTGTGAGGCAAGAATTATTTTGCGTATGTGGGGATAAAAAAAACCAAATAATGTGAAAAACTTAAGAATATACAAAATATACCCACTTTTTCAAAAGTATACCAAAATTGCCGCTAATTTCCCTCCCCCTTTCTCTCTCCTCTCCTGTGACACACACTTTTTATCTCTCTTCCTCCCCTCTTCTCTGACACGCTGCACGCACACATGCTCTCTCCCTCTCTTAGTCTTTTTTTTCTCTTTTCAATTTATGCTCTACTTTTTTTCCTTTTCCATTTTTTTTAATTTCCTTTTCAATTTCCTTTTACGTTTTTTCTTTGTGTTTTTTATTTTATTTTATTTTTTTCGGTTTTTTCAAATTTTTGTTTTCTCTCTTATTTTCTTTTTTTTATTTTTTTTATTTTTCGATTTTGAATACAAAGAAAGTAATTAATTAAGACATTCATACCATCAGATTTTGCATAGTTGGTAAGATATCGATTGAAATCTTGTCATTCATGGTAAGATAGTTGGCAAGATGTCGTTAACGTCTTGCCAAGTTATATGCAAAGAAAGCAAGAACATGGGATTATGTGACATTCATGTGAAAGACAATACAAAAAGGCAAGTAATGAAGATATTTTTACCATTCACGTTTAAATATTTGATAAGATATTGAGGAAATCTTACCAAAATTATTTGCAGTTATCAAACCCTTACCACTTATGAGAAATAGACATATCATTAGTAAATAATTGCAAAGTAGGGGGAAAACAAAGTAATACTCAAAATCTAATAAAAATATTGCCGGGCATTTACCATTAAAAAAAACACACATAAGTATTTAACAAAATCTTGAATAGTTGGTATTCCGTAGCTCTTATTTACTAATGGCAAAAATGGTGAAACTCTTACTTACTGATGAAAAGAAATTGTTAACTTCTTGCCTTGATAAGGCAAGAAATGGGGTAATGTAACTACCATTAACTGCGAAAAAGACGAGGCAAGAAATTACACCATTTCTTATCTACTGATGGTAAAAAATCGTTAGTTACTTCAAATCCTCCTTCCGCTTTCAGAACATGTGAGTTATGCATCACACCTTCCTCGAGGGTGTGTCTCATGTCTGGGCCTCTCCCACGGATTTTTCCGGCATGCTGAATCTTCAGTTCAAGCTTGCTAGGGTGAAGCGACACCTCAAAAACTGGAATTGGAATATCTTCGGCCATAGCTCTGAGCGCGTTAAGGCTTTGGAAGAGGCTCTCTCTGCTCTTCAAGAGGCTTTCGACAGCGACCCATCCCCCGTAAATAGAATTGCATTCATGAAAGCTTCGGCGGAATACACTCTTCGTACCAACATGGAAGAAGACTTCTGGAAACAGAAAGCTGCTCTTCGATGGGTCACAGAGGGCGAACGAAACACCAAATTTTTTCAGGGATGGGTGAAGCAGAAGAGATGCCAATCGAGGATTCACTCGATTTTTTAGGGCGATGAGCTCCTCTCTTCTGAGGACACACATTCGTGATTCTGCTGTTTCTTTCTTTCGCAAACTTCTCACCTCCGACCTTCAGAATCTTGAGGAACCCGATCTCAGCCACATCCACACCATCCCTGATCCTGACGTGAATGAGGCGCTTTGTCAGAGGCCCACACCTCTGGAGATCAGAGATGCCATGTTCGGGATCTCCAAAGACAGTGTGTCCCGGCCTGATGGATTCACATCCCTTTTCTTTCAGGCTTGTTGGGATACTGGCAGGCAGGATGTGGAGAGCGCAGTGTGGGATTTCTTCGATGGCAGCTCGATGCCCAGGAGTTTCACCGCTACCACCATCGTCCTCCTTCCCAAATGTGAGGCCCCTAACTCTTGGTCTGATTTCTGCCCCATCAACCTCTGCAACGTCACCAACAAAATCATCTCCAAGATCCTCACTTTCTGCCTTGCCCCCGTTCTTCCACTTCTGATTACACCCAATCAGAGCGGCTTCGTCAAGGGTTGCCTTATCAGTGACAATGTCTTGCTTGCTCAGGAGATGATAAGGGATCTCCCCTTCTCTAATCCCAATCCTAATGTTGCCATCAAGCTCGACATGACGAAGGCCTATGATCGATTTCAATGGCCTTTCCTCTGCATCGTCCTTAGGCGCATGGGATTCTCTGAACGTTGGATAAACATGATCAGGCGGTGCACTAAGCATTTCTGGTTCTCGGTGTTAATCAATGGCTCGCCCGCTGGCTTCTTCCCTTCCTCTCGCGGTTTGCGCCAAGGGGACCCTCTTTCTCCGTCCCTCTTCATGCTGGCTGCTGATTACCTATCTAGAGCCCTTAACTCTCTCATGACCCCTCAGAGACAGCTGCGCTTCAGCACCAACAGGACTCGCCTTCCCCTCACTCATCTGGCTTACGCCGATGATATTCTCATCTTCACCCAATCTTACCCTGACACCCTCGCGTGCATCATGTCCATTGTCCATCATTACGAGGCTGCCTCGGGTCAATCCATTAACCTCCGAAAGAACAGCTTTTTCATTGCCCCCAAGCATAAGGAAGGCCGAGGGGAACAGATTCATCTTTCCACGGGCTTTCTGCAGGGCTTCCTTCCCTTCTTCTATTTGGGAATCCCCATTTACAGGGGCAAAATGAAGACTGACCTCTTTCTTGACCTCAGACAGAGAATGAGCGCGCGTGTCCATAGCTGGCCCACTAGCATCTCAATTTTGGTGGGAGACTAGCTCTCATCAAGAGCATGCTCAGCACGATCCCCTTGCATTATCTTCAGGTCATGGAACCAACTAAGAAAGCCATTCGTATGCTGGAGCAGGTCATGGCTCGTTTCCTCTGGAATTTGACTGAGACTTCCAGGAAGGCTCACTGGATCGTTTGGAAAAAGATCTGCCACCCAGTTGAGGAAGGTGGGTTGGGGCTTCGTCATCTTGATGACTTGGTCTCAACCTTTAGCTTCAAGCTATGGTGGAGGTTCCGTGCTCATGATTCTCTCTGGGCTCAATTCATTTCCTCCAAGTATAGTCACCCAAATTTCCCTGGCTACGGCCCCCTCCATTCCTATCATAGTGCCACCTGGAGGCGCCTTTATAGAGTGGCCGCTGGTGCCCAGCAGCATATTCGTTGGGTTTTGGGGTCTGGGCGTGTTAGTTTTTGGCATGATGTTTGGTATGGGGATGCCTTTCTGTTTGATTTATGTCCTGATATGCATCTTGCTAATGTGCCTGTGTCTCATTTTCATCATCATCATTCTTGGCATGTTCATGCATTGCATGCATACATACATGATTTTCATATTACTGAGGAGCTTGTCGATTCCTGGAGCCGGACGCCGGTTTTGTGGGGAGAGTGGGACGTCATGCATTGGAATTTGACCCCCCACGGTGAGTTTTCATTATCTTCTGCTTAGGAGGAGGTTCGCCAGAGGCCACCTCGCCAACCCCTTCTCCGTGCTTTATGGAATGATTGCCTCACACCAAATATTTCCTTCTTCTTGTGGCGTCTCTTACACCATCGTATTCCGGTGGACACCTTTGTCTAGTCACGGGGTACTCGCATTGCGTCCAAGTGTCCTTGTTGTCCTCAGTCCCCTCACATTGAGTCATTTTCTCACCTCTTTCTTTTGGGGGATATGGTGAAGGAAGTTTGGATGAACTTTGCACACTAGCTTCACATCACACCACCACTTACCACAGATATCGCACACGCACTCTCCTTTTGGAGAAATCGCACACCACACACTTCACACACCGCATGACCGCACATCACCTTCTTGGTTCCCTGCCTTATTTTATGGTTTATATGGACGGAAAGGAACAGCCACAAGCACCGTGGAGTTTCTTTCCTTGCTTCTCACATCGTTGCGCAGGTGATCCAGCATCTTCGGCTCTTGGTTATGGCCAAGAAGCTTGACCCCTCACAGTGGAGCGACTGCCAACTGGCGCTCCCGGTATCGCAGGCTTGAGGAGCGCATATGTGCTCCGATCTCACCATCACTTTTTTTTCTTCCTTTTTTTCTTTTCTTTTTTCCCTTTTTTTCTTATGTTCTCACTTCTTTATTTTTTCTGTTTAGTTTTTTAGTTTTTCTTTTGTTTATAATTTTCAATTTTTATTTTTGTTTTCCTATTTTATTCTTAAATCTGAATTTTATTTTAAAAAAATCTTATTTCTTTATTCTATTAATTTTTCTTTTTTTCATTTACTTCATATAATTTTAAATTTGAATTTTATTTAAATTCGATAAATAAATGCAACTAGTAAAAAAAATTGAAACATCGAAATAAAAATAAACATAAAAATCAAAATTTAAATTAAAAAATAATAAAAAATCATAGAGAAACCCAGTGCACTGGGGCAGTGGTTTCTCTCCGCCTAAAAAGTGGAGAGAAACCACTTTTTGGTATCTCCCATTGGGAGTGCTCAGTAGCGGCAAATTGAGCAAAGTAAAATAATAAAAATTGGAAGAAAGGCAATAAAATTGGGTAATTTGTTGCAGTCTTAACTGAATCTGCAAGATCATATTTATAGGATTTTTAGGTCTCTAAATCTAAATTGATGCTTACAAGTGATGAGAAAATTCTAGTTTACTAGTATGTCCCAAATCTACAAAGAAGTAATTGAAAAATACAAAACTAATTAAACTTATCTAAAATGAAAATATTTTAGATCAAGATTAATTTTATTTCCATAGGGAAGGGACCCGCTCTGCTGACTTCATGGCGCGTCGGGGGCTTCAGACCGATATCATGACTTTCTTTGATGCTACTAACGCCCCTCGTTATTTTTTACGCTTGTTCGGATGGATCAGCTGGGATATCCGAACTTCCGTTTTAGATATAGTTCGTCATATGTCGTGTTTTTCCTTTGCACTACATATGTTGATAGATATTTGTATTATTTTTCAGAGATGGTTATTTTTGGGTCATTCTCTTTGTATTTGTCCTTTATTCTGTTTTTTCAGTTCTCGTAGAGAGTTGGATCTCCTGTCGACCCTTCTCAGGTTAGTTAGGTTTTTTCGGTTTATGTTGGAGGTAGTAATCATTTTTAGTACTATCTTCCCCAGACGCCGTACGATCGTTCTTTGATTTATAAATAAGTTGGGGGTTTGCCTAACCCCTCACCCTCTCGGGTGTTTTGTTAAAACAAAAAGAAAAAAAAATTCATTGTCACGTGTCTATAATATTTCCAAAACTACTAATAATTAAAAAAAATTCATCTAGCAGTGCAATATATAATGTCAGACCGTTAGACAATAGAGGATCTGAATCACCGAATTACCGGTTTACAGCGGAAGAAGGATTAAATTACCTGACAACGGGGGGGGGGGGTTTCATTAATATGACTTTTCATCGTTTATTTCCTAAAACTTTATCGATGTATCGATTTTTGTTTTTGTTTTTTTTTAATGTTTTCAAAATTAGTCTCTCACAGAATTCGCAATCGAATAAGACTACGATTTTCTTAAACAATAATCATCTTTGGGGGCTGAATGGTAGCAACGGTGAGAAAATGATAGATAAGAAAATGTATGATAAGTTGAGATAAGAAAAAGTGTGATAAGTTGAGATAAGAAATAAGAAATGTATTTGTGTGTTTGGTAGGATAGTTATAACTCATGATAAAATTACAAAAGTACAAAATTACCCTTTTAAAAAATAAAAAGACAAAATTGAAAGAAAAAATTGAAAATCTAGTTTCTTTCTCTCTCTCTCTACTTTCTCTCCCTTTCTCTCTCTTGCTTCTTCTTCCAAACTGCGAAAAGCTTCAGCCTCGCCGCTGCTCCGCAGCCTTGCTACCCCCAATAAAATCGATGGAATCACCGCAGTTATCCTCTCCCCGTCAGCCCCACCGCCATTCACCGCTGCCGGATTCTCTATCCTCGTCTTCGCCGGATGCCATATTGAAATTCAGTCTCAATTTGCATTGCTCGAATAGAATGCCATATGAAATTTAGTTGTAGGGGACGCGCCTCGGCAAGAACAAGGGCATATGTATGTGTCCAAGGGCGGAGCCAGAAAATGTTATTGGGGTGGGCTGAAACTAAAATTTTACAACATATTAAATATCAATATATATAGAATATATATATATATATATATATATATATATATCAAAATCAAATATTTTGATGTTCGCATAAGTGGTGCCCTACGATATTTTAATGCATAAAATTCATCAATAACTGAGTCTATATCAATATCTTTCTCAAAATCTCTCTCAATATAAAGCATCAACGAATCTTCAAGTAATTCATCTCCCATCTTGTTGCGCAGTGCCGTCTTCACGTTCTTCATTACAAAAAATGCTCGTTCAGTTGTCGCAGTAGAAACATGCAACGTCAAGATGAGATGAATCAGTCTAGTTAGCATAACGTAGACTTTTGACATCCCGGTCTTCGTAAGTAGTTGACTCAACTCAACAAGTGTAGAAACCTGAAACTCTTGCATCACCATCACATCATGTTGATAATGTCTCAACTCATACTCTAATGAAACAATATCTTGATCAGTGAAGTCTTCACGATAAAATTTCCTCGCAAGATTGCAAATATCATCACTGTTAAATGAACTGAAATGATTTTTGGGATCTAAAGCCACACCAAGAGAAAGCAATTCAAAAGATGCTTCATTAAATCTTGTATTCAACTCCATCAAGATGAAATCTATTGTTTCATTGAAAATATCAAAATGGTAATGATGTTCGATTGTAGTTAGCCCATGAGAACGACCAACCTTATATGGAGAATCCAAATCCGAGACAACAATTCTATTCTTCAAGCAAAATACCTTGACTTCTTCAAGAAATTCTTCCCATCTACATTCTCTCGGTTCTTGAAGAATGCTTTTAGTACTAGAGACAAATGCAATAGCTACCAAAATATCTGTGTTTTTTTTTTTCGAAAAATTTGACAAAGAGAATCGGTCACTCTCATGATTCTGTGCATCAAATGTAACGTGAACACAAATTCAAAACTTGCCATATTTTTGTAAACCCCTTTAGCTTCACCTTTAGATCTTCCATTTGGCAAATGTTCAATAATGCATTCAAACACTTTGCAAGTTGCACCATACATACCTATCAAGCTCTTCACGGAGTTATAGTGTGAACTCCAACGAGTAGCTCCTGCTCGCTGCAAATTACCAACTTGATTGGCACCACGTCCAGATTCAAGTTCCCCTTCTCTCAATAATTCTGAATTTCAAGTCTTTGAGCAACATGAAGTTTAGCAACACGCTTTGGTGAAGAAGTTATAATGTTAACAACATTATCCAAGTGAGAAATGAATTGCCAAACAACATCATTATCCTTAGCTACAGAAACTAATGCCAGTTGTAGTCGATGTGCAAAACAATGAACATAATAGGCATATGGACAATCTCTAAGAAATAATGCCTGAAGTCCATTCCACGAACCACACATATTGCTAGCACCGTCGTACCCTTGGCCTCTCATTTTCTCAACTAGAAGATTGTGTTGAGAAAGAACGCCACATATCTTTTTTTTTCAAAGTTATTGAAGTGGTATCACTAACACTTTTTATTGCAAAGAAGCGTTCGGTCAAAAGTCCATGATCATTCACAAATCTCAATATAATAGTCATTTGCTCTTGCTTAGAGATATCTTGTGCTTCATCAACAAGAATGCAAAAATATTTACCTCTTACTTCTTCACAGATCATTTGACGCACTCTATTGGCCATGATATTCAAAATTTCTTTTTGAATATCTGGAGCAATGTATTTAGCATTTCCAGGAGCATAGCAAGAACAACTTCACCAACTTCCTTGTTCATATTTGCAAAAGCCTTTACCAATTCAATGAAATTTCCACAGTTTGATGAAGATAAAGACTCGTTATGACCTCTGAAAGCACAACCTTGAACTGCAAGAAAATGGAGGCTTGTGATTGACGTCTTTAAGCATAGACGATTTTTCTTCTTCTGTCTGAGCATCAAAACTTTGTCTATATGCCCAACTGGTCTCATCAAATCTTTTGCATGTCTTAAGCACATAGTGTGTGGTGTTGTAGGTGCAGAACCAACATGAGTAAGAAACGCATATTTACTACCTTAGTTTATTCTCTTCCAATTTTTGAATCCTTCTTTAACTAATGTGCTAGAACCAATCATATCAGCATCACTCATGAAAATGAAGCAATAAAAACAATATGCTATATCTGTCGAAAGTGAATACTCTAACCAATGAAACTTTTCAAACCATCTTTTCTGAAACTACGATTTTGATCTCCAAACTTTGTAACAGGATACACTTCCATTTTCTGTTGATAGGGCCCAAGGTTCAGATAGGCACGTCTTATATCATTTCGTGCATTAACTGAATAATCACACAATTGCTTTCTTTTTCCGGGATCACGCTCAATATATGAATCTGATTGGTTAGAAATTGGAGGATTATGCTCTATAGGTATAAGTGATGAATGACATTGATTCGTTTGATTCTGATGAGTAGCTGTGGATAAAGGTTCTGAGCTACCTTGAATATCTTGACGATCACGCTTCTTAAAGAAAGACAATATAAGTCCATTTCCTTTCTTTGCTTGGTGCTCCATTTATATTTCTAAAATAGAGCACGTAAACAATAAAATAAATCAGCTCTTCATTAGTAAACAAATACAGAACTAAAATTATATTAAATTACTTAATGTTCATTATACAGTACTCCAGAATTGAATAGTCAAAAGCTGTACTATATACCAAAGCAACTAGAATTATATGCTTACATAATGCCGAAATTAAGAAGTTAATCCAATTCAATTTTGTTAATTCTATCTATATTAATAATTTAAAGAAGTATATGAATTGTCATTCAAAATCTTTTCAATTCAAAGCAAAAACCTTAGTAAAAACACATTTTAGATCATAATTTCAGTAACGTTCATTATTTTAATATCACATGATTTACATCAGTAAAAACTAAAAACATACATTTTCTAATGATTCAAATTTCAGATCATTAATAATTCAAATTGTGGCAGATTGGCAGCAGGGAGTCGAGTCGAAAGAATGCCGAAGAAGAATTTTGCTCCACTTTAACCAATGAAGAGATTAATTTTTCTTTTTCTTTTTCTGAGAGGCGCAGAGGGGGGAGGGTTTTAACGGTGTAAAAGGGGAAAGGTGAAATTGAGATTCATCCGCATAGATTAAAAGCGGAGAGAGAAACGTGATTGATGTAGTTATTTTGTGAAATATAATTAAATGGTTAGTTGGGCCTTTACATTATTTATTTATTTATTTAGGCTGTGCTACATGTTTTATTAATAACATATATGATATATATATATAGGTGGTAATTTTAGGCTTGCACTAGGCTAAAGCCCAGTGCAGCCCCTTGATAGATCCGCCAGTGTATGTGTCTGTATGTATATAGATCAAATTGCTATAGAAATAATGGTGAAAATCCAAGGGAGAAGTGTCCTAATTGAAAATTAGTACTCTTTTATAGTTTGGGGCCTTGGGGTTTGGGTATTATTTTGAACATGACTATCCTTTAAAATGACGGTGGTGGCCGGCACATGGCGGTGGTGGCCGGCAGTGGAGGGAGGGAGAACCAGAGAAGGGTGGTGAACTATGCTGAAGAAATGGCAAAAGAGGAAACACCGCAAAAAGAGAAATATACTGCTCAAGTGAGAATCTTATCAGAGGGGCGAGGGGCGGATAATTATGGAGGAATAACACTATAACAGTGATTTTATGTTGGGCCGGAAGTTTTTCACGGGCCTCCCACATAATTTTATCAAGTACCAAATGGATAAAAAAGCTAAGATAGTTATCCTTATCTTGACTTTTTATGAAGTTGGCTGGGTATGTTTGGTAGCAAATCCATGATAAAGTGAGATAAGACATATCCATGATAAGATATCTTGTTGAGCGAGATTAGATCAAGATTAACATTATGGGTTTAGATGTTTGGTACATAAGATTGTCAACATAGATATATCTTTTTTTTAGTCTCTTGTCAACATAGATATCATATCATTCTAAAAAAATTCAAAATTACTCATTTAACTCTGTAGAAATTTTAAATTTACTTTCCTATTATTTTTATATTTTATCAAACTAAAACAAAAAAAAAAGATTTTTTTTTTTGATATTCTATCTAACTGAAACACAAAAAAAAAAATAAAAAAAAAAAAATTTAAAGGGATAAATTTTATATATTAGTAGTATCAATTTTTATATATGAAAAAACTGGAAAAAAAAAAAAAAAAAAAAAAAAAACTAAAAAATGATAAAATTATAAGTTGTCTCTCACGGCTCCCTCCTCTTCCCTCCTCTTCTTCTCAAACTCTCTCTCTCACAACTCTTCTCTCTCTCTCGACTCTCATCTTCATCTCTCACGTCTGTCTCTCATCTCACTTCTCTCATCTCTCACGTCTCTCAAATTATCGATCGATGCCGAAGTGGAGGCCGAGTCAACGCCGGAGTGGAAGATTTCAGAGGGCGCTGGCGCGGTGGTGGCGCTGGTAATGACGTGTTGCAGCCGCGGCGTTCCTCGCCGGAGTTTCCAGCCGGAAAACAGGAGAAGGAGGAGAAGGGGTTTTCGAATCCGTAGATTTTCGAATTTAGGGATAATTGGGCGAAGGGAAAGGGGTCACAGCCGCCCGGCGGAGGCGGCGCTAAGGCAGTGGCGCCGACCGAGTCGCCGGCGGCGATAATAATGAAGGAGGAGAGTGAGAGAGAGAGAGAGAGAGGGGACTGTCATACGAGGAGGTCTGGTAAGAATTGGGGAAGATGAAATGAGGAAGATAAGGGGTAAAATTGGGGAGATGAAATACTACGTATATCACAATCACTGTTCAATTGAACTTTCATATCGCGGGGTGAGGGTGTGATAAGAGAAGGAGGAGTAACAGTGTTTCTAGCCCGGGCCGAGCAGATTTAACGGGCCTCCCTGAATGTGTATCACGATAACCATACAGTAAGATTAAGCATGATATCTTGGTCTATCCTATGATATCTCCCTTGCCAAATTAAAATAGAAAATCGTGAATCTCGTTGTTCCTCCATCAATAGACAACATTTGACTTCTCCAATGGCTGCTGGAACATCGAGGAAAATCTCACCATCTTCTGCTCGAGCTCACACGCGCAAACCAAATCAAACTCTCCTTCAACATTTCCAGGTTTAACGTTTCGCTCCTGGACTTAGAATTTATTCACACAATGCAGATTCCATTCTCCCTTTAGGTTTCTATGGATTTCGGTAAATGTTTAAGCTGATTATATCGCCTCGTGTAGGCTTCGATCTTCTTAAGAATCCTGATTATTGGTAGAAAGCGGTGATTTTGTTATTGGCAACTGTGTGTGTGTGTGTGTGTTATGTAGGCCACATCACTACACCAGATATCCAGATATTACCATTCATGATCTAATTTTGTTGCTAGAGTTGCTCAGATTCATAGTAATTATTCTGGTTAAGTGTTATGATTCTTTATGCAAAATACTCAAAATTGTGGGATTCTAGTACTTCTTTGGAGAACTCCCATTTGCATTTTTAGTCCCATCATGTCAAATATTTATGCGCTGAAAATTTTCAATTAGTTTAGGAATGTTGAAGAAACTCGTTTTAGTATCCTTTGTGGGATTCTTGGCTTGGGCTTATCAAGCAACAAAGCCTCCTCCACCAATCAAGTGTGGCTCCGCAGATGGCCCTCCAGTTACAGCTTCAAGAATTCAGCTCAAAGATGGAAGACACTTGGCTTACAAAGAATTCGGTGTCCCAAGGGATAATGCGAACCACAAGATCGTGTACGTCCATGGCTTCGATAGTTGCAGGCACGACGTCTCTGCTATAACTGCAAACCTCTCCCCAGTAATGCCACTTCCTATGTATTAATTGATGGCTTTCCATGGAACAATTTATTTATCGCTTGATTAAGCAATAAATGGATTGGTTTGTTTGTTTTATTTTAACTCAAAAACAGGACATAGTTGAAAGCAAAGGGATCTATATTGTTTCATTTGATAGACCTGGTTATGGAGAGAGTGATCCTAATCCTTCCCAAACACTTGGAAGCATTTCTTCTGACATCGAGGAGCTTGCTGATCAGTTAGGGTTAGGATCCAAATTTTACGTCGTTGGTTTCTCTTTGGGAGGGCAGATTGTGTGGACTTGTCTCAAGTATATCCCTCACAGGTATGTTTCTTCCAAGTAATTGTCTACACAAATTTTATGTCTGCTTGAAACTATGAATTTTTGTCGTAGTAACTGTACTTTAAGTACAGGTTGGCAGGAGCAGCTCTGATTGCGCCCGCAGTGAATTATTGGTGGGAAGGCCTTCCATCGAACCTGTCTGTAGAAGCATACAAGCAGCAGCTTCCAGAAGACCAGTGGGCTTTTCGTGTAGCTCATTATGTGCCGTGGCTTAGCTACTGTTGGAACACTCAAAAGCTATTTCCTGGCTTGAGTCTTATCAACCACAGCCCCAAAGTTTTCTCTCGTCAAGATGCACAACTAATACCAAGGATTTGGGCTGTGCGACAAGATTTTATGGTAATGGTTATGTATGCTTGAATACACATAACTGGGAAAGAGAAATATGAACTGATTGTGATAGGTTTTCTAGTAAGTAAGTGCTAGCACGAGGACTCTGCTGAATTTCATAATGTTCTTCGGGAAGTTCAAGGATAGGATGATCTCTAAGTTATGACCATTGTTATACTCGAAGCAGAATACTTCGTAATAGGGTTAAAATCACAGATCACATATGGCAGCTAGTGGCGAATACACGATTGGGACAATTTCATGCAGTTAGATTGGCTGATTTTCGTACCTTTATCATTTTGCAGTTCATCGAGTTTGTGTCTTAGCCATATTTCCACCCCCTCTGCTCCACCTCAAACATATATTCGATTTGTGAATATTACAAGATCATGACAATTTCTTTTATCATTCTATGCTAAATCATAGATGTACTAAATAAGATGGCTTATGTTTGAAATCTTGGGGTGAGTGCAGGGACAGGTAAGACACCAGGGTGAATTCGAGTCCCTTCACCGTGATCTTGCATTCGCCTTTGGGAGATGGGAATTCGATCCAACGGAGGTGAGCAACCCGTTTTCAGGAGGGGAAGGCTCCGTTCACCTCTGGCAGGGAGACGAGGATCGTCTTGTCCCTGCCACGCTGCAGCGACACATCGCCCTCCGGTTACCATGGATCGAGTATCATGAGGTAGCTGGTTCTGGTCACATGCTTCAATTTGCTAATGGAATAGCCGACTCCATCATACAAGCTCTTGTTTCTTAAGATATATGCATTTGCCATTAGTACGCCTCTTTATTTTGGTTTATTCTGCTAATTTCTCCAAGGTTCTACGTAGCTTGTACAGTCAAATTTGACTATGGTATATATACGTGTAATCTTGTGTTCTATTTCATGATGTATTCAGCACGATGATTCTATATGAATTGCACATTGTATTATTAATATATATTAGGTGAAGAATTTTTAGATGTATGATATATAGACCATATATATAAGTTGATTAATCATTAGTTGACACGTTAATATATTCTTGAACTTCTGTTGGGCAGCATGGATGAGAAAAAGTTAGTTATCTTTTTTTTAGCCAAATAAAACCATAATTAACTTTTTATATATTTTCAACCTTTATATGTGTACTAAACAGAGATTATGTGCGTTGTACGTAGATACGTTTTCTTTTATTAATTTTGAAAAATATGATAAAAATAATTTTTTTTTATATATTTCACTATTTATATCATACTTATTATTTATTATTGTGAGTTTTATGATATAGCACGTAAGAAACAATAGATTTTTGAAGATATGAATAATGTTCTTAGAAAATTGAGAAGATAAATAAGAGTGGAGTAATAGAATTGTAATTAAAGTATGAGAAATTTATATAAATTTAATTTAATAAATAAAATTACGTTGAGAATTACTTTGTCACCCTTAAAATAGATTTAGAATAGGAGGCATATTAGGTAAAGCAAATTTATAAGAATGGACTCTTTTATAGTAATAAATAATAGGAGTATATCTTAATGTTTATGAATTGAATGTCTTTGGTAGAGTATATAGATTGTCACTAGCTCAGTAGTTTCTCTCTGGTGTTTAAATTTATGCATTTACAAAATAAGCATTTTGATTTCTCTTCATAATGAAAATACCTTAATTTTTCCCACTTGTTTTCATCGTGCAAAAATTGCACATACTTGATGATTGCTATGCAGAATGATATTTCATTGGAATGTGATGGAGTTAGTAATGGAATGAGGATGGATAAGAAATGAACCAAGTGATTCAATTCTTATGTTTGGTATCCATAAATAATGAAATGATTATTTTTAATCAAATTACATTCGATGGATTCGGGCCGGATTCGGACTTCACTCTTAATTTCTGAATCTGGATATGAAATTTTATTTTTGAGATCCAGATCCGGCCCAAGGACCTGGATAATTTATTACATGTATTATTTTATAATATTCTATCAATAAATATCTAGTGATAATACGTCAAAGTAGCCACTTAAGTTAACAAAAGATAAATTTTAGCCATCAACTTAAAAACATATAAATTTTAACCATTTTCAATATATTGTGACAAAATCACCCTTAATGAAAAACTAATAAAACATTAACAATTGAAATTAAAGAAAACATAGAAACTACCACGGCCCACCCCTGTCGCCCACCCTATCTTCTCCCCCCTCTCTTATTTCTTTCCCTACGCTGCTACTGTGTCTTCTCTTTCATTCTTTTCTTATTTTTTTTCTTTCCTTCTTGTTTCGCTTAATCTTTTCTTTCTCTTCTCTTCTCACTCTCTTTTTTTCCCTTCTTTCATGCTGCTTTTTTTTTTTCTTCTTCTGTTTTTTTTCCCCCTGTACTTCAATGGTGGATGATCAATTCGATTCGATCACCATTGCTG
This sequence comes from Mentha longifolia, assembly GCA_001642375.2. NCBI lineage: Eukaryota > Viridiplantae > Streptophyta > Magnoliopsida > Lamiales > Lamiaceae > Mentha > Mentha longifolia. The sequence goes on along the minus strand of CM038112.1, from coordinate 20,996,764 downwards.
GAAGAAAGTCGCCTGCAAATCCAGCAGCAACTAATACCACCCAACATCTTCGTCGCCACCATCGCCACATTTCGGGCTCGAATGAGATCTATTCGAGCTCATACGAGCCATTTAAGCCTTATTCGATTGAGCCTTAGTGTATCGGACAATTCAAACTCGATTGGCTCGTTTGGCTCGATCGAGCCTTCCGGCCACGATTGGCCCGATCGAGCATGTAAAAAGGCTCGATCAAACCTCAGTATGCTGAGTTCCAATAGGGTTCGATCGGCCCTTCCGGGCTCGATCGAGCGTTATTATGCTGGGCGTGTACGGGCTAATTAAGGGTATTTTTGTCCGATCAACACGAATATGGCTAGAATTTACATATTTTTAAGTTTGTGGCTAGTATTTATCTTTTACTAAGATAAGTGGTTATTTTACATTCCGTCCCAAATATCTATGCCTACTTAGTTATTCTAATTAAATCTCAAACCTTATAAATCTATTTTTAATTTGAAAGTTCGATGCCTAAAACATGGATACGTTTCATATTTTTTTCAATATGTTTAAGTGAATGACACTTTTTATTAGCACGTGGATTATTGGTGTGGAAAATTCTTTATAGGTAGTGTGTGAAAAATTATTTATTTTGGTGCAAATCAATTTATTTATGGTTGAATTTTTTATTTTTATTTTTTTCGTTCTTTTTCTAAGATATTTTTTAGGTGATAACTGCGGATCTAGGTCTAGAACCGAGATCCGCCAGATCCAATGGATCTGAATTTGGATTCGATTTTTTTAGACCCGATGGATCTGGGCCGAATTTGGACCTCGGGTAAAATTTTGGATCTGGATCTGGACCAAACAAGATCCGGCCCATTGTCATCCTTAGGTTTATAGGCCTAAGTCCCATTGATGTAGTAAGTTGAACTTGGGATAGACTTTTTTAGGGGAAAAAAAAAAAAAAAACAATAGGAGACTATTTGAGGTTTTTTTTGTGAGTTTGGATTCGGCTTGAGTGAAGGCCTGAAGATAGAACCAAATGGAACCTATCTGAAGAGATAGCACGCTAGCCCAGCCTCTCTAAGCAATTGGGCCAAGCATTTGTTAGCTCGTAATGGGCCCGTGCAGGGTTGAACCGGTCTCAACCCACTTAATAATTCTAAACTTACCTATTGGTAAGACTGTAAATACTTCGGGCCCCATTTGACCAAAAGCACTTCAGGCTCATGACATGTCGATTTGACTTGATATTTTGCCATCTTTATTTGCTAGCAGTGAAAAAAAAAAAAAAACCACTCGAAAATCGTTCAGGTCGAACCCAAAGTGGCCCGGCTCAAACCTTCGTGACCTAGCTCACACACAGTTCTCGACAAAGTTTAAGAAGTCATATCTAAATCATATGTAATGATAATTTCTTCAAAAATCAAAATAAACATCATTCTTGGTAATTAGGGATAGCTAATACCAAAGCTAGCGGGAGGAACGACTAATCCCATGCTCATTCGATTACTGATTCCTATAAGAATGATTATTCATATGCTTATATAAAGAATGAAAACTGAAATGATTATTCTTATTTTTTTATTATTCTTGCATACCAACTATAATATTAGTTCTTAAACAAGAAGTTTTCATTGACAAAAATTGCTACAATTTTTGTTTGATTTCCAAGCAATATAAATAATTCTTCCCAAACCAACAAAATTTTATTGAAACGTTATAATTAGCCAACTAATGGAACAAACTGTTTTTATTAGACATTTGAAACAAACTTGACCAGAAACAGTTTGCAAATTATAGGATCGAAACTACTAAAACTTTAACCATACTTCACATAACTAACAAAAATAGGCAGAGGCTTAAGCAATAAACAAACTCAAGAAGCACTTTCAGTTCAATTTTATCCAATAAAAATCAGTTATACAACCTTAAAATCCATGTAATAAAAAACAATCACCAATATAAAGAAAACAATCATGTTATTGTTACCACATAATTCCATAGCTGCAGCTGCTGAAATCACCTTATCCTCTGCAAGAAAACATCACCATTAGTAAGTAAAACATTAGTTATAAAACAAAAAAATAGTGCAAGAACAGAAAACAGACTGCATTTCTTGGGGTGACAAGCGCATCTCAATCCAACACCACAGTTTCCATCACTCCTTTCGCACTCGTTGCAAGGATTAGGCACGCGATCAGGGATGTCGAAAGAGATCCTCGTTCCTAACTCGATCTTTTCACTACTACTTCGATAAACACGGCTGTAATGCGTGCAGCCGATCTGCTTAGGATCGAAGCCCTTTTCGAGCTTTTCCACGTCATCAATGAATGAACATGAAGGCACCCTCTTAGCTTGTTTCTGGAAATCACAAAGGCCACTTGACATAGTGTCATTACACGGTACGTGGGGCGTGTAAGAGCTTCTTCGATAGGAGCAGTTCAAGAGAAGCAACGAGTTCGAGGCCGAGGTCGAGGGGGTTGGAAATCCTGCAGAGAGATGGTGAGGAGAGACATAGTGAGATGTGGGAGAGCATGAAGTGTGAGAGATAGTGATGAGTTTGTTCTTGTAGTCGATGGAATGAATCTCGAATAAACCGATCGATGTTCTGAAATAGAGCTTCTTGAATTTGCAGAGGATCATTTGGCTCAGAAGAGAGGAATGTGATGAATTTTGATTGAAAAAAGGTTCTTGAATCTTGATGCTCCCACAATAGCTAAGTGGGATTTCTTCAGATATAGATTGTGAAAACAACATACTTAGAAAGAGAAGAAGATGGAATTTTTTGAAGCCCTTCATTTCTATAGATTTTTTCCTTTCTGTATTGATTTTCATTCTACAAGCTAGAAGAGTGAAATGAAAAAGTGAAAATACCAGCTTTTCCTTTTGTGATGCATCTCCTTTATTCTTATTCCAAATTTTTTGAAATCAAGAAAAGGGGAATATTTCTTTCTTTAATCAAAAACTTATCCCTTTTCAAAATACAGAATAGATTTAGTATGTTTGAGTTCAAATTTTTTTTAAGTGGCAGACAAATTTTGCTAGCCTAACTGAATTAGTCTCTCAAAATAATTAATATTTATATTTGGTGAAGCAGCAAAAGTCAAAAGAGAAATCCTAGAACTTTTTTCATTCCCATCACTTATTACAAGATTATCCAAACATTCGATTAATATTCAGATACAAACACACTATCCATACAATTATTAAGGTACACAATCCAGAAAAATAAACCCCTCAAACACACAAACACAATTAATTAAGCTTAAGCATATAATAATATAAAAAAGTAACGAAGATTCAAGCAACAGCAGTAGCAGCAGCAGCAGAAGGTTTGACAGTAATAGCTGGGAAATCGAGAAGAATTGCTTTGTCAATGACAGCAGAAAAAGTGGATGAAAATTGAAGGTGATTAGGGTGAGAGGAGAATGCAGTGAAATCCTCTTTGCTGCCAAATGTCATCAAGAAAGAGTGAGTGAATCCTTGCCTAATAATTTCTGGGCTCTCCATATCTTTCCCCCTGCAACATCAACATTCTATTTTCATGACAACTCTTCTTTCTTTTTTTTCTTTATTGCAGTACATAATAATTTTGTCATTACAAGATTTTTGACTCACCAAACGAAGGATTTGACAGTATCCATTTCGGAGACGAGCTTTTCCAATCCTTCTAGGACATCGTCCAGAACGACGTCGTCCTTGAACTTCACAAGCACCAAATGATTGAATTCGGCCATTAATTGCTCTCTCTCCCAATCGGTGAATTGAAGCAAATGGCAAACCACTGCCCTTCTATATATAGTACTACTCCCTCTATTTCATCTTATATAACTCGTTTTATTATTTTATATCATTCATATATTCAACAAACAAGTCAAATGAGATGAAAAAGATACATTACATTAATTAAGACGTAGTATGAATTGAATGATATTCGAGTGTCAAAGTAGACAGTGAAAAGTGTCCATCACAGTTGTACCATGAAACAAGTTTCTTCTTTAGTGGACAGAGTAATATTTGATAAGATTTATAAACTAGAAAAGATACTGTTGCACGGGTCCATGACCCACAAGCTAGCCCCCGTGTTTTTCCAAATGTCTCACACAATTTTATCTTAATTTCTATGTATATTTCGATATAAATTGGGTCCATTCTTCTTGAAGAATGAGCTTGTGCTCGTACGAGTAGAAAAATAAAAGTAGACACACAATTCCAAATTGCACTCCCCACTAGTCTCAGCCACAACATGTTAACATATACTCTATCCCATGAGGCAATGCCCTCATTCTCACATTCACAAATTACTGTACTTACTAAAATACTCTGCTCTACGCCGGGTAATCTATATTCCATCCATAAGTCATAAGTCAATGCCCCCACTCTCGCATTCACAAATTGATATTAAAATACCCTACCCACCCCATGTGAGAGTGAGAACATTTCCTCATCGGTAGAGTATAGGTTACCCACGACAAGAGATCTAAAGAGTGGCGGGGCCAAATGTACTCGAGGGGTGTCTCAAGTCCACCCCACCAATATACTGTATATATATAGAGAAATGATATGTTACTCACCCAATAGTGGACGCCTTTATTATTTTTTCGATTTGATATTATTTTGTTCAATTTTGTTTGATTGTTTTATATTCTAGTATCATATAAATTAATATATAAATAATTAAATCTATAAAATAAATAAAAATCGAAGCTCGATTTGTCTTATTACTCATTTTTCGATGTAGAATGAAAAAAGAACAAATCGAGCTTTGATTTTTATTTATTTTGTAAATTTAATGATTTCTATATTAATTTCTATGATACTAGAATATAAAACAATTGAAAAAATCAAACAAAATAATGTCAAATCGAAGAAACGACGAAGGTGCACACCATTGGGTAAGTAGCATATCATTTCTCTCTCTCTCTCTCTCTATATATATATATATGAAACATATCATATGAAAACTAATTATTACGTGAAAACTGCAAACCATGCATTTTTATGCATAAAATGATGTATTTTTGTGGATAAAATGTTGTATAATAAAATATATTATTTTATATTATTTTATGCATATAATGTATCATTATGAGAATGTAACATTTTATGCATAAAAATACAACATTTTGTGCATAAAATGTTGGTTTGCAGTTTTCACGAAGAAATAAATTTTTACCATAATACATATATATATATGCATTATGTGCATATATATGTGCACAATAATGCATAATGCATATATATGTGCATAATGCATATATATGTGCATATAGATGTGCATAATGCATATATATATGCATATATATGTGCATAATGCATAATTTTCACCATAATGCATATATATGTGCATAATGCATATATATATAACATATATATATATATATATATATATATATTATTCTTATAAAATTATGATTTTTTTTTTCTATATTGTGCACATTTTAGTGCAAAAGCCCATGCTATCCAATTATATTGTACATGGATTTATTTTTCAAATCTTGAATATGAAACTCAGCCCCTACCATGAATTTTTTCTAGCTCCGCCCCCGGATCTAAACACGCGCACAATGCAACTAGTAGTTGTCTCCAAGGACTACCTCCGCCTCACAATCGAGCTCATTCGAAAGCTAGTGCTTTAGCGATGCCATCACACCCAAATGTCTTATTAATTTCAAAAGAATATACATGGTGTCACTAACGTGCATCAATTACAAGATGTGTGTTAGTAGAGGGGGCCTCCAAGCTAAGCTCCCTAGTCGGTCTAAAATTTATCTTTTCACTCTATATATGTTCTTATAATAATAACACTAATTTCAACACTAGACATTGAAATGTTGAAGAACTTAAGAAAAAGGGCGTGCAAATTCGCATTATGTAATAAGTCACAAAAATACATAATAAGACAAAACTTCTAAAACATAATGACTCGGTGCTCAGCAAACTATAGAGGCATGCCTTCCGCTAGATACGGGCACGAAAGTGTTTCAGGCTAGGCCGGTAAAACGGGACAGATAAGAGATTTATATCGGGCTATTTGTAATAATCTCATTAAAAATGTCTTATTTTTCTTTTTGAGTTATCCTATTCAAAATGTCATAGTATATTTTTAATTTCAAAAAATTAACTCTTCAAAAGATGTAGACCCCACCATGTAAGAAATGATGTCTCACGTGACTTAATAGATTAATAAATAAATATAATTGAGACTAATTATTATTGGGCTTATTGGAGCAATTTAATGGGTAACTGTTGTTTGATGGAAATAACAGATTAAGGCTCACTAATGTCACATATAACTAGGTCATCTCCCTGACATAAAGTGTAATCTCTAACCCTAGCCATCACGTACGTAGAGAGAACAGAACATAACCGTCAAGGGAGAGAAACGCTAGTTGTATCTCGTTTAATCGATCTTGTCATGGAGAAAGGTATGTGAGAATTATTGATTTCAAGATCATGTTCATTAATTAAGTTTACATGTGGTATCAAAGCAATGTGCTCTGAAATCATATAATTCTCCTTTGATGTGCCGATTAGATAAACCCTAATCGTTAATCGTGTAATTTGGTTTATGTTTTTCCGCTGCAATAACGAATTGTTAAGATCACATGTGTGATAAAGTTAGGTACGATTATGTAATAATGTATGCCTTGCTTATGTGTTAATTATTTCGATCGAATGCTTGAATTGACAATTCCGTGAATGAATATTGGTCTCGTAATGATTACTTTATGATTTTTTCATGATTATACCTACGTGTGTAATAGTTGTCCTCAATTCATAATTGCTTATTTCGACAATTGATGATTATTGACGTTTGGCTTGAAGAATTACTAGTAGTCAATTATGATAAGTTTTATTAGTTATTTCGATTAAAGTTATATGTTAGACCTATCGGCTCAAACAGTATTTTGTGAATATTTAAAGAATGTTATGAAGCATGTGATATTTATATATGTACTGTTTTGATGGATTATCTGGAAGACATTTAATCAATAAACATATAGTTGTTAATGTTAAAGTTTTGGAATCAAATATTATGAAAGTTTGTTAATCACCAAAGTGGTCAAATTTGTATGTTGATTTGATTCTAAACTAATGATAATTTATTCAATTACCCATATTATAATGAATGCTAATTTATGTTTGTTGAATTATGGGTATATTGAAATTCATGGTTATAAGGCATTATGAATCGCCCAAAGGTTGATTGTTTGCTCTTATAATTCGTGAATATAATTGTAGGTGATTAACATGTACTGTTAGTTTATTTATATACCCAAAGGTAGTAAATAAGTCTAATTAGTATATATTTTATTTCCGAATAATGTTAAAATTTATTAGCATCATTATGTTATGTATATTGATGTATCACCCAAAGGAGAACATGAGTATGCATTAATTATTGTTTGAATGCCTTATATGAATAGCATGTGTTTTATGTCTCAAAACACTTACGTAAACTTTTATTATGCAGTACCTGTTCCCACTGTAAGTTCTCACGTATCGTCTGTTCTGGTTTTTAATGGGCTAAACTTCTCTGATTGGGAAGAGAAAGTCCAATTCCATCTTGGAGTTATGAATCTTGATCTTACCATTACGGAAGAGAAGCCTGCTGCTCTTACTGATGATAGCAGTGAGGATGAAAGAGCCTATTATAAAGCTTGGGAAAGGTCAAACAGACTGAGTCTGATGTTTCTGAAAATGACTGTCGCAGACAGTATTAAGACAGCTCTCCCCAAAACTGAAAGTGCTAAAGAATTTATGGGTTTAGTGGGAGAGTGCTCCCAAACAGCTGATAAGTCTCTTGCTGGGACACTAATGAGTACGCTGACCAACATGAAATTTGATGGTTCGCGTACTATGCATGAGCACGTCATTGAAATGACGAACATTGCAGCAAAACTCAAGTCCTTAGGTATGGCTGTGAATGATAACTTCCTAGTACAGTTTGTTCTTAACTCATTACCGACTGAGTATGACCCTTTCCAAATGAGCTATAACACCATGAAAGATAAATAGAATGTGCATGAACTGCACAGTATGTTAGTTTAGGAGGAAACGAGGCTTAAGAACTTAGGAAGTCACTCTATTCATTATGTGAGCCACCAAGGAAATCAAGGAGCTGGAAAGAAGTTTGTGAAGAAACATGGTAAGGGCAAAGGGCCATTAAAGGTTAATGAGGCGTCTTTGCAAATCCAGAAGAAAGAGCCAAAAGGAAATAACTGTCATTTCTGTGGCAAGCCGGGACATATCCAAAAGGATTGTCTGAAACGTAAGGCTTGGTTCGAAAAGAAAGGTAAGCAAAATGCTTATGTATGTTTCGAATCAAACTTAACTGAAGTTCCCTATGATACATGGTGGATTGATTCTAGATGTACGACTCATGTTTCTAACACGATGCAGGGATTCCTTACGATCCGAACCATAAGTCCAAATGAGAAGTTCGTCTTCATGGGCAATCGAATGAAATCTCCAGTGGAAGCTGTCGGGACTTATCGTTTAATCCTTGTACACTGGACGTCATTTAGATTTATCGGAAACTTTTTATGTACCTAGTTTATCTAGAAACTTAGTTTTTTTATCTAAACTTGACATTGCTGGATTTGCCTTTAATTTTGGCAATGGATGTTTCAGTTTATTTAAGAATAATCATCTCATTGGTACTGGTATTCTTTGTGATGGTTTATATAAATTGAATTTGAATGGTTTGTATTCTGAAACCGCCCTTACTCTGCATCATAATGTTGGCACTAAACGTAGTTAGTGGATGAACGTTCAGCTTTCTTGTGGCATAAACATTTGGGTCACATTTCTAGAGAAAGAATGGAAAGACTTGTAAGGAATGAAGTTCTTCCTGATCTAGATTTTACGGACCTGAACATTTGTGTGGATTGTATCAAAGGAAAACAAATAAAACACACATCAGATACTGACATATGTGGACCTTTTGATGTTCCTTCTTTCGGAAAGGAAAGATACTTCATTACCTTTGTCGATGACTATTCACGTTATGGTTATGTCTATTTACTGTATGAGAAATCTCAAGCAGTGGATGCCTTGAAAATCTACTTGAATGAAGTAGAAAGGCAATTGGACAGAAATGTGAAAGTTGTAAGGTTTGATAGAGGTGGTGAGTATTATGGAAGATATGATGAAACTGGGCAACACCCGGGTCCATTTGCTAAACTCCTCCAAAGTTGTGGTATTTGTGCTCAATACACAATGCCAGGTACGCCACAACAAATGGTGTATCAGAAAGGCGTAATAGAACTTTAATGGATATGGTTAGGAGTATGTTAAGTGATTACTCTTTACCCATTTATTTGTGGATGTATGCCTTGAAAACTGCCATGTACTTATTAAACCGGGTTCCTAGTAAGGCAGTTCTGAAGACACCTTTTGAATTGTGGAATGGTTGGAAACTTAGTTTAAGGCATCTGCATGTTTGGGGTTGCCAGGCAGAAGTAAGGATATATAATCCACAAGAAAAGAAACTGGATGCAAGAACCATAAGTGGTTACTTTATTGGTTATCTAGATAAATCAAAGGGGTATAGATTTTACTGTCCTAATCATAGTATGAGAATTGTTGAGTCTGGAAATGCAAGGTTCATTGAGAATGGTGAAATTAGTGGGAGTGAAGTTCCACGAAATGTGGAAATTAATGAAGTTAGAGTTCAAGTTCCTATAACTTGTTTTTCTAACAATAAAGTGAGTGTTCTTCCTGTAGTTGTAGCAAACAACGAAGGTGATGAAAACAATAATGATCCCATAATTCAAAATGAACCTATTGTAGAAGTACCACAAGAAATAACTTTAAGAAGGTCTGAAAGAGAAAGAAAACCAGCTATTTCGGATGATTATGTGGTATATCTACATGAAGTGGAAAATGAAATTAAGCATTAAGGATGATGATCCAGTCTCATTTTCATAAGCCATTAGTTGTGATAATTCTGAGAAATGGCTAGAAGCCATGAAAGAAGAGTTAAAATCTTTAGAACATAATGATGTTAGGGATCTTGTAGAATTACCTGAAGGTTGCAAGAGAGTCGGTTGTAAATGAGTCTTTAAGACTAAACGTGACTCTCATGGCAATCTTGAACGCTACAAGGTCAGACTTGTTGCTAAAGGTTTTACTCAGAAGGAAGGAGTCGATTATAAAGAGACTTTCTCGCCAGTGTCTCGAAAGGATTCCTTTAGAATTATCATGGCACTAGTAGCTCATTATGATTTAGAGCTACATCAAATGGATGTGAAAACTGCCTTTCTTAATGGAGATTTAGAGGATGATGTGTATATGGATCAACCAGTAGGTTTCTTGGTTGAAGGAAAGGAACACATGGTATGCAAATTACAGAAATCATTATATGGTCTTAAACAAGCTTCCCGTCAATGGTATTTGAAGTTCAATGATACCGTTATGTCCTTCGGATTTAAAGAAAACATTGTTGACCGGTGTATATATTTGAAGGTCAGTGGGAGTAAGATCATATTTTTGGTTTTGTATGTTGATGATATTTTGCTTGCAACAAATGATCTTGGTCTCCTTCATGAGACAAAGAAGTTTCTCTCTAGTAATTTTGAAATGAAAGATATGGGTGAGGCAAGTTATGTGATAGGAATAGAAATATTCCAAAATAGATCACAAGGACTTTTAGGCTTGTCTCAGAAAGCATATATTAATAAAATACTAGAGAGATTCAGAATGGAAAAGTGCTCATCATCGCCCGTTCTAATTCATAAAGGAGACAAATTTAGTCTCGCTCAATGTCCTAAAATGATTTGGAATGAAAACTGATGGAAGCAATTCTGTATGCATCTGTTGTTAGGAGTATTATGTATGCTCAGACTTGTACTCAACCAGACATAAGCTTTGTAGCTGGAATGTTGGGTAGATACCAAAGTAATCCAGGAATGGAACACTGGAAAGCTGCAAAGAAGGTTCTGAGGTACTTGCAGGGAATGAAAGATCACATGCTTACATATAAGAGGTCCGATCAGCTTGAAGTGATTGGTTACTCGGACTCTGATCTTGCTGGATGTGTGGATTCGCTAAAATCCACTTTTGGCTATGTATTTCTTATAGCCGGAGGAGCAATATCATGGAAGAGTGCAAAGCAATCAATTGTTGTTGCATCTACTATGGAAGCTGAATTTGTAGCATGTTTTGAGGCTACAGTTCAGGCTAATTGGTTGCGGAATTTTATTTCAGGGCTTAGAATTGTCGACAGTATCGCTAAGCCGCTGAAAATGTATTGTGATAACTCCGCAGCAGTGTTTTTCTCTAAAAACGACAAGTACTCTAAAGGTGCTAAGCATATGGAGTTGAAGTACTTAGTCGTGAAGGATGATGTTCAGAAACAAAGAGTGTCAATAGAACATATTAGCACAAATCTTATGATAGCTAATCCTTTAACTAAAGGATTGCCGCCTAAGACATTTACTGAACATGTTGAAAGTATGGGCATTATTGTTAATGATGTTTAGATTAATGTTTATTTTGAATGATTGACACTCTGAGCTCAAATTATTATATGTTTCTGATTGCTTGTTTCTATTAGCATGCATTATTGTTTTGAACTAAACGGAACAAGTATATATATATATTGAAAATATTATGTTGGACCATAATGTGCTCCTTAATTACGGTCATATTAAGGAAAAGTCTAATTTGTGGTACATGGAAGGGACTATGTCAATCATGTGATGTACAACCGTCATGACTCGAATTAGTTTCTATTTTTAATCATGAAATTATGATGAAGCCCAATGAATTTAAATTATTAAGTCTTTTGCGCAATCTTATGTTTGATTATTTATTTATTCCATGATGTTAAGTCATGATCCAAGTGGGAGAATGTAAGAAATTATGTCTCACGTGACTTAATGGATTAATAAATAAATATAATTGAGACTAATTATTATTGGGCTTATTGGAGCAATTTAATGGGTAACTGTTATTTGATGGAAATAGCAGATTAAGGCCCACTAATGTCATATATAACTAGGTCATCTCCCTGACATAAAGTGTAATCTCTAACCCTAGCCATCACGTACGTAGAGAGAACAGAACATAACCGTCAAGGGAAAGAAACGCTAGTTGTATCTCGTTTAATCGATCTTGTCATGGAGAAAGGTATGTGAGAATTATTGATTTCATAATCATGTTCATTAATTAAGTTTACACATTCATATTTAAATAAAAAAGACTTATGTATTATAAATAGTACAGACGTAGTACAAAATTACAAATTGGATTCGAGTAAGTACAACAGTTTTTGGTTTCATATTTCAATATTTGCAAGTAAATTCTAAGTACATACTTGTGGTTATGTTTTGCAGAGAAAAGTTACATCTCATATTCACAAATACTATAGTAAAACAATTTGTACGTAGCTGGGAACTCAGTACCACTTTTCTAAGCAAACTTTGTTCAATAAAAATTTGCCGTCATTGTGCTTCTTTCAATTTTCTTTTTCTTGATTTGGATGCAAATCCTATACATCTAATTCTATTTTAAATCGTGCCTAAATATATATTTCTGTTAGTTTTATAATATATTTTTTTTATAAAAATAACAAATTAGTATATCGAAATTTATAATTAAAAATTAAAATTTTAAAGAAAATTATATACCCTAATTTTAGATTTATCAACCCTTTAACTAATAAAACTAAAATTAAATACTTAAAAATAATGATAAATCATAATTGTATTAATGAACTATTGAACCATAAAAAAATAAATATTGTGACATGTTGTGACACCAAAGCTGGCATTGAAGATCCTATACGTTTTACAGGGATATATGTATATTATTGTCGAACTTATTTTTATGTCATATTTTTTACATCTGTCGTATAGTAGTATTATTTTGCAATAGCAATTAGATATGTCAATCGGGCTAACCCGCTCGGTTTCGGGTCAGTCTTATCGGGTTTCTAGTTATTCAGTCAATTGGGTTGAATTTTTTTCGGGCTAGAAATTTTCAACCCTAATCCTAAATCTTGGGGCTCAGGCTAGCCCGTCGGGTCATAAAATTGATGAAAATAGAAAAAGTGTATATATTTTTTGAAAATTGTAATTTTGTAAGAAATAAATAAGTCGTGTTATATCATCTAAGGAACTTTACCTCGTATTATTTGACTCCAACTTACATAATGTAATAAGTAACTACTTGAGATGTGAAAATGTGAATATATTTTTCATTTCATGTGTGATAATCATTTTTTTTTGTTTTTTTATTGTGTGCATAACTTATAGCATAAAAATATTTTTCATAAGTAATTAAATCAAGACATAAACTTCAATATTTAAAGCAAATAATGAACTTTAACAACTAAGTAATGAAAAATTTCGGGTTATTAGGTCAACCCACCAACTTGTCAACCCATCCCTATCGGGTTGTCAAGCTATTCAGTTTAGCCGTTCGGGTTGAAAAATAATTCGAGTTAGAAATATTCGACTCCAACCCGCCTTTTACTTAGGTTGCTCGAATCAACCCACGAATTTCGAACTAAATTAACATCCCTAATACCAATACAAAAGCAGATGGATTGGGCCAAGATAAAACATACAACTAATTTGAATTTTAAAAAAACAAAAAAAGAAAAAGAAAAAAGATGGAGCATAATTAGAAAAAAGATATTGGGGCCATAATGGATTGAAGGACTGTTTGGTTAGCGTCTGATACATGCTGATACATGACCATGTCCATCCAATGTATTATTGACTATTGATGATATAACATCACCTGCCTGCCGCTTATCTGCGTTGCCACCTCACAAACCAATATCAATTACCTATTTATTCTTTCCGTTCATCAAATATGTGTCGGAATTTTGTTTTTTTAAAAGTTCACCACATATTTCGGAAACCCACATGTGAAAAGTTCACCATAAAAGTTTTCATGAAATATATGTCGGAATTTTACTTTTACTCTACTTTATTCCACAACCAACTATTTTATTAGATTTTTTTAAGTTCTGCGCTATGTGAAATCCGACACATATTTCATTGATGGGGAGTATTATTTATGAGAGAGAGTATTGACAACTTGTCTCTTTGCTAACTAATCATGTTATCATGTTAAGATCTAGTTGTTGAAAGCAATTAACAAAAACATTTTTGTTTCTTTTTTTTAACTTTTCTTTTTGGTAATTCTATAACTGATGAGAGAGTGTTAATGTACATTATTCTTGTAACGATTTTCACAATCTAAATTTAATATAGAACTGCATCTACGACTACATGTTACGTGACTGTAAAATTCAAAATTACAAGTCATGTAAAAAAGTGAAAAAAATAAAGGAAATTTGGTGAGATTGAGACAAGCAGACTACCGACAGAAAAGGGGGAGGCTCGTGCACAAGAACGTGAAATTGGGTCACAAATTGAGTGAGGATCCAAACATAATCTACAAAATAGGGAAAATAATGCAAGGCAGTACAATCGACATTTCCATAAAGTTGAAGACCATAATTATCATACCATATGCATAAAGAAATTCGAAGCTTTATTACCATCGAAAGGGAAGCCTAATATAATTTGAATTACACTATTTCAAATCATCAATCTTGCTCGTTTTGTTCAATTTTATGTCATATTAAATGCCTCAATATAAGTATTTCATTTAAGATTCATCATCAATATGTATTTATGGATTTACGGTGCTCTATTTCAAAAAAACAAAAAAAAACAAGCAACTGTATCAAAACGTTATAAGTAATAATTTTTCCGTCTCATTGCACTGAGCCTTATTAATTTACTCATTGGGGTATCCCACCTCGATCGGTCCATTTCCATTTTTGAAAGGCCTAATTAAACAAGCTTAAAATACAATACACCCTAACCCTAGTTTACCTAACTACCCCTCTCCTAAATAAGAAGTTCCTCATTTCTTTCATTTCACTCTCTCTACCTCCCTTTGAAAATTCTCCAATTCAACCATCGGCAAAACACAACTCATAGAATCTCACTTTCTCTCTCCCTGTGTGCACCCTCTTCTTTGATTATTACCATCGGCTTCTTCTTTTTTCTCTCTCTAATCGTCGCCGTTTCGCCGTTTATCGGTCATAGGATATGGCCTAGCTACTAGGCCCAAACATCGAGCCCAATATAATTGGGCTCCGACTGTCAAGCTCGGCCTATTGCAGCTCGGCCCACTTAAGAGACTTACTTGGCTCGGCCCAAACAGCCTACCTAGGCCGAGTCCACTTCGGTCCACCTCAAAGGAACCTCTACACCAAGGCAACTCCTACATCGACTACAATTCAAGCTCCACAAGAGATATAGAAGCTCGGTGTTTATCCAGTAAAGGAGGAGATCAAGTCAAATAGTCCTAATAGGAAAAGACTTGTAAACCTAGTCGAATTCCATATGTAAACACTTATAAATAGGGGTTTAGAATAGGTTGAAAGGGGGGAGAACAATCTTGTAATCACTACTCATACAAGCAATAAAGATCTATACTCTTTCCGCCCGTGGACGTAGATCTATTCCAATAGATCGAACCACGTAAATCCCTTTGTGTTCTGTTTACTTTCGTGTTCGTTAATTCCTTGTCTACGTGCATTAATTACCTTACGAAAATAAGTTCGATCACTGGCGCCGTCTGTGGGAAACGAAAATTTGTGATTTTCGATAAAAAGTTTTCTAGGTAATCTACAGCCATGACAGGAAGACTAACGCGATCCCCCCAAACGCGAAATCACGATTTGTTCGGAGCAGCTTCTATTATTCGCCAATTCCGGACTGAAATCACCGCCAAATTGGACAAAACCACCCGGAAACATGTTCTACTCGTCAAGAGGATTCCAACGGTAGGTTGTTCGTCAAAAACTGATCACCGGTGCGGCGGGAATCACGTCTGGAAGTTCGTACTGTTGCACGACTCGCGAAATCATGATTTGTTTGGAGCAGTTTCTGTTATTCACCAATTCCGGGCTGAAATCACCACCAAATTGGATAAAACCACCCGGAAACATGTTCTACTCGTCGAGAGGATTCCAACGGTAGGTTTCTCGTCAAAAACCGATCACCGGTGCGGCGGGAATCACGTCTGGAAGTTCGTACTGTTGCACGACTCGCGAAATCACGATTCGTTTGGAGCAGCTTCTGTTATTTGCCAATTCCGGGCTGAAATCACCACCAAATTGGACGAAACCACCCGGAAACATGTTCTACTCGTCAAGAGGATTCCAACGGTAGGTTGCCCATCAAAAACCGATCACCGGTGCGGCGGGAATCGCGTCTGGAAGTTCATGCTGCTGCACGACTCGCGAAATCACGATTCGTTCGGAGCAACTTCTGTTATTCGCCAATTCCGGACTGAAATCACCGCCAAATTGGATGAAACCACCCGGAAACATGTTCTACTCGTCGAGAGGATTCTAACGGTAGGTTGCTCGTCAAAAACCAATCACCGGTGCGACGGGAATCACGTCTGGAAGTTCGTACTATTGCACGACTCGCGAAATCACGATTTGTTTGGAGCAGCTTCTGTTATTCGCAAATTCCGGGCTGAAATCACCACCAAATTGGACGAAACCACCCGGAAACATGTTCTACTCGTCAAGAGGATTCCAACGGTAGGTTGCCCGTCAAAAACCGATCAACGGTACGGCGGGAATCTCGTCTGGAAGTTCATGCTGCTGCACGACTCGCGAAATCACGATTCGTTCGGAGCAGCTTCTGTTATTTGCCAATTCCGGACTGAAATCACCACCAAATCGGACGAAACCACCTGAAAACATGCTCTACTCGTCGAGAGGATTCCAACACGATCAATCGCCGCCGCTGCCGCCGCCAACACGGAAAAGGATATTCAACAAACCGGACAAGGTCCGACAACAAATCCACCTGTTCAGGAAGCCGAAATCCACAAAGGCGAGGCAAGCCAGGCGCAAGATCTACACCCGGCAACATACCGGCTATCTAGGAAGGAACACGCCAAAGGCCAGACTCCGGACGGACACGTTGAGCATGTTGGATAAGCATAGTAAGATTGTTCTCAGCCATGAAAAAGGACAACCCTCACGCAAAGATGGTGGAGAGCACGAAGCTACCTCCTGATCGCGGCATCGGCAAAAGTCCCAAAGCGTCCAAATCATCGACGTACGGGACGCAACACCACGTCTAAGGAGGTTCGATGATGAACGTTGGGAAGATTCCAATCGACTCTCACCCCGGTGTAACACCACCCCACCTCGTCGCGACGCCGTGCCGCCTCGGCGTGACACCATCTCACCTTGGCGTGATACCGTCTTACCTCGGCACGTTGAGGACAATTACCTCACACTTTGGAGCCATGATGGATCATAGCAGATCGGTTCGAAAGAGCCGACGAAGCTGACAGGCACAAGCGCGAAGCCGACAAGGCCGAACCTTCAGATCGGAAGAAGGATCGGAATGACCGAGGCCAAAGTCGGCGAAGTGCCTTTGACAGGCTCCAGCATACACCCCTGGAATCCAGGCTCGGACCTCGGCAAAACCAGGAACGAAGCCAACTCACTCCATAGACGAGGCCGAAGCCAACTCACACCGATATGTTCGAGAAAGCCTCGGCCCATGTCAAGTGGAAGGGAGAAGCGCCGATCCAAGGAGTACTGTCGCTTCCATGAGAATTACGGGTGCGATATCGAGGAATGCAGAAAGCTTGCTGCGGTCATAGAGCAATTGGTGCGCGACAGCACCCTCAAGAGGTACCAAAGTCGCAGCCGACGTTCTGACCAGCACGAAGCCCACACTCGAGGCAAAGCGCAATAAAGATGATGAATTCCTCTCAAGGCCGACGTGACGAAGTCCTCTTAAGGCCTAGGCGACGTCCTCTCAAGGCCAAGGCCGACCGAAGTCCCTCGAAGTCAAACTCCTAAGTACTGACGAAGCCGAGGAGACAGGTCCACTCTCAAGGCCGAGGCCGACCGAAGTCTCTCGAAGTCAAACACCGAAGTATTGACGAAGCCGAAACAAGCCTAGTAACTCCATTAGGCAAAGCTCTTATCCAACTCCAGTTCCCATCATAGCCATCGACTACATCAAATGGGTGGAAGCCGAACCCTTGGCACCCAACGTTCATCATCGAACCTCCTTAGACGTGGTGTTGCGTCCCGTACGTCGATGATTTGGACGCTTTGGGACTTTTGCCGATGCCGCGATCCGGAGGTAGCTTCGTGCTCTCCACCATCTTCAAATCATCGACGTACGGGACGCAACACCACGTCTAAGGAGGTTCGATGATGAACGTTGGGAAGATTCCAATCGACTCTCACCCCGGTGTAACACCACCCCACCTCGTCGCGACGCCGTGCCGCCTCGGCGTGACACCATCTCACCTTGGCGTGATACCGTCTTACCTCGGCACGTTGAGGACAATTACCTCACACTTTGGAGCCATGATGGATCATAGCAGATCAGTTCGAAAGAGCCGACGAAGCTGACAGGCACAAGCGCGAAGCCGACAAGGCCGAACCTTCAGATCGGAAGAAGGATCGGAATGACCGAGGCCAAAGTCGGCGAAGTGCCTTCGACAGGCTCCAGCATACACCCCTGGAATCCAGGCTCGGACCTCGGCAAAACCAGGAACGAAGCCAACTCACTCCATTGACGAGGCCGAAGCCAACTCACACCGATATGTTCGAGAAAGCCTCGGCCCATGTCAAGTGGAAGGGAGAAGCGCCGATCCAAGGAGTACTGTCGCTTCCATGAGAATTACGGGTGCGATATCGAGGAATGCAGAAAGCTTGTTGCGGTCATAGAGCAATTGGTGCGCGACAGCACCCTCAAGAGGTACCAAAGTCGCAGCCGACGTTCTGACCAGCACGAAGCCCACACTCGAGGTAAAGCGCAATAAAGATGATGAATTCCTCTCAAGGCTGACGTGACGAAGTCCTCTTAAGGCCTAGGCGACGTCCTCTCAAGGCCAAGGCCGACCGAAGTCCCTCGAAGTCAAACTCCTAAGTACTGACGAAGCCGAGGAGACAGGTCCACTCTCAAGGCCGAGGCCGACCGAAGTCTCTCGAAGTCAAACACCGAAGTATTGACGAAGCCGAAACAAGCCTAGTAACTCCATTAGGCAAAGCTCTTATCCAACTCCAGTTCCCATCATAGCCATCGACTACATCAAATGGGTGGAAGCCGAACCCTTGGCAGAAATCACGAGCAAGAACGCCCTCAACTTCGTCTGGAAGAACATAGTATGCCGCTTCGGCATACCCCATATCCTCATCTCGGAAAATGGGACACAATTCACGGACAGAACATTCAGAGAATGGAGTGAAGGGCTTCATATCCAGCAGAAGTTCACTTCGGTAGCTCATCCTCAAGCGAATGGCCCCCAAGTTATAGTCACACCACACAACTCCCCAGACCTCGAACGGTGAAACACCCTACAATTTGGTGTATAAATCCGAAGCAGTGATCCCGGTGGAGATCGGCCTGCCGAGCCCGCGCACTCTCAACTTCACAGCCGAAGTTAACGAGGAAGACCTCCGAACCGAACTGGATCTGTTGGAAGAGAAACGAGAGCTCGCCTAGATAAGAGAAGCCAAGTACAAACAACAAGTAGGTCGGTACTACAACCAAAGAGTGAAGTACCAACAATTCTAAGTAGGCGACCTCGTACTTCGGAACAACGAGGTCAGTAAAGCGGAAAGGCTCGGCAAGCTTGAAGCCACATGGGAAGGACCGTACTGAGTTGAAGAAGTCCTCAGCAAAGGGTTGTACAAACTCGCCCACTTATCCGGTAAGCCAATTCCCCGTGCATGGCACATTACTTATTTAAAGAGATACCTTGCACAAGTGGCCGAGAGTAATGTCCAAGTTCATATAGTTCATTTAGGTCATTTAGGTCGTCTTATTAGGGTCTTGCATACATCTTGCATTTGCATACATCTTGCACATCTCTCTCTATGCCACTTATGCATATTATCTCGACAAATAAGGAATTTAAAGCCAAGCTTCGTCGAAATCCAATTTCCGAAGTGAGCTATTTAAAGCCAAACTTCGTCGAAATCTAATTTCCGAAGCGAGCTATTTAAAGCCAAACTTCGTCGAAATCCAATTTCCGAAGTGAGCTAGTAAAACCCTGACGAGGGTACTTAATAAACTCCATAATAGGAGTAAAATTAAAACGCGCGTATTGACCTAACCTCGGTTAAAAATAAAGATACGGCCTTTGTTTAAAACAGAGAAGAGCCTAAACCTCGTCTGAAGACGAGGTCGTGCTAATTAAAGCATAAACTTCGTCTTTGACGAAGTCGTGCTATTCAAAGCCTAAACTTCGTCTTTAACGAAGTCGTGCTGTTCAACGCATTCCGACTTCGTCGAAATCTAATTTCCGAAGGGGCAATGCGAGTTAAGACCCACCTCGTCTTAACGAGGTGGCCAGCATTCCGACTTTGTCGAAATCTAATTTCCGAAGGGGCAATGCAAATTTTACACCCACCTCGTCTTAACGAGGTGGCAAGCATTCCGACTTCGTCGAAATCTAATTTCCGAAGGGGCAATGCAAATTTAATACCCACCTCGTCTTAACGAGGTGGCCAGCATTCCGACTTCGTCGAAATCCAATTTCCGAAGGGGCAATGCAAATTTTACACCCACCTCGTCTTAACGAGGTGGCAAGCATTCCGACTTCGTTGAAATTGTATTTCCGAAGGGGCAATGTGAATTTCAGTTCGACCTCATCCTAACGAGGCGCTACACATTCCGACTTCGTCGAAATTGTATTTCCGAAGGGGCAATGTGAATTTCAGTTCGACCTCGTCCTAACGAGGCGCTACACATTCCGACTTCGTCGAAATCTTATTTCCGAAGGGGCAATGTGAATTTCAGTTCGACCTCGTCCTAACGAGGCACTACACATTCCGACTTCGTCGAAATTGTATTTCCGAAGGGGCAATGTGAATTTTAGTTCGACCTCGTCCTAACGAGGCGCTCCACATTCCGACTTCGTCGAAATCTTATTTCCGAAGGGGCAATGTGAATTTCAGTTCGACCTCGTCCTAACGAGGCGCTACACATTCCGACTTCGTCGAAATTGTATTTCCGAAGGGGCAATGTGAATTTCAGTTCGACCTCGACCTAACTCCTACTTCAACTTTCTACCCCGAGTCACACCCTCACTTCTATATCTTTTTGGGGAGGGATGTGATAGGATATGGCCTAGCTACTAGGCCCAAGCATCGAGCCCAATATAATTGGGCTCCGACTGTCAAGCTCGGCCTATTGCAGCTCGGCCCACTTAAGAGCCTTACTTGGCTCGGCCCAAACAGCTTACCTAGGCCGAGTCCACTTCGGTCCACCTCAAAGGAACCTCTACACCAAGACAACTCCTACATTGACTACAATTCAAGCTCCACAAGAGATATAGAAGCTCGGTGTTTATCCAGTAAAGGAGGAGATCAAGCCAAATAGTCCTAATAGGAAAAGACTTGTAAACCTAGTCGAAGTCCATATGTAAACACTTATAAATAGGGGTTTAGAATAGGTTGAAAGGGGGGAGAACAATCTTGTAATCACTACTCATACAAGCAATAAAGATCTATACTCTTTCCGCCCGTGGACGTAGATCTATTCCAATAGATCGAACCACGTAAATCCCTTTGTGTTCTGTTTACTTTCGTGTTCGTTAATTCCTTGTCTACGTGCATTAATTACCTTACGAAAATAAGTTCGATCAATCGGCATTGCCATTGTCATTCTTTAGTTTAGACTGTAAACACAAATTTTTATTGTATTTAATTAATAAATAAATACAAAAAATGTGTACAAATAAACTATTTGAGGATTTGAGTTGAATAGAGTAGATGCGGGTTGCGATCTCTATGCTTCCTTTGATTCTCTCTCCTGTTTTATTCGGTGAAGAACTTTTGAGCAGCTTCAGAGATTTACGGAGAATTTCGTACTCCTTGATCTCTTTGGATTATTTGAACGTTAATCCGATGGGCAGATTTGGCCTTGTTTCCGGATTAAGTGTAGGTTTGAGCAGACTTCTGTAAAAAACGTAGATTTGGGATGACTTTTGGATCAAACGAAGATTTGAGATGATTCCGACGAAGAATGCGATGCTTTCCACGAAGAACGCCTTGGATGTTGTAGAGAATTCGTAGAGAATTTGTGTTCTTCTCTTGAGCTCTCTAATATTTTCTGATGTGTTTTATGAATGTTCTAAGCACCCTTATTTATAGGTGTAGAGAATTTCAATTTAGGCAGTTTAGGGTTGGGCTGTGCCTGTACAGCATGGTCTCAAGGCTGATGTGGGCCGATTTGATTGGAATTATATAATCTTGGAATTATATTTAATTTAATCCTAAAAATATAAATAAAAAATATAATTGAATATTTAATCCTTTATTTCCATGTGGCGTAATTTAATAGGCTCAAATTTTAATTTCTTACAAATTGCCCTATCGAGACTTGTTCAATGACGAGTTGTCTTGGAAATGGATGAGTTTCGAAATTTATTTGATAGTTTAAACTCTTATCGAGCAGTTTTTGATTTCTTCATCTTGAACTTGGATTTGATTTATAAATAGTTTATACTCATACTTAAGAGTCCTTCAACTTGAACTCGGTCTTGGATTTATAAATAGTTTATACTCGTATTCAGGAGTTCTTGAATTTGAATTTGTAAATAGTTTATACTCATATTCAGGAGTTCTTGAACTTGAATTTGTAAATAGTTTATACTCGTATTTAGGAGTTCTTGAACTTGAATTTGTAAATAGTTTATACTCGTATTTAGGAGTTCTTGAATTTTTATTTATTTGAATTCGGGCTTGCTCTCTCGTTTTTTATTCTTTCAATTTGTGAAGCCCAATTTGTCCTCATTTCGTTCAACAAAAGTTTAGAGGTGAGTCCGAAATTTTATTAAATATTGGCCCATGTAATCAAATCACGAAAGAGCCTTGACAAATTATAATTGTCTCCAATATTTCCCTTTTTTCGACAAAGATAGAACAAATCCAATCTATATATATATATATATATAGGGGCACACTTGGGTTAGCCATGGCTCACCGTGAGGCCGGCTAAAAGATAGACACTTTGACCCGGCCACACTATGTGGCCGGTCTCACCCAAGTTTTTGCCATATATATAATAGCAAAATAAAGGTCGATCAATCACGATTTTTCTTGATTATTTTCCTAAATTCTCATAATTTTGCCTTATTAGTAATCATTTAATCAAATTATTTTGGAATAGGGATTCTTAAATAATAGCAAAATAAAGGTCGATCAACCACGATTTTTCTTGATTATTTTCCTAAATTCTCATAATTTTGATATAATAGCAAAATAAAGGTCGATCAACCATAATTTTTCTTGATTATTTTTCTAAATTCTCATAATTTTGCCTTATTAGTAATTATTTAATCAAATTATTTTGGGATATGGATTCTTGAATAATAGCAAAATAAAAGTCGATCAACCACAATTTTTCAAGATTATTTTCCTAAATTCTCATAATTTTGCCTTATTAGTAATTATTTAATCAAATTATTTTGGAATAGAGATTCTTGAAACTTTATAAAAAAATTAATTTAAATATATCTCCAACATTATATTTGTCTCTAATGCATAATTACCAAGTTTTATTATTGATTTCATTCATTTATGGATTTGGATTTATCAGTTTATTATTTTGTACAAAATTATTAGTATTTAGAAATATTTAAAGTTTTAAAATGACTTTTTGTTTGTTAGTAGAGTAGGGACAAGCGATGAAGAAGTTTATATGTATAAACGTGCTAAATCAATTTTTGAGAAGATGATTTCATCGATAGGAAAACTCGAATATGATGGACCTATACTTAATCAATATTTAAATGACAGACTGCTTCACATTATATTCTTTAATTATATCGAATGACGACAGACGGCTTTACTTTAAATGAATATAACTAATTGACCTATTTTTTTTATTCGACCAACAGAAAACTTGATATGAAATATACAACTACTTAAAAAATGTTACTAATTGTCAATTTATTTCTATAATACAACATATAATTGACGGCTTAACATTCAAACTGCTTCACATTCTATTCTTTAATTATATCAAATGACGACATGCGGCTTTACTTTAAATGAATATAACTACACGAAAAAATCTTACCTCTCATTGACCTATATTTTTTATTCGACCAACAGAAAACTTGATATGAAATATACAACTACTTGAAAAATGTTACCAATTGTCAATTTATTTCTATAATACAACATATAATTGACGGCTTAACATTCAAAATCAGTATAACTACACGAGAAACGAGACCTCACCTAATCTATTTTTCTATTACAATAATCAGAGGGCTACTTGACATTCAACAGTTTTATCTCAAATAAACATTTAAAAGACTTTATATTAGCTAGAAAATTATACCATTATGGCTTATAGTTTGTTAGTAGAGTAGGGACACAGGATGAAAAAGTTTATATGTATGAAGGTGCTAAATCGATTTTTGAGAAGACAATTTCATCGATAGGAAAACTCAAATATAATGAAGTTAACCTTAATCAATATTTAAATGACGTCTATTCTTCAATAATATCGAACGGCGGGTGGCTTTACTTTAAATGAATATAACTACGCGAAAAAATTGTACCTCCCATTGACCTATTTTTTTTCGACCAACAGAAAACTTGATATGAAATATACAACTACTTGAAAAATGTTACTAATCGTCAATTTATTTATATAATACAATGTATAATTGACGACTTAACATTCAAAATGAGTATAACTACACGAGAAACGGGACCTCACCTAATCTATTTTTCTATTACAATGATTAACGGGCTACTTGACATTCAAAACGAACAACATAAAACTTGATATGAAATATACAATTACTTGAAAAATATTACCAATTGTCAATTCATTTCTATAATACAACATATAATTGACGGTTTAACATTCAAAATGAGTATAACTACACGAGAAACGGGACCTCGCCTAATCTATTTTTCTATTACAATGATCAACGGGCTACTTAACATTCAAAATGATTAAAACTAATCGAGAAACATCACAACTCATTGATCTTTTTTTTTCTAATTCAATTTAATATTATTTTTTCGAATGGATCCTAACAATACTATTGTTGCATGGTTGCATGCAAAATTATAAAAGTTGGATTGGCGATTTATGTAGACGTTAGTTTCCGCTGTGCTGGAATTTCATGCAAGCTTATTTATTCAATTTTATTATTTGGATAAATATGAAAGGATATTTGATGGATATATGGTTGAAGATATTACCATATATTGGAAGATATGCAAAGATCTCCTAGGGTTTATTCTATTCCATATTGAGTGAAGTATAAAAGTAGGAGATTAGCATTCTATGAGCTGGGCCGCTGTTTTTAAGAGATTGATTGTGAATCTCAAAGTTGGTGTCTCTGCAAGAGTGTGTGTTCTTGGGTAGAGCGTGTGTACAATAAAACTACTTCTTTATTTTATTGTTGTGTGATTCTGAATTGTGATTCAGAATTTGTGTTTTTCTCTTTCGGTTTTGAGGGTAGGACGGATGCTATTTGTCAATAGCTGGAGTTCGATTACGAGTGTGTCTCGTAGTTCAATTCACATCTGAAATGAAGTTGTAAACAAAAGTTAGGTGTCACAAGGTGTCATCCGTTTGGTGTAAGTCATGTACTTCTCTGCTCCATACTAGTGAATTGATTCTCTCTCGGATTTGTCCCCCAGTCGTAGGTATTTATCACCGAACTGGGTTATCAAATATTTGTGTTCTTTATTTCTGTTTGATTTATTATCCTTTCATCAAGTACATTCTTAAGAACATTATAAAGAACATATAATTGCACAACATAGCAATTTCAATTGGCACCAGAGTAGGTTTTCAGTTAGTTGGTTGTGTTGTTTGTTGATCCTTGGGAGTGTGTGCTAAGTTGTGATGTCTCTGATGGAGTTGCTGAGAGATGGAGGATCCTCTAAAGGACCACCGATTTTAGATGGAAAGAACTACAACTATTGGAAAGTTCGAATGACTGCTTACATCAGGTCAGTTGATGAGAAAGCATGGAGGTCCGTCGTAGAAGGATGGTCTGAACCCATAGATAATGAAGGGAAGGCAAAGTTTATGGAAAAATGGAGTGCCGAAGACGACAAAGTATCGAGAATGAATCAGAAGGCATTGAATGCAATACTCTCTTCTGTAGATCTGGATAATTTCAATCTTATCTCAACCTGTTCCACTGCAAAAGAGGCTTGGGAAACGTTGTAGAATGCGTATGAAGGAAGTACTCATGTCAAAGATCAAAGACTTTAGCAACTAATATCCAAGTTTGAGATGCTGAAGATGGAGGAAGATGAAAGTATATCAGACTTTCATGCAAAACTGAAAAGCATTGCAAATGAGTGTTTTAATCTTGGTGAAAAGATGTCACAAGAGAAACTGGTCAGAAAAGTTTTGAGATCTCTTCCTAGAAGGTTTGATTATAAAGTTGCTGCAATTGAAGAGGCAAGAGACTTATCTCAGATGTCTCTCGATGAATTAGTTGGATAGTTTAGGACTTTCGAAATGGGGATGCATGAAGAGGATATTCCTAGAAAGAAAAGTGTTGCGTTTGTGGCTGGTGAAAAGTCTTCAATGAAAGTTCAAAACAATCAAGCGAGTGAAGAGAATTTTGTTGAGTCACTTGCTTTACTTACTAAGAAGTTCAACAATACAATAAAGCGGTTCAACTCTAGGAAGAATGAAGGTGAAAGCTCTGGAAAGAAGAGTGAAAAGGAGCATGATAAGGATATTATATGTCATGAATGCAGTGGTAAAGGGCACATCAAACCGGAGTGTGCAAATCTGAAGAAAAAAGGAAACAAATCCTACAAAGCAACTCATAGTGATGAGGAAGAGTGTGATGATAGTGGTACTGAGGATGATCCCAACCCGTCCGGAAAGGCCTATATTGTTAAAGCTAATGAGAATCAAGAACCTGAACAACATGATCTTGAAGAATGACATGAAGAAGGAGAAGAAAGTGAAGAAGAATTGGATGCGGAACAACTTGTTACAAATGCCTACAAAGAGATGAGTGACAAGTGCTTTCTAGTAGCTGAATTGAACAGTGATCTTATGAAGGAGCTCAAGGAAGTTAAAGAGGAACGTGATAAGTTGATCTTAGAGAACAATCAACTGCAGAATTAGCTTTTGGAGCTCAAATGAAAAGAAGACACAAGAGTGAATGAAGCAAATCATCTTATGAAGCTAATGAAGATGATGAATTCTGGAACTAAAAAACTGGATGAAATTCTGGGAAATGGAAAAGTGGCAAGTGACAAGTCTAGTCTGGGATATGGATCTACAAGCATAGTCAAGCAGAAAGGTGAAGCTATTGTTCAAAGAGTTGTAGTGCAAAATGTTCAGAAACCAAGAGCAGGAGCAAGAACATTTGGAAGAACAATTATCCGAATCTGTCATTATTGTGAGGCTCCAGGACACATAAGACCATATCACCAGAAGTTGAAAGAAGACAGGTTTAGAATGATAAGGAAGTTCAATAGATCAAATGAAGGAGGAAAAAGAAACCAGTATCTAGGAAGGTTTCAATTCAATGAAAGAGATATGAGCTTCAGCGGATATGTTGCTCACACAGCACTTCTGGCGGAGACTGAGGATGCCTGATATTTTGACAGTGGATGCTCTATGCATATGACAGGAAACAAGAAGGTCCTAACTAATCTCGAACCAGTGAAAGGTCAGACCCTAACATTTGGTGATGGTGTTAAAGCTCAAGTTGTAGCTTGTGGAGACCTATCTATACCCGGCATGCCTAAGTTAGAAAATGTATTTCTAGTTGAGGGACTGAAGGTGAATCTGGTAAGTCAGTCAACTATGTGACCAAGGAATGGATGTCAAATTTGACAAAAGCACATGTGTAGTGCTTAATAAAGGTGAACAGTTCTGATTGGAAAGAGGTCATCAGATAATTGTTATCTGGTAGAGAACATTCACAGGAACATGCTGTTAAGAACTAGTAATGTCAAAGTCTGGCATCAGAAGTTGGGACATCCAAGCTTCAAGCATATGAAGAATCTGATTAACAATGAAATCATAGTTAGAATTCCAAAGATGAAGGTGAATCATCTTAGTCTATGTGGACCGTGTATATTTGGCAAGCAACCTCACAATTCGCATAAGAAAGTTCCAATTGTTACTACAAATGAGATTCTCGACTTGTTACACATGGATCTCATGGGACCTCTTTAGACAGAAAGCATTGGAAAGAAGAAATATGTTCTTGTCATAGTTGATGACTTCTCAAGATACACATGGATAGACTTCTTGATAAGTACAACCGATGCATTTGAAGCTTTCAAAAAGATCATTTTGAAAATCACTAGAGAAAAACAGAAGGATGTTAAGAAGATTATGAGTGATCGCGGAATAGAATTCAAGAACATGGGTTTTGAATCATACTGTGATCGTGATGGAATAGCACATCAATTCTCATCTCCTTACACACCGCAACAGAATGGTGTTGTGGGAAGAAAGAACAAGACTCTTCAAGAAATTATGAGAACTATGATGACGGTCACAAATGTTCCTGACAAATTCTGGGCTGAAGCTATGAATATTGCATGCTACATAGCTAACAAAATTTATGTAAGGCCAAAGATGACAAGAACTCCATATGAAATATAGAAAGGAAGGAAACCAAATGTGAAACACTTTCACATATTTGGCTGTATCTGTTATATTCTGAATGACAGAGAACATTTGAGAAAGCTAGATGATAGAGGAGAAGAATGAATGTTTCTTGGATATGCAGTTGACAGTATTGCATACAGAGTGTTCAATAAAAAGACTTAGACAATAATGGAGTCAGTAAATGTGAGGTTTGATGATGAAGTGATTGATGTTCCAGAGATTAAGTCAACAAATGTTGATATTCTTCAGCATGTCTCTGAAGATGCTCCTAAAGATGTTACTGAACAAGAAACTCAGTTCAGAGAGTTGAAAGAAGAAAGTAGTGAGAAAAGAAGTGATCATGGAGAAGCTCAGGCTCATAGAAACCACTCTGCTGAGGATGTCATTGGAGATCTACATGATGGAATGAAGACACGTGGAAAAAAGCTGGACTACATCAAGATGCTGTCAAATAAAGCCTTAGTTTGCTTCACATCCAAGATTGAGCCGAAAAATGTTAAAGAGGCTTTCACAGATGAAAATTGGATAGCTGCCATGCAATAGGAACTCATGCAGTTTGACAGGTGCAAAGTGTGGTATCTTTGTCCTGAACTAACAAATGCAAACATCATTGGAACTAAATGGGTGTATCATAACAAAACTGATGAGCATGGCAATATAATCAGAAACAAGGCTCGACTGGTTGCACAAGGGTACACGCAGGTGGAATGAGTGAATTTTGGTGAAACTTTTGCTCCTATAGCAAGAATGGAATCAGTTAGACTTTTACTTGGTATTGCTTGCTTCTTGAATTTCAAACTATACCAAATGGACGTTAAGAGTGCCTTTTTGAATGGTATGCTGAAGGAGGAGGTATATGTGAGGCAGCCTAAAGGTTTTGAGAATCCATAATTTTCTAATCATGTTTATAGGCTGCAGAGAGCTCTCTATGGCTTGAAACAAGCACCAAGAGCCTGGTATGATAGATTATCAGATTTCCTTCTTCTAAAAGGCTATAAACGAGGAGGAGCTGATAAAACCTTGTTCATCAAGAGAAACCAAACTCATGTGTTGTTGGTTCAAGTTTATGTTGATGATTTACTGTTTGGATCAACCTCTTCAACTCTTGTGGATGAGTTTGTTCAGTTGATGAAGGATGAATTTGATATGAGCTTATTTGGAGATGTGAACTTATTTCTTGGACTACAGATTAAACAAACTAAAGAAGGATTTTTTTGTCATGCAGAGTACTTATGCAAAAAATCTTGTGAAACATTTTGGATTAGAGAATGCAAAAGCCAAGAGAATTCCTATGGGAACCACTGTGAAGCTTACAAAGGATCCTGAAGGCATTCCAGTAGATCAGACAATGTATAGGAGTATGATTGGTAGTCTTCTCTATCTCACATCTAGCAGACCTGACCTTTGCTACAGTGTTGGTGTGTGCGCTCGATTTCAATCTGAGCCCAAGGAAAGTAATTTGAAGGCTGTGAAGAACATTTTAAAGTACATTAAAGGAACAACTGATCTTGGTCTTTACTTTTCCTACAATACATCTATTCAGCTCTATGGGTACAGTGATGCTGATTGGGGAGGATCGCTTATAGACAAATGAAGCACTTCAGGTGGATGTTTCTTCTTTGGAAGTAATTTGATTTCATGGTATAGCAAGAAACAAGTAAGCTTATCACTATCCACAACAGAGTCAGAATACATTACTGTAGGTAGTTGTTGCACACAGCTCGTATGGATGAAGAAAATGCTAGCTGATTATGGCTATACTCAAGATATTCTACATATCTTATGCTGATGTGGAAATATCTCTTATTTTTCTTAAGAGAATATGAATAGTTTATTTTTCTTTGTTGGGGGTAGTCGACATATCGAGAGAGAAAAAAGGGGATTTTTGATTTCTTCTTCAAAAACCCTAATTGAAGATTTCCTTCATCTATTTGTTTAATTCTATGAAGAAATCTTGGGATTTTCCTCTCACTCCCCATATGCAAGAGACTCTAAATCTTGTTCAATCTATTCTTGGGATTTCAAAGGAGCAAAACTCAAATTCAATCATGGAAATTGATGATTCCATCCGTCTCACTCACAACAAGTCAACAAAAATCGATAATTCTCCTATTCAACCTGCTTCTCGAGTTGATAAACGGAAGAAATCAAGTTCAAATGGGCCACCGAAGAAATGTTGTAAAAAGCCCATTCAGCCTGAGAATGTTCGAAGGTTGATTGATGAAGAAGATGTGCCTCTCAAAGAATTTGTGGAGACAAAGAAGGCTTCTAAAGGGAAAGAGAAGGGGTGACTATTGAGCAGAAAAAATCGCAAAGAAAGACGTCTTCAAGGAAGCTTATGGCAGATGTTATGCCGAAGCGCAAACAAGGAAGACGTGAACTCTCGACTGAACCCTCATCTGATGAAGAGTCACTACTTCACTCTCCTGTTCGATAAGAAGGTGAGTCCTCTTAAGGTAATCCTAGTAATCCAGAATAAGGCCCTTAAATTTGCTGGTATTGATGAGTTGATGTCTGAGTTGAAATTGGAAAAGTCTGTGATTAAGATGCGTCCTTATGTTCCTGAACCTGTAAAAGAATTTTATGCAAATCTGGATAAATCTAAGGGAGATAGGGATTCTGAGCACTATCACAAAGTGTTTGTGAGAGGGAAATACATTAATTTTTCTTCCTCTATGATTAATCTTGCTCTTGGGAGAGATTCTGTGCCTGAAGATTAGTATGTGGATTTTACTTCTTTGGTGGTGGATTTTCATGAGGTTGCAGAAGAAATCACTGGAGGTCTGTTTGATTTTTGGCCTGATGACAGAAAGGAATTTCAATCATCCAATCTATCTTCTAAATACTTCATGTTGTTTGCATTGGCCATTCGTAATTGGATGCCTACTACTCATCGTACTACAGTAGGTCAAGACATTGCAAAGTTGATTTACATGATTGGTACTAAGAAAAATATGAATTTGTGTGATTTGATCTACTTACGGATCCTGTGGTTATATTGGTAAAACCCGTGTTGCTAAGAAGCTCGTTTATCCGGGTTTGATTTTCAAAATTCTAAATCACAAGGAGTAATGAGTTGTAAGTTTGATTCATTATCTTTCTGCATGGGTGCTTTTAGGCCAAGTATCAAGATGTTTGATTCTAAACATCATGTTGATGATGTGAGGAGAGCAAACGTGTCTGCTTCTAGAAATGTGGACAAGAATGCTTGCAGATGCATCAGTTTCTAATGAGGATGAATCTGCTATACCTGGTGAAGTGACAGGTGAAGATGCTACCTTGACCACTTCAGTGTCTACTGTGGTGTTGTGTACAGTTAGAAAGAAGCTTGAAAAAGAGCTTGGCAAAATCACTAAGAACTTAGAGTTTTTATTTGGATATAAATCCACCGTGGAAAGTGTTTTGCAGCTACTGCCCAAAGCTGGAGCTACTAAGTCTACAGATACTGTGCAGAATGATAGAGCAAGTGGCTCAGGGGGAGCAGATAAGGCAGCAAATCAAGAGAATGCAGAGGTTGCTGATGATATTGATGTTGCTGTAGATGATGCTGATGCAGTTGGTACCAAAACTGACAAGGATGTTGATGTTGTTGTTGATCAAGGAACTAATGAATAAGTCGATGATGTATAAGCTTCAGTGCTTGATTTTTTGGAACTGATGAATAAGTCGATGATGTATAAGCTTCAGTGCTTGATTTTTTAGATTTCTGTACCTAAAAAGGGGAAGATGTTTTGGATTAGCCTCAGTGACTGATTATAAGGATTAGCCTCAGTGACTGATTATGATTTCTGGACTTGTTTTGGATTTCTGGACTTGTTTGTTTCTTCTGAAATTCAAACTTACCTTGTTTGTCTTTGTTTGAATGAAGATGAACATTTGGTCGTCCTATGGTATTCTGGTCTTCTGGTCTTCTGTGTTACTATGTTGGTGTGTGTTGGTTGATTGGTGTGAGTTTAATGTTAATATTGGTACTGTGGGTGCACTCCTTTACCTATCAATATTTAAACTCTGGTTTAGATTTAGGGGGAGAAATGTTACTGTGTTCTGTGTTTTGAAGCATGTGTCTGAACTTGTTCTACCTTGAAGAACATTGCATGAAATTTGTTTTGGCTACATAAATGCCAAAGGGGGAGATTGTTGTTGTATGGTTGCATGCGAAATTATAAAAATTGGATTGGCGATTTATGTAGACGTTAGTTTCCACTGTGCTGGAATTTCATGCAAGCTTATTTATTCAATTTTATTATTTGGATAAATATGAAAGGATATTTGATGGAGATATGGTTGAAGATATTACCATATCTTGGAAGATATGCAAAGATCTCCTAGGGTTTATTCTATTCCATATTGGGTGAAGTGTAAAAGTAGGAGATTAGCATTCTATGAGCTGGGCCGCTGTTTTTAAGAGATTGATTGTGAATCTCAAAGTTGGTGTCTCTGCAAGAGTGTGTGTTCTTGGGTAGAGTGTGTGTACAATAAAACTACTTCTTTGTTTTATTGTTGTGTGATTATGAATTGTGATTCAGAGTTTGTGTTTTTTCCTTTCGGTTTCGAGGGTAGGACGGGTGCTATCTGCCGATAGCTGGAGTTCGATTATGAGTGTGTCTCATAGTTCAATTCATATCTGAAAAGGAGTTGTAAACAGAAGTTAGGTGTCACAAGGTGTCATCCGTTTGGTGTAAGTCTTGTACTTCTCTACTCCATACTAGTGAATTGATTCTCTCTCGGATTTGTCCCCCGGGCGTAGGTGTTTATCACCGAACTGGGTTATCAAACCTTTGTATTCTTTATTTTTGTTCGATTTATTGTCCTTTCATCAAGTACATTCTTAAGAACACTATAAAGAACATATAATTGCACAACATATCAATCTCAAATACTATAATCTTAAAATATATAATTTTATTATTATATTTTCTACAAAAAGTGTTCCCATTCTATTAATATTTTTCACAAAAAGTGTTCCCTGTCGAATTTCGACGGGCACTAAACTAGTAATTCATCAAACTTAATTTGCAAGGAATTTAATATGTATCCCTTTGGTATTATATTTATTTCCTTTTCTCCCTATTGCTTTTGAGGAAATATCCATAATTAAGTGATTCAAGTCCCTCAGTGTGTGTTGCATGAGATTAAGCAGATGATGGCTCGTTTCTTTTGGGGATCTGTAGGTGAAGCCAAGAAGATTCACTGGATTAGCTGGAAGCAGATTTGTCTCCTTGTTAATGAGGGAGGTCTCGGCATTTGTCGGCTCTCTGACTTGGTCACTGCATTCAGCTATAAGTTGTGGTGGAGATTTCAGGCTCGTGATTCCCTTTGGGCTCGGCACTTGTGGCGCAAGTACTCGTATCCTTTGACTGCTTTCTCTGTGCATCATAGTCCTATTTGGTGTAGGCTCATGCATTCTTCTATTCATGCACATGATTTTATTCGTTGGTCTCTTGGTTCGGGCGGATGTCCTTCTGGGATGATACTTGGTTTGAGGATGGGTCCCTCGCCGAGTATCGTCCAGTCGGCGCCCCAAATCCCTCTGTGTGTGATTTATGGAGTGATTCTGCTTGGAATATGGATCGTTTGCATGCCTTGTGTCCTACTTCTGTGTTATCTCCTGATCAGGTTGTTACTTTGAGCCAGACGCCGGTATTATGGGGGGGAGGATGTTATGAGATGGAGTCTTACTGGCCACGGCGAGTTCACTGTGACTTCTGCTTGGCATCACGTCAGGTGCAGGCGTCCTCAGGTATCTCTCTTTGGTGATATTTGGAACCCTTGCCTTACCCCTACCATTTCTGTCTTTCTATGGCGTCTCCTTCTTGGTTGATTACCTGTTGATGTCGGTCTTCAGTCTCATCGTATCTTTCTTGCTTTGAGATGCCAATGTTGCACCTCTCCTCATATCGAAACTATCATGCATGTGTTCTCTTGGAGTGAATCTGCTAGAGCTGTATGGACTTATTTTTCGGACTGGTTCCCTGCACTAACACATGCACACACGAGCACTGACATTACACGTAGTTTAGGATGGTAGAGACACTTGTTCCCACGAGCCACCTGCACACACATTTCTTTTCTGATCCCTTGCCTCATCACTTGGTTTATTTCGCTCTTCTAACATTATTTGGCAGGTTAAGCATCACCTGCATACTCTGGTTGCTGCGAGGAAGCTCCTGCCAGTTCACTGGCAGGGTTGCCGGTCTTAGGTCCCGTTCATACTTATAGTTGAGCCCGTCAGCAGGTCCCTTAGGTCCAAGATTGTTCGTTGGATCCCACCTGAGGCACCTTGGGTAAAGCTGAATACTGATGGTTCATTTGATGCTGCTTCAGGGAGTGTGGCAGGTGGTGGCTTGGTTCGTGACCACCATGGTGCCCTACTCCGTGCTTTCTGCTCTACAGTTGAGGCTAGATCCAGCTTTGAAGTGGAGCTCATTGCTCTTCTTCACGGGCTAGATCTGGCTATCACCTTCTCTTCACAGATTTGGATCGAGATGGATGCTGCGGCAATCGTCACCTTGCTTACTTCTGGAAAACATGGCTCTGCAGATATCCGTCATCTCATGACACGTATTCGACTTCGGCTGCAGGGGATTCAGGTTCGTTTTTCTCACATACACAGGGAAGGGAATCGCCCTGCTGATTTCATGGCGCGTTGGGGTTCTCAGACTGACTCCATGGAGTTCTATGATGCTGCTAGCGCTCCTCGATATTTTTTGGCACTTGTTCGGATGGATAAATTGGGATATCCGAATTTCAGGTTCCGATATAGCTAGTAGTATGCTTTGCCTCTCTTGGCCTCTCATCTTTTTGATAGTCCCTCTTCTTAATTTTCTAATATGGTCACTTTTGGGCTATCATCATTGTATTGGTTTGTTTATTATACTTCTTGTTCTGTTTCGAGAATTGGATCGGTTGTTGATCCAATTCCGATTAGGTTTGTTCTTTCGGTTTAAGCTGGGGATAACACTCATTTCTAGTGTTATCCTCACCAGACGCTGTATGATTTTGCTCCTTTTATATACAGGTTGGGGGTCTGCCTAACCCTCACCGTTTCGGGGTGTTTAAAAAATAAAAATAAATAAATAAATAAAATAAAACGAGCCTTGAAACTTATATAAAGGAGAGTGGTACTGCATGTTTTCGTACAAGAGCTGCATAAAATTTTGCGTCGTCTTCTCTCCTCTATTAAAGTCTGAGCAAGCTTCTTTCTCTATCACCTTCAAACTGAAATTTTGTTGTGATGTATATCTAGTGTTCGACGAATTTCCTCCTAGGCTACCGAAGGACGAATTTCCCAGTACATTACTTCTGTAACTTTCATGGATGCACTTTTCTTTTCAGCATGCTTCTCAATATGCTTTGTCTTTATTTTCTCTGTTTTCAATTAATCGTTTCTTTCTCCGTGTTTCTTTGTTTTGCTCATGTAGACTTTGTATTCTACAAAAGACGAGCACCGAAGAATCCCTCCTCCACTATTCAAAGCCTTTCTTTCTTTCTTTCAGGTAAGCTTCTCCAAAACCTTAGCATGTTTTGTACTGATTCTTGTCAATCTGTCGTTATGCAATTTTGTTTTTATTTTATTTTATATTATTTATTATTATTATTATTATTTTTTAAATATATACGTATATGCATGAATCAATAGCTTATACTTATTAATTTATGCATGCATGAATGATGTATCTAAAACATATGTACGTGTACATACAATATATATGCATATATATACAACTTATACCCTATGTACTGTTCGCGAATAATTGTTCTTTTTTTTCTTTTTTTTTTAAGTTTCTATGTATATATACAAAATATGCAAAATCACATAATGTATTAGTATCTATATACGTGTAAATATATGTATATTATATATATATTTTTTAATCATTATTATTATTATTATTATTTTTAAGTATACGCTTTTTTTTTTTTTTAATTTTACTTCTATCTATACTTTTTACCTAAAGATGATGTATTACATATATTATACAGTACATAATAAGTGTCTATATCCTATTTCTACATATATACGTATATCTATATGCATGCAATGTGCTTGATTTTTTTTTTTTTTAGCTTTCTTTCTGCCCCATGTTTCTTCATGCTCTCAAATTTATCTTCATTCTTAGTCCTTCTGATAACTTATTTGTCGTTCCTTATTCTGTGTAGCTACAAGATGGCTTGTTTCAAGGATGTCACTATAGTTGGGAAACCTCATCTGGTGATCTTGGACGATGATAAGCAACGCCTGGAGAGAGCAACACGCTTGAGGACTCATACTTCGCTAGTTGATGGACATGCAACGGAATGGCGTAAGTTCACCAACCCAATTCACAAAGGCGGATGGTCTCGTACATATGACCTACCCAAGGCATCGGTTTGGGTTCTTCAATCTGCTCATCACGAATCAATGGGAGATACTAGCATACTACCATTTTTGGGGAGGCGTATCGTCGACTAAAAACTTTCTTGGGGAGACGACATTGAGTTTGCCAGAGAAGCTCATTACATCAAGGGAGAGTGGAGTGAGGACATCCTCAGCCGATATCGAGACGACCTTCGCAAGATTGGCATCTACGACTCTGTCTACGCTTCTCTCTTCACATATTATTTTAATACGGATATCATCAAAGCTTTCTGCGAAGCAAGGTGTCCGTCTACGAACACTCTTTTGACATCTATCGGCGAGTTGTCGATTTCATTATGGGATCTACATGTCCTTTCTGGACTCCCTATGAATGGTACACTTTATGACGAGATGGTGCCACGTGGATGAGCTGATCAGCGACTAAAGAGGGAAACATTTCATTCTGGCAAGCTGCAAGCATCTATTTCATGTTTATCATTTCCTTCGGAACAGAGGTGACGGTTCAAGTTCTATAGTTTCTGCTGAGGATTGGATCAAATTTTGGGCGAGGAAGGTCACGAGGTACGAACAACCTCTCCCTCGCAAGGAAAAGAAGTCCAACGCCCTCATATCGACTTAAAACCCTACCGATGAAATCAAACGACACGCATCATGGACGTTTGCTGAAAGGATCTCATTCTCCAAGCTTGAAGTCAAAGAGAAGCATTGACATGAGACATAATTGGCTGTCTATCTAGCATGTTGGCTATGTACGTTTGTTCTTCCTGATGGTGATGCTGACTCGATTTGACCCAACACCTTCAAAATGGCAAGTATAATAGCGAGCCGGAGAAAAGTTACTCTTACTGTGCTTGTCTTGGCAAGCATCTATAGAGGATTGAATAGAATTTCTAGACTCTCAGATCTTTCTCATGTTCAAGTCATTTTTCCAATCTATTTTGTCTATGCTTGGTTGGCGTATTACTTCCAGACACACTACCTTCTTGATCGACCATCTTATGTCCCTAGAATGATCAAACATTCAGGCGAAGGGCGTGCTCGATATTATAATCCCATGGAGGCTCATAGGCGAATGCACAAGTGGGGTAAAATTTTGTGGAGTTGCTTCATACTCACCAAGGATGAAGATATTGACTGCGTTGATGATGGAATGAAACTAGGCATTTTTACTTCATGGCTATCCGTTCCAATTATTTGGCTTGGAAACTTGATGATGCTTTTGTGATCGAGCTGTATAGCCCTCATCACTTCAGTCGTCAATTTGGATATTACCAGGTTTCACCAGGCATCACCTTTCGTCGGCCATTTGTGAAGCTAACTTGGATAAGGGATTTCAGTATTGGCGTGCTTGCTTGCTGCATAAATCTCTTGCCAAGGTTTTTCTTCCTTGGTCGCCTTCAAAACCCAATAAGTTTGCATCTCCCGAGTACATAAGATGGTGGGATAAAGTTCATGGGGAATTTCTTTACATGAATATCACGGACTTAATGC
This sequence comes from Mentha longifolia, assembly GCA_001642375.2. Lineage (NCBI taxonomy): Eukaryota > Viridiplantae > Streptophyta > Magnoliopsida > Lamiales > Lamiaceae > Mentha > Mentha longifolia. The sequence continues at coordinate 20,958,262 of CM038112.1, read as the reverse complement.
AACATGAGAACCCAAAGATCAAGAACAAGAAAAAAATGTTGGTCTCTCCAAGAGAAAGTCTCCTTTAGTGTATGTGGAGGATTCCTCCAGTTGTAGTAAGGAACATCACTGGAAGATGACTAAGCCAGCTAAATCTCCAGAACTTGTTGATGATCGAGCAAACAATAGTCCTTGTGAAAAGGATGCATTTACTCAAAAGGTTTATTTTATTTTTTATTTTATTTATTATTTATTATTATTATTTTATTTTTTTATTTTAAATTTTCATCTTCATCTTATTTCCTTTTTTTTTTAGGTAATGGATATCTTAGGAGATGATGAAGGGGATTGAAGACTGTGGTCTGGTGGTTGAATCAAGTGAAACCATTCCTCTTGCCAAAACCAACCTCACCTTGGAGTTGTTTCTGAATTTAACAGTGAAGCTGTATTTGGTGGCCACCTTAAGAAGTTCTTGAAAGTGTACTGTGACGATCTCATTTCCAAGATCATGAAGACTTCAGCACAAGATATGTCATCTATCGAGGTGGAGATACGCAAGGGTTTCTCTTACATCAAGGACTTAAAACATGATTTTGACATTTCTTGCTTTGAGGGTGATATCAATACCCTTTTTAGTAGGGCTGGTGCTTATGATCAAGCAAGATCAAAATCTCATGAGATTGGAGAGATTCCGCGCATGAAGTTCGAGAGGCCAAAGCTCATCTTCACATACTTCGTGAGAAAGAGAAGGAAGACATTCTTAGTATTCGCCGCATCAAGGATGAACTCTCTGAGATAAAGAAGTGAGAGGATAAGCTAACAATGGATTTGATGGAACACCAATCATTACTTGATGTCAATTGCATGGAGATTCGGGAGTTGGATGAAAAGATTGATAAATTCAAGAATACTCCTCCAATTGGTGGTGAAGTTTTGGAAAGTCTGAATAACTCGAAGCTTCTTTTGGAATATGCGCAAGAGGCTTTGAGAGATCAAGATCCATTTGCTTAAGCCTTCCATCTCTCTATTTTTTTAGCTGACTTTCCTTTCCGTATTTTCTTTTGGCACTTCTTTTTGTAGTCAACATGTATGGAGTAAAATATTTAGTATTTTCTTCTCTTCATCTTCAAATCTATGTAGTATCTTGGTTTGAATATTCGTTCTCCCTTACAATGATCATGTCAAAATATGGAACTATAATCGTCCAACTTGAAAGGATGAACTTAGAATTTACCTAAGCTGCCTACGTACCTTTTTGAAAAGGATCAAGTCAAAACGTAGTTCAAAAGATTAACTTTGTGTTTTAAGAGGGGGTGCCGTGCACAGTTTATACTCATGCTGGCCAGGAGTGACTATTTATTTAACCACTATATAGACAAAGTGGAGTAGTATATAGTAGTTTAACCATATATATATACCGAGAAATGATATGCTACTCACCTCCCGGTGGGCACCTTCGTGGGCACCTCGTCGTTTTATCACGTTTGCATTGCTTTTTTTAATTTTTATTTTTATTCTATATTCTAGTATCTTAGAAATTAATTTACAAATCATAAAATCTAAAAAATACATTAAAATCGAAGCTCGATTTATTTTATTACTCATTTTTTGAAGTTAAAAAAAAAAAAAAAATTGAACATTGATTTTTTAGATTTTATGATTTGTAAATTAATTTCTAAGATACTAGAATATAGAATAAAATAAAAATTAAAAAAAAGCAATGCAAACGTGATAAAACGACGAGGTGCCCACGAAGGTGCCCACCGGGAGGTGAGTAGCATATCATTTCTCTATATATACCTATTAGTGGGATAAGTAAAGTTTAACCATATTCATTTAACTTTTGGTGGAAAAGTTCAGCAGTTTTAACCATATGCACTTTCATTGGTGGATACCATACACAGTTTATACTCATGCGGGTCAGGATTAACATGCAGTTTAGGCTCGTGCGTCATGGAGCATTTTTTTTCTTTTCCATTTTTTCTTCTTTTTTTGTTTTTCATTTTTTATTTTATTTATTTTATTTTATTTTTACAAGGATAATAGCGCTTCAAGAACTTCCCTATCGGACCGATTCTTATCTTCGGAAATCAATTTTTACGCTCCATTGGTGTAGACTTCTTTGACAACGTATGGGCCATCCCATCTTGAGACAAACTTGTTTCCTATACGGTGAGTAGTGATGATTGGTCTTCTAACAGCAAGTACCAAATCTCCAACTTGGAAAGAACACGGCGCCGGCCTCACATTTTTGTTGAAAGCTTGAGTAAGACAAGCTTGATAAAACTCGAGTCTTTGTTGTGCTTCTAGCCGCTTCTCATCTAATACTTCCAATTCTTCGAGGCGCAGTTGAGCATTCTCTTCTTCGGTCAAACCTTCTTGTATGACAATTCTAAGTGATGGAATTTGTTGCTCGAGAGGAAGGACAACTTCTACACCATACACCAATGAATATGGAGTTGCTTGTGTATGAGTAGTTCTATAGGCCCATAATGCTTTTCCAATTCGTTCATGCCAATCACGCTTTGTTTTTGCAACAACTTTCTTTAGCAAGTTGCACAGTGTTTTATTGAAGGCTTCCGCTAATCCATTAGCAGGCGCATTGTACATTGATGACTCTTTTTTGTTTGAATCCAAATTTCTCGCACAACTTATCTATCAATTTATTGCTAAAAGGAGTTCCATTATTGGTGATGATGTATCGAGGAATCCCGTAGCGATAGATGATATGGGTCTTGATAAAATCAACAATTGTCTCCTTCTTTACTTCTCTTAGGGGTACTGCTTCAGCCATTTGAGAAGTAATTGGTTGCGGCTAAGATGTATACAAGTGTCCCCCTGATGATTTTGTCAAGGGACCCACAATATCCATGCCCCAAGCATCAAAATGCCAAGATGCAACTGTGGGATGTAGTGGTTCCGGTGGTTGATGAATGAGATTGGCATGCAATTGACAAGCTTGACATTTTTGTGCATAATCCATACAATCTTTTACCATTGTCGGCCAATAGTATCCCATCCTTTTTATTCGAAAGTACAGTTTGGGACCAGATTGGTGAGCACCACATATACCAGAGTGCACTTCTTCCATAGCTTTACCGGCTTCCTCATCACTCAAGCATCTCAAAAATACTTTATCGAATGACCGCCTATAGAGTATACCTTTGAAATAAATAAAACAATTGGCTCGATGGCGAATGTCAATTCTTCTATATGAGTTACTTGGCAATTTATCATACTTCAAATAGTCAACAAACACTTGGCGCCAATCTTCTTCTTCAATCTCAAACACTTCGATGACTTTACTTTCTTCACTTTCACTATCTTTGCTCTTAAGAACTGGAGGCACAACCCAACTTTGACAAATCACGATACGAACTTCACCATTTGACATGGCGATTGTTGAAGCAAGTTTTGCTAATGCATCGGCTTGCCTATTCTCACCCCTCGGGATATGTTTGATCTCAACATCCCCTAACCATGCCATAATTTTTTGGGCATACTTGACGTATGGTAGCAAATCCAGTTTATTCACTTCATATAGCCCCATCAATTGATTTACCACCAACTTGGAATCACCATATATTCTCAACTGTAACCGCTTTGATCCATCGCCATTTCTAAGCTGATAATAATTGCTTGGTATTCGGCCACATTATTTGAACAATTTTTGGTTAAGGTAAAAGAATACAGCAGAACTTCTCCTTCAGGTGTTACAAAGACAACCCCTGCTCACTCCCCTTCTCTGTGAGATGCTCCATCAAAATACATCAGCCAATGTGGACAAACCTCAATTGCAATTGCATCTTCATCGGGGAGGTCATCGCTTAACTCCCATTCAGCAAGAATTGAATGATCAGCTAGAAAGTCAGCCAACACTTGACCCTTGATAGCCTTTTGAGAAACATAGATAATTTCAAACTGTTGCAGCTGAAGGTACCATCGTGCAAGTCTGTCGGACATAATGGGCCTTGACATGATAAACTTTAACGGATTTGCTTTTGATATGAGGCGAAACTCTGTGAGCTTGAAGTAATGCTTTAGCTTTTGGATAGAGAAAATTAAAGTTAAACATAATTTCTCGATTAGAGAATACTTCAACTCATTTGGCATCATCATCCTACTCAAGAAGTATAGTGCATTCTCTTTTCCGTTCTCATTTTCTTATGCCAGTAACACACCCATAGAACGTTCTTGAGCAGCGATATATAGGATCAAAGGGCGGCCTGCAATTGGTGCGGTCAAGACCGGAGGTTTTGTTAAGTAGGCTTTGATGCTTTTGAATGCATTACTACATGATTCATCCCATTCAAAAGGTACGCCTTTCTTCATGATCCGGCTGGAGGGTTGACATCTCCCGGCTAGATTTGAAATGAATCTTCGTAAGTATGCCAACTTACCTTGCAAACTTTTCAACTCGTAGATGTTTCGAGGTCAGGCATCTTGAGTATGGCATCAATTTTTGCCTGTTCAATTTCTCTACCTTGATGACAAACAATGAATCCAAGGAATTTGCCCGACTTCACTCCAAATGCACACTTTAATGGATTCATCTTCAATTGATGTTTCCTTAATGGCTCAAACACCATTCTCAGGTCTTGCACATGATCAATGCATTTTTTTTGACTTCACTATCATACCATCGACATAACATTCAATATTTTTATGGAGTATGTCATCGAATATCTTTTGCATAGCTCTTTGGTAAGTGGCACCATCATTTTTTTTAACCCAAATGGCATCACTGTGTAGTAGTATATTCCTTTTGGAGTACAAAATGCTGTCAATTCTTCATCTTGTGGTGACATGCGGATTTGATTATACCCTGAAGATCCATCCAACGCTTCATACCCGGTTGTAACGTCGATCATTAGTTCTGCAATTGGCAGCGGAAAGTCATCCTTTGGGCATGCTTCGTTCAAGTCTCTGAAGTCTATACACATACAAATTTGCCCATTTTTCTTCCTTACAGGAACAATGCTAGATATCCATATTGGATACTTAACTTCTTTGATGAATCCAACATCGATGAGCTTGTTCACTTCGGTTTCAATCAACGGAACTAGCTCTGGTCTGAATTGATCTTTTTTGATAGCCAACTGATGCACAGTCATCTTTGGATTCAATCCGGGCATTTCTTTGTATGACCATGCGAATACATCTTTAAATTCTCTAAGGAGTTCAATATATGAATATTCTTCCTCCTTAGTCAACAATGCATTGATGTAAGTAGGTTGAAGATCCTCCGTAGTGCCTAAGTTAACTTCTTTCAGCTCGTCAATGGTAGACTTCACTCCCTCTTCGAATTATTGCGGAGCTATCTCGGCGTCCTCTTTGATGAATTCTTCTTTGCCTAGCTCGACAATGTGGTAAGATGATCTTACATTTTCTATATCATTTTCATTATCTTCAACAGTCTTTGTGAAAATAACCGTCTTTATCTTAGCTTTCAACTCTTTCCCGCAAGATACTAACAAAGTGGTACGTCTCTTCATACGAGAAGGGATTGCACTTCTTAATTTATGAGTCTGTGGTAACTCTTTATTGTCTTTTGAGATTTTCTACTTCATGTTCTTATTTTTCCCAAGCCTTTTGAAGACAGACACACGCCGACATCCTTTGTCTCCAAGTCTCTTGAAGACAGATACTCATTGTACCTCTCTCTTGTTAAAAATGCTTTCTGAAATTTCCTTCTCAAAGATACAGTTAGTATTAACTCTTTTAATAGCAATTCGAACAGGGTTCTTTTGAGAGAATCCTAAACCAACTTTGGTGTCTTGAGTCACTATGCTACTTATCTTTGGTACCTTTTGAGTAGATTCAATGGCACGAGTTTGCTCCATTTTTTAAGAGGAATCCACGGTGGAGTTTCCTTGTGGACCATACCCAGCTTTAACAAGAAGACTATATGCCTTTGGACCGAAATGTTTTGCAACTTCTTGATCGGATAATTCTCTGTGTTCAATTGCGGCACTTTCCTTTGGTCGAGTGAAACCTTCGAGTGGCGGAGGAATTGGCCTTTTGTCATCGATTTTGGTCAAAGGCCTAGTAAGTCCTTTTAATGGTGCTATCTTGCTTTTTGGGCTTTTGTCAAACTATTTACCATGCTTGACTTGCACCTCCTTTGCAACCTTTAATTTTACCATGAAGTACTTTGCTTCAGCAAAGTGTGCCTCAGCTTCCATAAAAGGCTTGTGATCCCTCATTACTTTCTTCACCTTACCATCTCGATAGTACTTGAGGCATTGATGCCATGTCGAGGCGCCAACACCATTTTCATGTAACCATGGCCGGCCGAGAAGCATGTGATAAGATGTTCAAGCATTAATTACTTGGAATAATGCAGTCGAACTCATGTCATCCATTAGTAAGTTTAACCTTATCGTGCCAAGAGTTCTTTACCCTTCATGATTGAACCCTTGGACCATCAATCGATTGCCCGAGAGTTCTTCTACTTGAATTCCTAATTCTTTTAACATCTTCAGTGGCAAAATATTGACTGCAGATCCTCCATCATTGAGTACCCTATTTACCCTTTGCTCATGAGTATAGCAACTTACAAACAAGGGCCTATTATGAGGCTCTCCTCCAAGTTGTTGATCTTCATCGGAAAATGTGATTGTAAGGGCATCTTCATCATTAATAGCATTCGATTCGTACAATGCCCCAATACCGATCATTTCGGTGGCTTCAATAGTGACAACATTTGTAGTAACATTGGCTTCATTGAGCACTATCTTTCTTTGTCGAGACAACTGTATAACTTTGTCCTTGAAGACGAAACAATCATGTATCGGATGTCCAACCAAGCAATGGTACTTGCAATATTTGGGATCATCCGTTTGGCCTGATTTATTTGGTTGTTTCATCTCCGGCAATTCAATAAGTCCTTCCTTGAGTAGGTCGTTGAAAATTCCGGGAACGTCTGAATCTAGAAAATGATATTCCTTTTCTTGCATTTCTTTCAAGGTTAACTTTCTCTGCCCCATATCTTGAGGGACCTTTATTTTTTCACTTTGGTTGCCATTCTTCTTCATAAACTTGACAGAAGTTGCTTTTATGGCCATCAATTCTTTCTTGGACATCTTGTCAAAGGACTTGGTTCCTCTCTTGAAGTCTTGCTTTTCTTTAGACTTATAAAAGTTATGAACTGGTGGCCCGTTGATTCCACTTGCTGCCATGCTTAGTTCCATATCATGAGCTCTTGTGGATAGTTCTTCAAATATCCTCGGCTGAGTCCCTCGTACGATATACTATAACCCCCAATGCATCCCTTGAATGCACATCTCTATGGCAGATGACTCAAATAACCCATCTTTGCAGTTCAGACATAAATTCCTCCATCTATTGATGTAATCAATTACTGGCTCATCTTTGAACTGACCGGGAACTTGTGAATTTCACCATGCTGACAGTCCTTCTAGTGATGTTGAAGCGGTTGAGGAATTCATGCTCTAATTGATCCCAACTATCGATTGAGTTTGATTCCAAGTCGGTGTACCAATCAAAAGCATTTCCCTTGAGCAATCGAACAAATTGCTTAACCAAGTAATCTTTGTAGGTGTCAGCATTGTTACACGTCTCTACAAAGTGATCCACATGTTGTCGAGGATTGCCTTTTCCATCAAACTACTAAAATTTAGGCGGTTGGTAACCAAGAGGCATTCTTAGGCAGTCGATCCTTTGAGTATAGGGTTTGGAGTAAACTAAAGATGACTTAGAGCTCCCATCGATTTTGTCTTTAATAGCTCATTCTATGAATTCTTTGAGTTGATCGATTGGGATGAGGCCTTTAGTAGAGACGTGTAGATCACTTGTTTGTTTGTTTTTAGGTGGTCTTTCTACATCGTTGTCCTCTTCACATTCTTTATGTGCTTGACTTGATCCATCATTCTGAACTCGGAGCTTCTCAATTTCAGCATCTTGTTTCTTTATATATGGTTGGTCAATCCCTCCACCATCTTAGTTAAAGCAGTAAATTGTTCCTCCATGGTGGCAGCATTAGTTACCATGATAGTTGCCTCATGCGAGTGATTTGTAGCCGACTGACGGCCTTCGTAGTCCAAGTCATCCTTCTCGTCTACATATTTTCCATCATCAGCATAACGTTGATCCGTCTCCATGATAGGGGTTCACATGAGAAGTTCCTGTATCCTCCTAGTTTTTTGTCAAGTCAGAGGTCCGGTGACTTATTTTGCTTCACTTCCGGCAATTGATTTGCTTGGAGTAACAATTGATCAAGACTTGATGGAGATGAGAGATGAGAGGTAGAGTAGTCCCACCGGGCATGCCAAAAAATTATAAACACAAATCTTTATTGTATTTAATAAATAAATACAAAAAATATGTACAAATAAACTATTTGAGAATTTGAGTTGAATAGAGTAGATGCGGGTTGCGATCTCTATGCTTCCTTTGATTCTCTCTCCTATTTTATTCGGTGAAGAACTTTTGAGCAGCTTCTGAGATTTGCGGAGAATTTCGTACACCTTGATCTCTTTGGATTATTTGAACGTTAATCTGAAGGCAGATTTGGCCTTGTTTCCGGATTAAGTGTAGGTTTGAGCAGACTTATGTGAGAAATGCAGATTTGGAATGACTTTTGGATCAAATGAAGATTTGAGATGACCCGACGAAGAACACAACGCTTTCCATGACGAACACACGAAGAACGCCTTGGATGTTGTAGAGAATTTGTATTCTTCTCTAGAGCTCTCTAATATTTTCTGATGTGTTTATAGGTATAGAGAATTTCAATTTAGGCAGTTTAGGGTTGGGCTCTTAAGGCGTGTGCCTGTACAATATTGGGCACAGGGCTGACGTGGCACGATTTGATTGGTTCATTCAGATTTGCTCATTTACTGCACAGTTTGACACATGGCAGCTTCTTATGAGCTAGAAATTTCATATGTATAAATATTAATTATATATCTATTTATTCTTGGACTTATATTTAATTTAATCCCAAAAATATAAATAGAAAATATAATTGAATATTTAATTCTTTATTTTCACGTGGCGTAATTTAATAGGCGCAAATTTTAATAGCCTACATAGACCCCAACAATTAGTGCAAATTTTTGAATAAATATATTATATTCTTTTTTGTGTGCGTGTGTTGGTCTAGCTGCAGAGAGGTTAAGTTTCAGGACCAAAGGTTCCAAGTTTAAGCCCTCCGTGGCAAGGCTTTAAATTTCAGTTTATTATGTTAAAAAAAAATTATATTCTTTTCATCCTCCTTTATTTGTATATATAGGTCATGTAAAATGAGAAGAATGGCAAAGCTTTCATTAATCAAATAATCCATCAGTCCATAATATTTATATATATAATTTTTTTTTGTCCATCCACTATTTTCGTGCACAACCTATCTTTGGCCGTAGATCACATTTTCATTATTATTTTTCTACCCTCAATAGTAAAATAAAATTGTAACACCCCAAATAATTGGGCTGGACTTAAAAATTCTAATAGGCCATAAGTACCATTTAGTTGGGCCTAGAATCTATGAAGCCATTCACCAAGTTAATAAGCCCAATTCATAGAGGTATTCACAATATTAAGAATTTCTTTTAAAAGGAAAACACATTCAATTAAAGTGTCTTGCTGTCAACACCAAAATAATCATGTTGATGAATCATCAATATTGCAGAATTATTTTAAAGCCACGCCTCCTTTCCGTTCTCATTCTCCACTATCCTTCTCCATTCTGCACTTTTCTTTCAAGGACATGATCAAGAATATCAAAGCCAATTTCTCTTGCGGATCAGCAAAATTTAAGTAAGTATGTTGTAGCTCTTTAATAATTTCCATGTCATGAGTTTAATGAATCAGAAAGATACTACATAAATCTCATAACTATCGATTATTAAACCTGAAATATAGAATGAATTAAATCGGATTTCCATAGAAGAAATAATCTTGTGGAAATAAATAGAAGGAAAGATGGATTAGTAATAGAATACAAAAGATTAGGCAAGATAAAAATATGAGAAGGGGGCGGAATGATGGTGGTGGTGGCTGTGCTCTGCCCTTCCATTTCAGCGGAATTATACTGTTGTTGGCTACGGGCTGCTTTGCGGCTGCACCGGCGGATGGCGGCGGTCAACGTTTCTGCGAGGTGGACTTATGCTATGGTTTCCAACATCGACGGCGGCGTAAGTTCTAGAGGAAGAGGGAAGAGCACGCCTATTTTCGGATTTAGAAATGGGCTGCTCTATTGGGTATTAAAGGAAATAATTGGGCTATAGTCTACAGAAGTTGGACTAATGGGCTGCAATGCTAATCATATCCCAACTCCTAAATTCTTTCTTAATTTTTAATTAAAATATAACTTCGGTTATGATATGAAGTTGCACATACGCATGCTCTTGGTTAAGGCATGAGCTAAATATTATTACGTATCTAGGAATTTAAGCACTTTAATTAGAACCATGAATTTAAATCAAAATGAGTTTATACTAATAATTTAAATATAATAGTAATATGTTAAAGTAAAATTTAAAGTCATATTCCTTGGCACAGTACTGTTATCGCACCATCATCATATTATTAAGAAACTATAGTCCCTTTATTGTAGGTTAAGTTTCACGACGTCCCCGCTTAGATAGCAATACCAATTTCCTACAGCTATAAGGTGGGTTTTTTTTACTTATCAAAATTTATCAAATATGTTTTACAATATTTCGTCCATTATTGAATTACGTGTTAATTTTACTGCTCATGTGGATTTGACAATGACCTATACAGAGGGATTCCGAATACAGTTTACAGAATACAGTTTATGTGATCACATAGGGTCTGTCTCCACTACAGTATGAGCTTACAGTTATTTTATGAATGACCAAATATGATTTATTGCTATAGATATTTTATGGACAAAAATTGTATGGCAATGCCCACTGAGTGTTCAAACACTCAGCCCAAATACTTTTAAATGTTTTCAGGTAATTAAAAGGCGAGAGTTGGTGGAAGACGTGGACCTATAGGATCTCTACATCAAATTTTGACCCGAATGGTTACTTTTAGTCATATATTTTTCAAGTGGTCAATTATATGAAAAGATTATGCTTCCCTATATTCAATAATATCGAAACAGCTTTATGGATTATATTGTACATTGTATGATATAAATTTATATGTAATATGGTCAGACTTTGACTAGTTTTCGATAAATAAATATTTTAAATTTATTGTTCGACTTGTCTTTGTTATTAGAAGTCCTTTAAAATATTATCGTTGATCAGTCAATCTATTTTCTCATTTCCGATTGATTGATAAGTGTTTGCGAGTATCCATTTAAACTTTTTATAAAGGAAACATTTTTCGATATCATTTGAGTGGGGAAAATAGGTTTAAAGTATGGAAATTTTATTGTTGTAATTTTTGAGTTTTTTCTTTTCTTTCGTATCCGTTTGGTAGCATCTTAATCTTTCTTAGTCGGGGCGTTACAAAAATACACTTTAATGTTCATTCCACTTTAATAATACTCTACAAAAGGTAGGACCCTTATACCACTTTAACATCCACTCATTACAAATATATAAAAACCTATGCTGGAAGATTTTGTGCGTAGATATTATGGACGGAGGGAGTATTTTTAATATTCGTGCCAAAAGTTTTACTGATCAAGTACTCCCTTTGTCCACGAATTCATTGTCTATGGAGGGGCACATCGGTTTTAAGACGATGTTTGATTGTATTGTAAGTGGAATATGAACCTCACCATGGGCGGTTCTAGAGGTTGTGCGGGGTGGGCGACCGCACAGTGCCCCAAAAAGTTGGGGCCCCAAAATTTTTGGTTCATATGTTAAAGGTATATATATACTTTAAATTGCATAAAATGCTTAATGTTCAAGTAGCCTTGGTAAACCTGTAAAGATTTTGACTAGTTTTTCGTGGGTTCAATCCGTTTTTATAACACAAATGTATTGATATTTTTCTTTTTTATCTTTTCCATTTTATTGCAAGACTATTTTTTTTTCCCATTTTACTTTAAATTTGAGCTATTTAGTCCTATATCATTTTTCCTTTACTTATTTCTTTACATTTTATTGTAGGGGCCTTTTTTTCTTTTTAATTAAAGTTTTGTTAGGGTCAATTCTTCACATTTTATTGTGTTGAGTTTTGTAGGGTCTATTTCTTCTTCTTTTTTTCGTTTACTTTATTTTATTTGCCTAGTTTATATCGTGGATGTATTTATCCTCTTTATAATACATATGTTTTTTCTTATATTTTGTTCCTTTGAGTTTTGTAAGACCAACCTTTATTATCTTTGTTACGTCTTTTTTTCTCTTATAGTACATGCACATTATTATTTTTTTCCATTTTTTTATAAATGACTAGAGACAAACTAGATTGCAAAAAATATTAATAGACACACTTCAATCACGAAAGTGTTATTTTGCTGTAAAAATTGGAGTTGAGCCTAAAACTTCTTTAGTAAGTATATTTTTAGATTGTAAAAATTTGCAAAAGAAGGTTACAATAAAATCTATTTATAAAAATACTCTATATCGGAATCATCCCCTATAGTAATAAAAAATCATGGTCCTGACTTGAGACTAGTTATATTTAGGAATAATCTCTATATTGTAATAAAGCATATTTTTTTTCGATCTCATCAATGTATATAAAAATATATATAATATAATTACACAAAATTTAAGATGACCTAAAATACTTATCAATAATTGATTGTGATAACATTTTAATTTTATGAGTTGTCACTATATCCTTCAATTTGTGGGTACGTAATAATTCATCTACATATACACCCTCTTTTTTTAACAAGGTGAATGCATAATTTTGTCAATTTATATTAATTAGGTATAATAATATGCTAAATGTATCTATATGATAAATACTTTTTTATAAAAAAAAATTATTTTTCTATGTAAAACTCTACATAAGAATAACCTCCCTATAATAATAATTTCTTTTAGTCCTGACAATATGATTGTATAGAGGTTTTATTATATTATACTCTAGTAAAATTTATATTCTTTTTTATTTTATTTTTTATTTTATTAATTTAAGCATGAATAGTGGGCTCACTTCTAAAACTTCACACAAGGCCCTCCTCATCAAGCTAGCCCTACCCCTGGACCTCATATTAAGGAGAATTTTAAACATAGCCACCATTTTTCTCACTATAGCCCCAAGATAAAATAATAATAAATATTAATTTTAAATATACTATTATACCCTCATATAGCCTCTAACAAGAAATTCTAATAAAATGTACACTGTATATAATTAAGATATAGCCTCCGATGTGCATTGTGTACTATATTGAAATCGCAAAATCAAAAATGGGAGAACTCGAACGTGGAAAATGGAGCTTCGAATTTCGACGTCGGAGAAGGATGCAGTTCAGATTAGGTTATGAATTAAGGCAAATTTGAGGAAGACTCCGACAAGAAAGGTGAAAATTTATAGAAAATATCGATTTTTAAGGAGGACAATGGCTGAGAATTTTTTTGAAAATACATGGTAGGAGTCTCTATTTAGTATCAATTTAATTTTTCTATCATCTTCTGCATAATTTTTAGGAGTTATTTGTTTTGTCTGTTCTCCAATTTTGGGAGTATGTTTATTTTGAAATTGGCGATGGTCATCATTTTAATACAATTTCACTTCAAGGCCGATGATTTCTCTTTAGGCAATCCAGCACGGAGATGAATTGAGCGAATGGGCAATGTCCTTGATTTTTAAAATTGTGTTAGTTTGGAGAGTGTTAATGGGAAGCTTCTGGTTATGTGCATGAATGGAAGTATCCGAGTCATGTTGTGGTAAGGAATGTTGGATGCCTGCTCATTAGTTTGCTAAATGATTATCAAGTAATGATAGAGGATTGACTTTTGGAGAAGGGAATGTTTGCTCCTCAAGAAAGTGAGAAGATAGGAATCAGTAGATACAATGATTTGTAATATGTAGTTTTAAATTATTACAAGTATCAGTAATGATAAATAAGAAGCCAATTTTTATTGTAATAACCTTGAGTCCATATATCTATGGACAAACTCAGAAAGAAGTCAGACATGACCATAAGTTGAAGAAACAAATCTAAGCAATAAGGTATACACCATCGAATGAAGATGCAATGGCAAAAATGAATAGTACATAAGCTATTATTAATAGTGAGAGAATATAGTACCAAAGAAAACTTCTATTTCAATGTCTTGGCCTATTACAAAACCTTGTATTGATTTCTCGGCTCTATCCACTGTCGTCGGATTGATCAAAAAGCTTGCTCCTGCCTTTCTCTCTTTATCTTTCTCGGCTCTATCCACTGTGGAATGTGTGTGGGCTCGGAGCGTGAAGATCCGGGTATGTTGAAGCCAAGACGAGATTGGCACTAGTTAAGTTCGTGGGAGACAAAACGGCGGTGAGCGTGTGTCACACCCCGATTCCTGTGAACCAGGGTGTGGCGGGGGTTGGATTAAAGAAGCGGGGAAGAAAGGGGATACTATTGATTTATGACCATTTTACGAGTGTCTTAAACATAAAATAAGACTATAATGAAAATGGTGGGGTAAACCAGCGTCAAGTTGCCAAGTGGAGTCGACCATCTACTACGACACATTGGAATTACCAAGAGTGAGTAGGAATTCGAGCGTCCAAGTGGAACCATTGTATGACATTCTCCACCTTGCATAAAGTAAAAGATGGGGTAAACCGATTTTCAGTAAACTAGAGGAGTCGACATCCACTTCGAAAAATGGGATAACCATAATTGAGCTGGAATTCGAGCTTCCAAAAAGAACTGATATACGGCACTCTCCATCCAATAATAAGTAAAATAGGAAGAGAGAAATAAGTTTAGGAAACAAAGAAACCATATTATATAACTAGAGGGTTGGAAGATGACGCCCTCGACTTATTTATTATTACCAAACTAGTAGTCTTGTTATCAGAGTTATGAGCAAAATAACATAGCGGAAGCTTAATATAGTCTTGCAACAACCCTTTGCCTCAGCCTTGCTGCGCATCACCTGCTTCCAGACCTGAAAACATTTGAAAGATTTTTGGGCTAAGTACTTGATGTACTTAGTGGTCATGCCCTTTTGCCAAGCATTTTGAAAACTGGCAATTTATCCATACATAGTATATCAAGAGGCTTGCAGAAAACAACTCTTGAAAATACAAATATCATTTTATGGTGTGTGATATTCATTCTTGGACTCAACCAAGGCTACAAATCACCTTTGGTTCATCTAGACCGGGTTCAGGGTCGTAACCCTAAATAATCCCAGTACTTGCAGAAAACCCGAGTCGAAACTCAAGGAATTCGCCATTAGTTAACATACGACGTGATCAAGGCATCGTATGTAACCGGGGTGCGCTCAATTCAAAGTTAGTATATCTGATACTAACAATGAATCTCAATCGATCCATAGAGTCATTTCTTAGAACATACACACAAAACATTTTTATGGATAATTGCATTTTATAACATAAATTTAAACGGCATTAAAAATAATGCCAAAACATTTTATCCACACGAAAACAATTTGGACTCACACGAAAATATTTTGGACCCACCTGTAACTTGGAGCAACCTCGAAACTAGCTCTAAATTGATATACTATACTTTTTTTTACGGCAAACCTTTTAAGGAAAATACTATTTCTTTGAGACTTATTCTTGGAAAAAGGGACGAAGGAGAGCAAGGCTGTTGTGATGCTGATATCAAAACTACGAGTCTCGAATTTATTGGAAATCTTAAGTAGCATACTCATCGATAACTCTATTAGTCATCAAAGCTAGAAAATACATATCCAGCACTCTATGTTACTATGGGAAGGACACGTGACAAGATGAGGATATGGCTATATCCAAAAGTAAATAATGTTGCTATATTTTATAGTTATATTCATGCATCTTTTAGACATATCACTATTCATATGTATCCTTTTGACACGTATAGTATAGTATAGTATAGTATATTATATATGAGATATACTAGTTAATTGACACACACACGTAAATTATTATAATATATATCATAGATATTTACCATGCATGGAACTTTTATTATAAATACCTAAAATAAGTCATGCATGCATTTGTATTTAGGTATATGCATATACGTATTAAGTATTATATACATATATATATATATATATATATATATATATATATATATATATATTGAAGTATCTGAAATTAATTATTTATATTTCTTTCATTATATTCTAGAAACCCTATATATTAGAGGTGTATAATATCTTATTATTGATCGTAATAGACCCATTGGTTTCTAATATGATTTTCTTAAATTAACTAAATTTTTGAAAACTCGGGATATTACATCCCTCCCTCCTTATAAAAAATTCGTCCTCGAAATTTGTACACCTGGATACGTAATTCAGGATACTAATTCTTTATCTTATCTTCAAGTTCTCATGTTGCTTCTTCTTTCCCATGGTGATTTCATAGAACATTTACTAGAGGTATTTTCTTATTCCTCAACACTTGGACTCTTCAGTTAAGAATCTGGACTGGTTTTTCATCATAGCTTAGGTCTTGGGCAAAGACCTCTTCATCATAATTAATTACGTACTTTGGGTCAAATACATACTTTCTAAGTTGTGACATGTAGAAGACATTGTGTATGTCTCCAATACTTGGCGGTAAAGCCAACTCATAGGCTACATGGCTTATTCTATCTAGAATCTCAAAGGATCCTAAAGTTTGCCTCGTTCATCAAAACGTATAATTCCTTTGGTAGGAAAAACTTTGAGGAAAACACGATCCTCTATTCAAAACTCTAATTCTGGTATGCGTTTGTCGTCATAAGATTATTGTCTATCTTGGGCTCTCTTTTTTTTCCTCCTGATAAGATCAACTTTCTCAATCATTTGTTGTACTAGTTATGGGCCTAACAATTTGCGCTCACCACTTCATCCCAATAAAGTGGCAACCATCCTAGCAGCTTTCATGGTTGCGGGTATTGATATTTTATTTCCTATTTCCCTTCCTCAGATGCCAATCACATCATTGTTCTTTATTTGGAAAACAACCTCACTTACCTTACAGTTTATCGTTGCATCATTTCTTTCTAACCAATCCATTCCTAAGATGATATCAAAACTTATTGTGTCAATAATAAACATATTTTCTTTAAAATATAAATCCTCAATCTTGAGATTCTGGTTTCTAATAATTTCTCTAGAGATCATGGGTCTTATACAAGGATCATCCTTGCCAACTATAACAGCAAATCTACATATAATAACACCTCATCAATTGTTCTCATTCTTCATCGAGGTTTATTACCTCGGGTTCATCCTCGTCGGATGATATGTTTATTACCATTAGTACTTCTACTAGTCGTATCGGCACTGGTGCTATCACTGGTGAAGTCCTAGGTGCAAGGAGATCTACATGAGTTTCCTCAATGTTCCCTCTCTCTCTTCCCCTCATAACATTAGATCTAAGTGGCAACCTCATACTGCAAGGATATTCTGTATGAATATCTAAACTTAAATCATAATAATTTTTTTAAATAAATATTTAACTTAAAATTACCACTTCTAGGTTTAAGTAAATTGACTTAAACCACTGTCTTCTTTTAGGGTTATTGTTCACTAAGCCAAGTAGGGTTCTTATTTCCCTAATGACCATATCATAGATTCTCAACTTTAACTAGAGAATCACACCCATAAGTAACACTCATGCTATTTTGATAAAAATAACAAAATATTCAAATATTATTTGAATCATATACATAACTAATTGCATGCTTTCTCATTCTCTGGAAACAAAGTTCCACATACTTTCATAGTAAGTCACGGAAACTCAGGGAGTTTCATCATATCTGGTGTTTCGTAAAACACAATCATTTCTTAGAATACTTGAAAAAGTAACAAATAATTTCATGCAACTTAGCTGGAATATAATATACATAAATGTACCTTAGCTGGAGCAGATGATGGCAAGCTAAGGGTGATTGTTGCTTAACTAACATAACTAGAATTAATATTCTAGACTAGACATAGACTAAGGTCTCAGAGTCTTCCGCTCTGATACCACCTTGTCACACCCCGATTCCTGTGAACCAGGGTGTGGCGGGGGTTGGATTAAAGAAGCGGGGAAGAAAGGGGATACTATTGATTTATGACCATTTTACGAGTGTCTTAAACATAAAATAAGACTATAATGAAAATGGTGGGGTAAACCAGCGTCAAGTTGCCAAGTGGAGTCGACCATCTACTACGACACATTGGAATTACCAAGAGTGAGTAGGAAATCGAGCATCCAAGTGGAACCATTGTATGGCACTCTCCACCTTGCATAAAGTAAAAGATGGGGTAAACCGATTTTCAATAAACTAGAGGAGTCGACATCCACTTTGAAAAATGGGATAACCATAATTGAGCGGGAATTCGAGCTTCCAAAAGGAACTGATATACGGCACTCTCCATCCAATAATAAGTAAAATAAGAAGAGAGAAATAAGTTTAGGAAACAAAGAAACCATATTATATAACTAGAGGGTTGGAAGATGACGCCCTCGACTTATTTATTATTACCAAACTAGTAGTCTTGTTATCAGAGTTATGAGCAAAATAACATAGCGGAAGCTTAATAAAGTCTTGCAACAACCCTCTGCCTCAGCCTTGCTGCGCATCACGTGCTTCCAGACCTGAAAACATTTGAAAGATTTTTGGGCTAAGTACTTGATGTACTTAGGGCTCGTTTGGTAGCCGAGAAAAGGTTAGATAAGTATGCTTATTTCGGTTTATACAGTGTTTGGTATCCGAAAAATATAATCTCACCGGCCCGTAAAATTGCTTGGGCCCGACCTAAATTCACTGTTACACTGGCATATATTATACCGCCTCTACCCTGTCATAAGTCGAGATAAGTATTGTTTGAATTTACTTATCAATTTTTTATTTTCAATTTTAATTATCAATTTTATATTTCAATTATTTATTTTTTATTTTAATTATCATTTTTTTTATTTTTAATTTAAATTATCAATTTTTATTTTTTATTTTAATTATCATTTTTTATTTTAAAATTTAATTATCAATTTTTTATTTTCAATTTTAATTATCATTTTTTATTTTCAATTTAATTATTATTTTTTATTTTCAATTTTAATTATCATTTTTTATTTTCAATTTTAATTATTAATTTTTAATTTTCAACTTTAATTATCATTTTTTTTATTTTCAACTTTAATTATCAATTTTTTTTATTTTCAATTTTGTAGGTCCCGATAAATAGGTCATTGGTGTATGGGGGGGGGGGAATACACCAATTCGCCAACAGTTTTGACTTTAGAAACAAAATCGATCTTACTGAGTTGTCAGCTCAGCTTATCAGTGCAGCTCGGTTTATCCAGCTCAGTCAGTAAACTGGTGAGCTTGCTAAACCGAACTGTGTGCGGAAGTTTAGTGGACAGGTTGGCTACCTCTTAGAAAATTCTTTCTTTGGTCTGGATCTTTGTGTAGGTTGATTATATCAATGAGGTGCAATGTAATGAAGGTTAGTTGAACATTGTAAGGTCGACTGTAAATAAAAGATAGAGAGAGAAAGATCGAGACAGTCGATTAGCGTGGTTCGGGAAACGTCCCTACATCCACGTCAGATACCGTCGTATCTGAAATTCCTTACTTCTCTCTTATTTATACTGGCTGAGTACCAGCCTCAACCTTCGTCAATCTTTAGACTTGAGCCGAGCACGAGTTCTGGGTCGTGACCCTTACAACCTTTCATACATTCTTACATACAACCTTGCAGCTAAACTAACAGATTCTTCTTTACTTAGACGAATATGTAGTAAGCTTGTGGAGAGTGTTCTGTGAGGTTCCAGACTCAGAAATCTTGAAGGTCTCAACACTTGGGAAATGGCTTGGATTCGAGTGTTGAGTTTGGCTTTGAAGCGTAAAGATTTCTAGATAGATTTGGCTTTGAAACTCTGGTTTCCTCTCTCTATTTTTTTTTTCTCTTCCCCGTCTATTTTTCCTTCATTCGATTCTGGGATGGCTTGAAGTATTTATATGACTCCAATTTGAATTAGAGTCGTTGGAGTTGCAGAGGTGTCAGAACTGTACTGCTGACTGGACTTCTAGCCGTTGAAGTTTTCTGTACAGCTTGAACCATCGAGATTGGCAAGGCACAACTTAGGTCGGACTGGGAAGGTCGACCTTTTGTACCTCAAGCTGTCTTTGCTTTCTGTGGTCTTCAAGCTTGATCTTTGTATTAGAATCTTCATCTTGAGAAGTTGTTGACTAATAGCAGCTTGACTACGCATATTGGCTTCAGCAGGTTGGCCTATGCAGGTTGGCCTCAGCATGCAGGTTGGCCTCAGCAGACAGGTTGGCCTCAGCAGGTTGGACTATGCAGGTTGGCCTATGCAGGTTACACGAGCAGGTTGACAGATTGATCTAACTAGGTACAAGGTTGCACTACCAACCTTGATCTTTATATGGAGCAACCTGTCCGAGTTAAGCTTGACTGATCCAAACACAGAGATCAGTCTGTTCCTATCAATCCTATAACTAAGTCCTATAACTAAGTGTGGTTTCTAATAACATCATCAAAACTAAACTAAACAGGGTTCCCAACAATTTCCCCCTTTTTGATGATGTCGAAACCAACACTTTACAAATAGTTCCTAAAGATAAGAATATAAGATCAATGGACTAAAAGTTCAGCAAGTTGAACTTGCTTTCTGTGCTTTATGCTCTTCCTGCATCTTTCCATGCTCTTTATACATCTTTCTACGCTCTTCCTGCATCTTGATACCAGTAGTGCATCTATCCTGCATCTTTCCCCCTTTTTCTACATTTTTCCATGCTCTTTCTACATCTTTCCCCCTTTTCGACATTATCAATAAGGGTCTGGACGATCTGGCGAAAAGAAGAGTTCTTTTCCTTGAGCTTGACTTGCTTGGAAAGATCATTGCATTCTCTGTTTCCCCCTTAATTGTTGATCTAGTGTTTACGGATATATCGGCTGGGCTGGCAAATCAGTGATCATTCCCCCTTAAAATGTGGCAAGGTTGATCAGCTTGACTAGGAGGCTAGCTTGGTTGCGAGATCAGCTTGATTGAGAGGTTAGCTTGATTATGAGATCAGCTTGATTGACTGAGCAGACTGATCAGGTCAACTCTAGAAATAAGCTTAGCTGATCTGTTGCTCTCGATCTGCATCTTGAGACAGCCTTTCCATTATCTTGTTCACCACGATCATCGATTCGATGCACCATCCTTTGGGTTCCCAACAATGAGCTCATCCGGAAGATCATGTTCTATCTTCCTTGAGTGATCTCTTCTTCATATTATTCAAGTTCAGGCTTGATCTTGGGATCCACAAATTTAGAATGAGCTTGAGGGATGAGGTATGGAGCTGATAGACTGATCTGTGAGTAAGGAGTTAATCTGTTATGATTGAGCTAGTGAGGCAGCTCGATGTCCTTGCATCAGTTCCCCCTTGATATGTGATCTGGTTTTGATCAGTTTGCTCTTTTGTACCACTTGTATTGTGATCTGCTTGTTGATCAATTGAGAGTTTCCTGTACAGACACGCAGACTTATTAAAATAATAACAGGTGTTACCTCCACAGTCATGTTCATCTTATTAAGGACTTTAATTGTGCAGCTCATCTTAAAGTACCCTAGAAATACTCCAGAATTTGCTTCGCAATTGAAAGTCTTTAATTTAGATTTCCCATTGTCGTGAGTGTAACACTAGCAGCAACAGAAATCGGAAGTATTAAAGTAGGCTTAGCATTTTGTTGAGATCGGATGCTAAGTGGGAGGTCGAGCTCCCTTGAAGAGGTTGAGGAGCAGGTTGATAGCAATCTGCATGATAAGATGGCTCCTCAGCAGCTTGGATTCTCTGATACTTTTGACCTTGATGAGCAGCTTGGAAGAAATCTCGAAAGAGAGACTGCTCATATGAATCACACTGGTACCACCGATCTTAGTAGCCAGCTTGGGTGACTAGAGCTGGTGTTTCCAGCTTGACAATAAGCTTGTTTCAGTCGGCTTTGATCAGATCTGGTCTGTTTGACTTGTAGTGACCTGACCTGCCATAACCACAACAAGTACCCCAAAAGTTAGTAGAATTGAAATTCGAGGGATTTACCAGTGCTCTGCTAATCAGAGCGGTTGAGGTTGTGTTTGCCGACTCTGTGCTTGTTCTCGCGATAGAACTGCTTATACTTGAGCATTCGAGATTCCAACCTCTCATGCTTTCTTGTCATCATCGCGAGATCTTGCAGCAGTTCGTCCTTCCTAGTGAACTCTTTAGATAAGTTGGGAGGAACATCTTTGGCCAGATCAGCTTGAAATGCAGCATCTTTTTCTTCCCCTTGATACCATTTCCTTTTAGCTTTACTTCCTTTGTTAGAGCAAGCTGGAGTTGATCCATGAATACGAATGATCTCGTACTCATTCCCCATCAAAATGTCAAAAAGCTCTTCGGTTGTGAGCTTATTGAAGTCAGGTCGGTTGGGATGGAGGGAAACATACACATGCCAACTTGCTGGGAGGGCACGAATGACCTTGAGATTCAACTCTCGCTGAGTGTATTTGTCCTTTTTGATAGCAGCGATCTTGAGAGTGATCTTCATGAAGCGATCTCTCATCTGCTCCACAGTCTCTCCAGGCAACATCTTGAATTCATTGAAATTGTTGCAGACCATGGAGAGCTTGTTCTCTTGCGACTCTTCAGATCCTATGCTGAGAGACTTTAGAGTATCCCACATTTCTTTTGCAGTTTGCAGATTTCTAATCTTGGCAAGGTGAACTCCTTTGACTGTGCTTGAGATGAGCGCTTTCGCATAATTGTCCAGGCTGGCTTCTAATCTTTCCTCGGCAGTGTACTTACGAGGACTCTTGACCACTTGTTTGAACATGGCCTCGCCTGGAGATTCTCCTTCAATCTGAACCTTTTCTCTGTAGATAAGAGAGGGTCCATTTTTGATGATATCCCACATGCGAATGTGACGAGCTTGCAGGCACATGCAAATCCTGAAGCTCCAATCTTCATATCCCTATATAGAAAAATCTTCACAATTGCGAACAAGTGCAGTTTCCATGATGACAGGTAGATATGAAGGTTACGAAAAGAATTTTCCTAGATCAGTTCAATTCGACCAAAAGTTTTGAAAAGAACTTTTAGTAAATAGATACGATGGTCAAAAGAACCACCGCTCTGATACCACTTGTAGGCCCCGATAAGTAGTCATTGGTGTATGGGGGGGGAAGAATACACCAATTCGCTAACAGTTTTGACTTTAAAAACAAAATTGATCTTACTGAGTTATCAGCTCAGCTTATCAGTGCAGCTCGGTTTATCCAGCTCAGTCAGTAAACTGGTGAGCTTGCTAAACCGAACTGTGTGCGGAAGTTTAGTGGACAGGTTGGCTACCTCTTAGAAAATTCTTTCTTTGGTCTGGATCTTTGTGCAGGTTGATTATATCAATGAGGTGCAATGTAATGAAGGTTAGTTGAACATTGTAAGGTCGACTGTAAATAAAAGATAGAGAGAGAAAGATCGAGACAGTCGATTAGCGTGGTTCGGGAAACGTCCCTACATCCACGTCAGATACCGTCGTATCTGAAATTCCTTACTTCTCTCTTATTTATACTGGCTGAGTACCAGCCTCAACCTTCGTCAATCTTTAGACTTGAGCCGAGCACGAGTTCTGGGTTGTGACCTTTACAACCTTTCATACATTCTTACATACAACCTTGCAGCTAAACTAACAGATTCTTCTTTACTTGGACGAATATGTAGTAAGCTTGTGGAGAGTGTTCTGTGAGGTTCCAGACTCAGAAATCTTGAAGGTCTCAACACTTGGGAAATGGCTTGGATTCGAGTGTTGAGTTTGGCTTTGAAGCGTAAAGATTTCTAGATAGATTTGGCTTTGAAGCTCTGGTTTCCTCTCTCTATTTTTCTCTCTTCCCCGTTTATTTCCCCTTTTTCTCTCCACATCGATTCTGGGATGGCTTGAAGTATTTATATGACTCCAATTTGAATTAGAACCGTTGGAGTTGCAGAGGTGTCAGAACCGTACTGCTGACTGGACTTCTAGCCGTTGAGGTTTTCTGTACAGCTTGAACCATCGAGGTTGGCAAGGCACAGCTTAGGTCGGACTGGGAAGGTCGACCTTTTGTACCTCAAGCTGTCTTTGTTTTATGTGGTCTTCAAGCTTGATCTTTGTATTAGAATCTTCACCTTGAGAAGCTGTTGACTAATAGCAGCTTGACTAAGCATATTAACTTCAGCAGGTTGGCCTATGCAGGTTCCTCAACATACAGGTTCCTCAGCATACAGGTTCCTCAGCATGCAGGTTGGCTTCTCAGGAGGTTGGCCTCAGCATGCAGGTTCCACAGCATGCAGGTTGGCCTCAGCAGGCAGGTTCCACAACATGCAGGTTCCACAGCATGCAGGTTGGCCTCTCAGGAGGTTGGCCTCAGCATGCAGGTTCCACAGCATGCAGGTTGGCCTCAGCATGCAGGTTGCACACCATGCAGGTTGGCCTCAGCATGCAGGTTTCTCACAGGAGGTTGGCCTCAGTATGCAGGTTCCTCAGCATGCAGGTTCCTCACAGGAGGTTGGCCTCAGCATGTTGAGCTTCCTAGACCTCGAACTATCTTCAGTCTCTCTGTAACCTTCGTGTGAGATCTTCTGGCATAGTAAGAGCAGGTTACATAGACAGATTACATAATGGAACAGTATGACAGGTTTGAGTAGATTAGGTACAGGTTGCACTTCCAACCTTGACCTTTACATGAGCAACCTGTCCGAGTAAAGCTTGACTGATCCAAACACGGAGACCAGCCTGTTCCTATCAATCCTATAACTAAGTCCTATAACTAAGTGTGGTTTCTAATAACATCATCAAAACTAAACTAAACAGGGTTCCCAACAATTTCCCCCTTTTTGATGATGTCGAAACCAACACTTTACAAATAGTTCCTAAAGATAAGAATATAAGATCAATGAACTAAAAGTTCAGCAAGTTGAACTTGCTTTCTGTGCTTTATGCTCTTCCTGCATCTTGATACCAGTAGTGCATCTATCCTGCATCTTTGCCCCTTTTTCTACATTTTTTTTCCATGCTCTTTCTACATCTTTCCCCCTTTTCGACATTATCAATAAGGGTCTGGACGATCTGGCGAAAAGAAGAGTTCTTTTCCTTGAGCTTGACTTGCTTGGAAAGATCATTGCATTCTCTGTTTCCCCCTTAATTGTTGGCCAGTAATTTTGACTTTCAACGTAGCTTGTGTCCTCAAGCTGCGTGTCGCCGAACTGCTTCTATTCAGCTGCAGTTTCCAAGTCAGTCTGCTCTTGGCTTGAAGTATGATCATTCCCCCTTAAAATGTGGCAAGGTTGATCAGCTTGACTAGGAGGCTAGCTTGGTTGCGAGATCAGCTTGATTGAGAGGTTAGCTTGATTATGAGATCAGCTTGATTGACTGAGCAGACTGATCAGGTCAACTCTAGAAATAAGCTTAGCTGATCTGTTGCTCTCGATCTGCATCTTGAGACAACCTTTCCATTATCTTGGTCACCAGGATCATCGATTCGATGCACCATCCTTTGGGTTCCCAACAATGAGCTCCTCCGGAAGATCATGTTCTATCTTCCTTGAGTGATTTTTTCTTCATATTATTCAAGTTCAGGCTTGATCTTGGGATCCACGAATTTAGAATGAGATTGAGGGATGAGGTGTGGAGCTGATAGACTGATCTGTGAGTAGAGAGTTAATCTGTTATGATTGAGCTGGTGAGGCAGCTCGATGTCCTTGCATCAGTTCCCCCTTGATATGTGATCTGGTTCTTGTATTGTGATCTGCTTGTTGATCAATTGAGAGTTTCCTGTACAAACACGCAGACATATTAAAATAACAACAGGTGTTACCTCCACAGTCATGTTCATCATATTAAGGACTTTAATTGTGCAGCTCATCTTAAAGTACCCTAGAAATACTCCAGAATTTGCTTCTCAATTGAAAGTCTTTAATTTAGATTTCCCATTGTCGTGAGTTTAACACTAGCAGCAACAGAAATTGGAAGTATTAAAGTAGGCTTAGCATTTTGTTGAGATCGGATGCTAAGTGGGAGGTCGAGCTCCCTTGAAGAGGTTGAGGAGCAGGTTGATAGCAATCTGCATGATAAGATGGCTCCTCAGCAGCTTGGATTCTCTGATACTTTTGACCTTGATGAGCAGCTTGGAAGAAATCTCGAAAGAGAGACTGCTCATATGAATCACACTGGTACCACCGATCTTAGTAGCCAGCTTGGGTGACTAGAGCTGGTGTTTCCAGCTTGACAATAAGCTTGTTTCAGTCGGCTTTGATCAGATCTGGTCTGTTTGACTTGTAGTGACCTGACCTGCCATAACCACAACAAGTACCCCAAAAGTTAGTAGAATTGAAATTCGAGGGATTTACCAGTGCTCTGCTAATCAGAGCGGTTGAGGTTGTGTTTGCCGACTCTGTGCTTGTTCTCGCGATAGAACTGCTTATACTTGAGCATTCGAGATTCCAACCTCTCATGCTTTCTTGTCATCATCGCGAGATCTTGCAGCAGTTCGTCCTTCCTAGTGAACTCTTTAGATAAGTTGGGAGAAACATCTTTGGCCAGATCAGCTCGAAATGCAGCATCTTTTTCTTCCCCTTGATACCATTTCCTTTCAGCTTTACTTCCTTTGTTAGAGCAAGCTGGAGCTGATCCATGAATACGAATGATCTCGTACTCATTCCCCATCAAAATGTCAAAAAGCTCTTCGGTTGTGAGCTTATTGAAGTCAGGTCGGTTGGGATGGAGGGAAACATACACATGCCAACTTGCTGGGAGGGCACGAATGACCTTGAGATTCAACTCTCGCTGAGTGAATTTGTCCTTTTTGATAGCAGCGATCTTGAGAGTGATCTTCATGAAGCGATCTCTCATCTGCTCCACAGTCTCTCCAGGCAATATCTTGAATTCATTGAAATTGTTGCAGGCCATGGAGAGCTTGTTCTCTTGCGACTCTTCAGATCCTATGCTGAGAGACTTTAAAGTATCCCACATTTCTTTTGCAGTTTGCAGATTTCTGATCTTGGCAAGGTGAACTCCATTCACTATGCTTGAGATGAGCGCTTTCGCATAGTTGTCCAGGCTGGCTTCTAATCTTTCCTCGGCAGTGTACTTACGAGGACTCTTGACCACTTGTTTGAACGTGGCCTCGCCTGGAGATTCTCCTTCAATCTGAACCTTTTCTCCGTAGATAAGAGAGGATCCATTTTCGATGATATCCCACATGCGAATGTGACGAGTTTGCAGGCACATGTGAATCCTGAAGCTCTAATCTTCATAACCCTGTATAGAAAAATCTTCGCAATTGCGAACAAGTGCAGTTTCCATGATGACAGGTAGATATGAAGGTTACGAAAAGAATTTTCCTAGATCAGTTCAATTTGACCAAAAGTTTTGAAAAGAACTTTTAGTAAACAGATACGATGGTCAAAAGAACCACCGCTCTGATACCACTTGTAGGTCCCGATAAATAGGTCATTGGTGTATGGGGGGGGGAAGAATACACCAATTCGCCAACAGTTTTGACTTTAGAAACAAAATCGATCTTACTGAGTTGTCAGCTCAGCTTATCAGTGCAGCTCGGTTTATCCAGCTCAGTCAGTAAACTGGTGAGCTTGCTAAACCGAACTGTGTGCGGAAGTTTAGTGGACAGGTTGGCTACCTCTTAGAAAATTCTTTCTTTGGTCTGGATCTTTGTGCAGGTTGATTATATCAATGAGGTGCAATGTAATGAAGGTTAGTTGAACATTGTAAGGTCGACTGTAAATAAAAGATAGAGAGAGAAAGATCGAGACAGTCGATTAGCGTGGTTCGGGAAACGTCCCTACATCCACGTCAGATACCGTCGTATCTGAAATTCCTTACTTCTCTCTTATTTATACTGGTTGAGTACCAGCCTCAACCTTCGTCAATCTTTAGACTTGAGCCGAGCACGAGTTCTGGGTCGTGACCTTTACAACCTTTCATACATTCTTACATACAACCTTGCAGCTAAACTAACAGATTCTTCTTTACTTGGACGAATATGTAGTAAGCTTGTGGAGAGTGTTCTGTGAGGTTCCAGACTCAGAAATCTTGAAGGTCTCAACACTTGGGAAATGGCTTGGATTCGAGTGTTGAGTTTGGCTTTGAAGCGTAAAGATTTCTGGATAGATTTGGCTTTGAAGCTCTGGTTTCCTCTCTCTATTTTTCTCTCTTCCCCGTTTATTTCCCCTTTTTCTCTCCACATCGATTCTGGGATGGCTTGAAGTATTTATATGACTCCAATTTGAATTAGAACCGTTGGAGTTGCAGAGGTGTCAGAACCGTACTGCTGACTGGACTTCTAGCCGTTGAGGTTTTCTGTACAGCTTGAACCATCGAGGTTGGCAAGGCACAGCTTAGGTCGGACTGGGAAGGTCGACCTTTTGTACCTCAAGCTGTCTTTGTTTTCTGTGGTCTTCAAGCTTGATCTTTGTATTAGAATCTTCACCTTGAGAAGTTGTTGACTAATAGCAGCTTGACTCACAACAGCTTGACTAAGCATATTAGCTTCAGCAGGTTGGCCTATGCAGGTTCCTCAACATACAGGTTCCTCAGCATACAGGTTCCTCAGCATGCAGGTTGGCTTCTCAGGAGGTTGGCCTCAGCATGCAGGTTCCACAGCATGCAGGTTGGCCTCTCAGGAGGTTGGCCTCAGCATGCAGGTTCCACAGCATGCAGGTTGGCCTCAGCATGCAGGTTGCACACCATGCAGGTTGGCCTCAGCATGCAGGTTGCACACCATGCAGGTTGGCCTCAGCATGCAGGTTTCTCACAGGAGGTTGGCCTCAGTATGCAGGTTCCTCAGCATGCAGGTTCCTCACAGGAGGTTGGCCTCAGCATGTTGAGCTTCCTAGACCTCGAACTATCTTTAGTCTCTCTGTAACCTTCGTGTGAGATCTTCTGGCATAGTAAGAGCAGGTTACATAGACAGATTACATAATGGAACAGTATGACAGGTTTGAGTAGATTAGGTACAGGTTGCACTTCCAACCTTGACCTTTACATGAGCAACCTGTCCGAGTAAAGCTTGACTTATCCAAACACGGAGACCAGCATGTTCCTATCAATCCTATAACTAAGTCATATAACTAAGTGTGGTTTCTAATAACATCATCAAAACTAAACTAAACAGGGTTCCCAACAAATTTTAATTATCAATTTTTAATTTTTATTTTAATTTTAATTATCAATTTTTTATTTTTATTTTAATTATCAATTTTTATTTTAAATTTTAATTATCTTTATTTTCAATTTTAATTACCATTTTTTATGTTCAATTTTAATTATCAATTTTTTTATTTTCAATTTTAATTGTCATTTTTTATTTTCAACTTTAATTATCAATTTTTTTTATTTTCAATTTTAATTATCACTTTTTTATTTTAATTTTAATTATCAAATTTTTATTTTCAAATTTAATTATCAATTTTTTTATTTTCAATTTTAATTATCACTTTTTTATTTTAATTTTAATTATCAAATTTTTAATTTCAAATTTAATTATCAATTTTTTTATTTTCAATTTTAATTATCAATTTTTTATTTTCAATTTTAATTATCAAAAATAAATTTCAAATTTAATTATCAATTTTTATTTTCAATTTTAATTATCAATTTTTTATTTTCAATTTTAATTATCAATTTTTTATTTTCAATTTTGTTATTTTTATTTGCAAACTACAAAAAAAAAAATTATTGTTTTTATAACTATTCTACCAAACACACAATCCAAGATACCTATATTTGTATCAAACACACAATATATTTCTTATCTTAACTTATCATACTTTTTTTATCTCAACTTATCACACATTTTCTTATCTGTCATTTTCTCGGTATTGCTACCAAACGAGCCCTTAGTGGTCATGCCCTTTTGGCAAGCATTTTGAAAACTGGCAATTTATCCATACATAGTATATCAAGAGGCTTGCAGAAAATAACTCTTGAAAATACAAATATCATTTTGGGGTGTGTGATATTCATTCTTGGACTCAACCAAGGCTACAAATCACCTTTGGTTCATCTAGACCGGGTTTAGGGTCGTAACCCTAAATAATCCCAGTACTTGCAGAAAACCCGAGTCGAAACTCAAGGAATTCGCCATTAGTTAACATACGACGTGATCAAGGCATCGTATGTAACCGGGGTGCGCACAATTCAAAGTTAGTATATCTGATACTAACAATGAATCTCGATCGATCCATAGAGTCATTTCTTAGAACATACACACAAAATATTTTTATGGATAATTGCATTTTATAACATAAATTTAAACGGCATTAAAAACAATGCCAAAACATTTTACCCACACGAAAACAATTTGGACCCACACGAAAATATTTTGGACCCACCTGTAACTTGGAGCAACCTTGAGACTAGCTCTAAATTGATATACTATACTTTTTTTTACGGCAAACCTTTTAAGGAAAATACTATTTCTTTGAGACTTATTCTTGGAAAAAGGGACGAAGGAGAGCAAGGCTGTTGTGATGCTGATATCAAAACTACGAGTCTCGAATTTATAGGAAATCTTAAGTAGCATACTCATCGATAACTCTATTAGTCATCAAAGCTAGAAAATACATATCCAGCACTCTATGTTACTATGGGAAGGACACGTGACAAGATGAGGATATGGCTATATCCAAAAGTAAATAATGTTGCTATATTTTATAGTTATATTCATGCATCTTTTAGATATATCACTATTCATATGTATCCTTTTGACACGTATAGTATAGTATATTATATATGAGATATACTAGTTAATTGACACACACACGTAAATTATTATAATATATATCATAGATATTTACCATGCATGGAACTTTTATTATAAATACCTAAAATAAGTCATACATGCATTTGTATTTAGGTATATGCATATTGAAGTATCTGAAATTAATTATTTATATTTCTTTCATTATATTCTAGAAACCCTATATATTAGAGGTGTATAATATCTTATTGTTGATCGTAATAGACCCATTGGTTTCTAATATGATTTTCTTAAATTAACTAAATTTTTGAAAACTCAAGATATTACAGCGTGTGCGTCTGTATCCAACTAAAACAAAAATGAGCGACATAATAAGCATCGATAGTGATACATGCATTCTTGTATTTTGGGAGTATGATCGTTCTTCTTCATGATTTTGTTCTGCTTTTCCGTGTTCTTCTTCGAGGGGGCTATAAACGAATTTGCATATAGTTTTGCCGTTGTATTACGGAGGCTGTATGGTTTGAATTTGTTGAAGGGGCTATATAATTAGAATTTATTGTCTAGGGCCACATAACTAACATAAGGGTATAATAGTATATTTAAAATTATTTTTAATTGTTAGTATTTTATTTGGGGGCTATACTGAGAAAAATCGTGGCTATGTTTAAAATCCCTCCACATTAAGACTATCTTTATCTCCAACCTTTCACAACCCAACCTTCAAATAAAATATCAATTTTACTCTCTTCCACCTACATAATTTACAACCCAAACCAATCTAAAATATAATCTATTTTATAATTAATTTTTATATTATGTGTTATATACAATTTAATTTTTAATATATTTATTAAAATATTAAAACTATATAAATATATATATATAAATAAAATTATAAAAAAATAGTCATACTTTCAAAAGCCACAATTGAATATGATAATAAAAGTTACAAGAGACATCATACGAAGTAGGACAATAGAAAAATCAATAGCAATTACAATTAATAGAAGCAAGCTACGTTATTAACTATACAAGCCGAATTTTTGCCAAATATGCTCAATCAAATCGTCTCTAAGAATTTCATGAGCTTCTTTATTTCGAAGTTGCACTCTATTAGTCATATATGAGGACAAACTTGCAATCCTTGCAGTTGAGTATTGAAAAGGTTGATCATCATCTTCTTCTTCTGCTATTGAGTCTGCAAAAAATTATGCGGGATCATATTAGTTCAAATACATGTCTCGCTCATCCTCTACAATCATATTGTGCATGATTATACAAGCCATCATGATCCATCCCATCAAAATTTGTCCCAGACAAGACACGGCCTCCGAAGAAATGCAAAACGAGATTGTAGCACACTGAATGCTCGTTCGACATCTTTTCTTACAGACTCTTGATGTTGGGCAAATAACTTATGTTTGCAAATTTGGGGAGCAATAATTGAGTTGACAAATGCAGCTCATTTCTTCAGGATTTTCTTTTTGAGCTTTGTGATAATATGTTTGAATTCGTGACCACCTCGCGCCACCCTTTTGATTTTTTCCCCGTATAGAATCTTCGCTGGCAAAACACCAAGCTGACATTAGGGCTACATCTTCTTTCACACGCCATGTAGATTTTATTGCCTTTTGATTTTCTGATGGATGAACTTCACCTGCTGTAGGAATGTCGTTGGAATTAGGAGAAAACTCAGTATTTTGATAATATTGAAAGTTTTGTTGATATTGAGAATTTGGATAGTTTGGGGAGTTAAGAAGAGTTTGGAAATGTGGATAGTTCTGTGAGTATGGATAACCTTGGGAGTTTGAATAATTTTGAAAGTTTGGATCATCTTGGGAGTTTGGATAATTTGGGGAGTTCAGATAATTTTGGGAGTTTTGATCATTTGGATTCATGTTTACAAGGATAGTAAATTATCAATATCCAAATATATTACCAAAAAGATAGGAAAAAAAAATGAGGAAAGATTGAATATTTTTGTGGTTCGAGATATATGAAAATGGAGCTCTCTATATAAAGAATTCCAAATGTTAAATTTTAGTACTCCCTCCGTCCTCCATTTAGTGAATCAAAATTCTAGGCACGGGTTTTTTTGTATTTTGATGATATAGTAATAAATTAATGTGTTAAAGTGTTAAAGTGGAATAATTGTGGGTCCATCTAATTTTTTAATAGAATTAAAGTGTTAAAAAGTAGAGTGATAAAGTGTTAAAGTGTTAAAGTGATTGTGGGGTCAACGACCCAAAATGGAAATATTCAGTAAATGGAGAACGTCACAATATAGTAAGAGTGTCAGTAAATTGAGAATAGAGAGAGTATAATTTTTATTTTTTTTAATATTTTTTTAATCTTCAAGATCACACAAAATTAAAATTATCCTTACAATATTACCACAACTAATGAAAGAATGACAAATGGCAATACCTTATTGGATAACCCAAGTTGGCTTGAAGGTTGATGAAACCACCGGTAGAGCAATAAATTTCTTTTTTGTTTTCTTTTATTACTTAGGGGTTTGTCGGATAGTGCACGACCCATTTTGAATGTCATTGATAAAGATGGTCTAAAGTGCAGTTTGAGTGAAATATGACCCACATTATTATTGTGAGTGAAATATGTTAAGTTGTGTGGGCCCAACAATAGTATATGATGTAAATAAGTAGATATGAGAAGTTAAATATTTAATGAATTTGTGTGGAATATAAATCAAAATAGAATATGTACATAATAAATTGGTGGACGGATAGATATGAAAAATAGACAATGAATTGATGAACAAAGGAGTACGTTCCAAAAAATTCGAATTGGTCTACAAGAATTGATGGATTATTATTATTATTATTGTTATTATTTAAAAGAAAGGGCAAATTAAAGGGTCATACTTTTGGACATTTATTGCTAGTCAAGAGGCCACGTGTTCAAAAGTCAAAATCATTCGTTGACTAACGTTTGATAACGTCAACCGCCCTCTTTCCCCTACACGTGCACCCCAATTTTGTTTCCTTATTTAGCACAGACCAATGACCATAAAGCCACACACCTCGAAATTCCCCTCCATAAATTTCCCTCAAAAGGAACACGTGCGTCTCTCTAAAGTCAACAGCATTCACCTACGACTGCTCTTACGAAAGATCCCTCTCTCTCTTATACTCGTATATAAACGTATCAACAAACATAATAATGCATGCACTCCACATACACATATTCAACTGTACGTCAGAATTTCATACTCATCGATCTTTTACAAGTACTCATAAATGCATTTCGAAGCTTCAACTTCGTCTTCTCCGCCAGCCACCGACATTTCTCCGATCAATGCAGCGACCGATGTCAAGAAGAGGTCCCGCAGCGATTCCACGGGCCACCCACTTTACGGAGGAGTGCGGCGGCGGAGCAGCGGAAAATGGGTGAGCGAGATTCGCGAACCGAACACGAGATCAAGAATATGGCTGGGGACCTTCGCAAACCCGGAAATGGCGGCCGCCGCCCTCGCCCTGCATGGCGCAGCCGCGACGCTCAACTTTCCGGAGTCCGCCCACCGCTTACTGCCGGCGGCGTCCTCCGCCCACGCAGACATTCAGAGGGCCGCTCTCGAAGCAGCTCAAGAATTCAGTACTTCCGCTTCATCGTCGACGTTATCGAATAATGCAGGCGACTCCACGTCCATTTTCGTCGACAAAGAAAACGGTGACGTCTCGGCAGGGGGTGACGGTGGAGGAAGGGCGGAGTTCCTGGACGAGGAAGCGATATTCAACATGCCGCTGTTGCTGGATTCTATGGCGGAAGGGATGCTTCTAACTCCACCATCTATGAAAAAGGGCTTCAGTTGGAACCAAGATGATGCATATGAATATGATGATGGCATCGTCGATTTTACTCTATGGAAACACTAGATTAGATTATTATCGTAGATGAGAAAACACAGCTCAATTGATAAGACGTTTCCCAAACGGGTCGATCGTTCTAAGTAATTAAGTATGCAAGGACGTAGATATAAAACCTAAAGGGCTTGCATGCATACGTGGTATGTGTTGATATCATGCCTAAAACGAGTAATTAAGAAGAAAAAATGTATAGTATCAATTCAGTTCTGTATTGGGATGTATATATGTAGAAAAGGAAATGATATACTATCATCTCTCCGAAATTTGTTGTTGAATTGAAGTCCCACTTCGACAAATTAATTTTGCCTAAAACAAATAGTACTCTAATTATAACTCCTTAATTCGCCCTTAATTGGTACAAAGATATATATAATTCGTCCTTAATTATTGCATGCCTCAAATAAAATAAACTTATTGGACAATAAAGTGTGACGTTGCTGATAAGACAACTTTCTTTCCAACAAAGAGGTTATGGGTTCGAGTCGTGCATCTTTTATGTGTGCACGACTATATACCTATATATTCTACTAAAGTCAGAAAACAAACTTTTTTAGTTAGATATGGATTTAAATTTTGATCATTTTCTTTTGAAGCTAATTAAATTCTTCAATTGCCTAATTTTTTTTTTAATTTTGGACCATATTAACTAAATATGCGTATACTACCCTACCGTCATTTCATTATTATTAATTTGACCCCACTTTCACATTTTATGTACAAAAATACCACACGTCACCCCACTTTCACCTTTTATTTTACAATTAAAGTAAGTCTCTTTCTTCACTAACATCTCAATCTCATAACATTTATTAAAACTCGTACTCAAAAAATTGAGACATGTATCTTTCATAAAAATAATTATTTTTTCGTGATAAATTATAATTAACTGATAAAAAAAATATATAATTAATTCATGTACTGTATTGATTAATACATGAATTAGAGGCTCAATGTTATTAAATCTAAACTTAAGTTGTACCATATAAATTTTATATACAAAGCAAGGTAACACGGTGAGTACATATTGCCATATTCAAGCTTTATTTAAGCTCCATGTGTGTAATTTACATGATTTACCAAATAAACTAATTCGAACGAGCTTTTATAGGGGATGGGATCCCAAGTCCTTTTATAGTAGCTATCATATATAATACGGAGTTTTTTTTTTTTTTTCTTCTTATGTTATAAAATAACCAAACGTTAGACCAGACTTGCCTATAGCTTCATTAATATTACCCGCTTCATTATATTTTTATTTTTAAATCAAAACACCCCAAGGTTGAGGGTAACTTGTAAATAATTCAAATAAAATAATATTTAATTATGATCCATGTCATCCTTTATGCATATAGTATATAGGGAGGAGAGGAGGACATATAGAAATTTGAAGAATTTTTGTTGCAACTTCTTGACCGTATTTTTACTCCAACTATCTACACATTCATCTGTATCTTTAGATACTTCAGTCGATATGTATAGAAAATGCAAAATCCAAGATTCGACACTGAAGAAGGTTTGCGTTTTCGAAATTTCTGATTTTTCATTTTCCTTGGGGATTTTTTTTTTGTTTTTCTTAACCTAATCCAATTTCAATAAACTATTTTGTGTTGCATTTTGATTCTAGAATTCACTTAATCAACTGTCTCGACATTTTAAAATACTACGGTGAAAAAAAGTTGTGGTCATTTACGGATATTAGGTTGTATTTATTTATCTGATTGATGTACTATATTATTGTGCCTATAATGCAGAATGTGAAAATTTTTAATTTTTAATTTTTTTTGTATCCAATATATTTGATCAAATGCGTAATTTAAACTCACCAGAATCTAATCCGGTGGAATCTCTTTATCGGAATCCCCTATGAATTCCGGCGACAAAAAACGCCTAGTTTTGTACTCCGAGTGACCTTGCCTCTTCTCCGATTCTCCTACCTTTAACGTGCTTGTGCACGGTTGTATAGTTTAAGGGTTAATGTGTTATTTGGGTGTGTGTAGAATGCGAATCGGTAGAGTAACAACTTAGTAAAAACTGAGGAGAGAATTTAATTCTCTCTCCGCAAGACAAAATTGCTCCGCACAGTACACGCAGTTCGATAGCAATCCTCTCCAAGATACAACAGTTGAAACGATTACGAGTTCTTGTACTAGAACGTCGTAATACCGGCGAACTTACTTGATACTCGGGACTTGAGTTTTCAAAAATATACTAGTATGTATGAGATGATTTGCTATGAAAATCGAATGTCTTAAACCAAATGAGGGGGGCTCTATTTATAGTTTCCAAGGGTTCCCTTGAATGGATGTGACTGTAGACAAAATGAAGGCTTTTGGTTGAATAGACACATTTTGGATGAATTAGAGTCTTTTGGCAAATAGACACCTTTTGGATTAATAGGAGTCTTTTGATTAATAGGCACCTTTTGGGCATTAATTATCCATTCAATTTTTTATTTAATTAATTACATTAATTACCAAAATAATTAATTACCAAAGTAATTAATTATTCCAACATAATGTGCGTGGTTTATTTAAAAGGAACATATGGTTTTTGTTTTTTCCATAATATTTGTAAAGATGAAGAAAGAATGAAGGTAAAAGATGAAGGACATGAAGGTGATTTGAAGAACTCTCAAAGTGGCTAACGGATAGTCAAAAGCGTGCTTCTTTACTTTACGTTTTTATTAGTGCTAGTTTGGTAGTTTAATTATAGTTAGTTATTAATGTTTCACTTCCTTTACTGTTTTACTGTAGGTAAAGGTAGGACAGTAGTATATAAGAGTGTAACTCTTCTTCAGATCTAGATCGAGAAATGCGAATCAAAGTATTTTGCATTTATCAATGAAATTCCTCTTCTGCAATTTATCTATTATGGTATCAAGAGCGCAGGTTCGTTGTTCCTCACTCTAATTTTCTCCTCAGCTAAGAAAATTTTATCATGCCGCCACGTCCGATTCCTCCTCGCGAATTACATGGTGAATTTTCACCAGATGATCCACCGCCATCGAGTCCTCTTTACATACATCTTAGTGATAATCCTAGTATAATTTTAGTTGTTGAATTGCTTTGTGGTTCAAACTATGTAAACTGGAGTCGTGCTATGAAAACTGTTTTGCTTGCTAAAAACAAATTGGGTTTTATTACTGGTAGTGTTAAGAAACCTATAGATCTACTAGATCCGAACTTGGCACACTGGGAAAGATGCAATGGGATGGTTGTGTCTTGGCTGCGCAATTCTGCGGTGCCGCAGATTCGTTCTAGTTTAATATACTTGGAGAATGCTGCTCAAATATGGACAGATCTTAAGGATAGGTTTTCTCAAGGAAATATAGCTAGGATTTATGGATTGAAACAACAGCTGTATAACTTGAGGCAAGGTTATAATGATGTGAATACATATTATACTGATTTGCGTATAATCTGGGATGAATTTTTGGATTTTCAACCGAAATGTTGGTGTGAGTGTGGTGAATGTAGATGTAACAAGTCAGGAAGGTGGAGAGATCACCAACAAAATGACTTTGCAGTTCACTTCCTTATGGACTGAATGATGCTTATTCAGCTATTAGGTCACACCTTCTTAGTCTTGATCCATTTCTTTCTTTGTCCAAGATCTTCTCCTTGGTACTTCAGGAAGAGAGGCAGAGAAATATTGGTATTGTTCCTAATTCAGTAACTCCACACATTAGTGAATCTCCTGGTCTCATCAATGTTGCACAGAGTTTTGGGAATAGAGGAAGAGACAAGTTGTTTTGTACTCATTGTCAGAAAACCAATCACACTATAGACAAGTGTTTTCAACTGCATGGTTTTCCTCCAGGAT
Organism: Mentha longifolia; assembly: GCA_001642375.2. NCBI lineage: Eukaryota > Viridiplantae > Streptophyta > Magnoliopsida > Lamiales > Lamiaceae > Mentha > Mentha longifolia. The sequence goes on along the minus strand of CM038112.1, from coordinate 20,919,776 downwards.
TTGGTAGAGGCAGAGGCCGTAGTCCTCATGGTGATACTCCAGCTGGTGCACAGAGGTCTGTGCATCATGTAGGGGCTCAGCTCAATAGTGATGGCTCAGTAGCTTCTCAACCCTTTTCTGTTAACCAATCTTCTCCATCTCCTAACCTTGTTTCTGCAGAGCAATGCCAACAGCTCCTATCCTACCTTCAGTCACAAATCCAAGGCCACAACATCACTGAAAGTGCTCAAACCAGTTCTTCTACTGGCTCTTCAGACTTCAATGCATCCTTTAGTGGTATGTTTTCTCTAACACCATTTGTTGCTACATCTATAGGCTCTGAGTCACAATGGTTAATAGAAACTGGTGCAACACACTATGTGTGTTGTTTAGCTTCTAAATTTCATTCCATGACTAATGTTGTCAATGCTTTCCTTACTATGCCCAATTCTCAAAAAGTTCCTATATCAAGTATAGACACAGTTTAGCTTTCACCCTCTCTTACCTTGTATTATGTACTTCATGTACCTAGTTTTTCCTATAATCTTCTCTCTGTGAGTTGTCTAACTTCTACAAGCTCTTGCTCAGTCTCTTTTACTCATGAAAATTGTTTCATTCAGGATGCTTCCAAGGGAATGCAGATTGGGATGGGTAAAAGAGCTGGCAACCTCTATGTCCTTGATCTTCCTCAATCCAGTTTTATTCATTCTAGTGTATCAGCTGCAATAGGTTTTGATGTCTGGCATAGCAGACTTGGTCATTAGGAACTGAAAACTCAAGATTCTATCTCCATCTTTGTCTATGAAACATGTAACTCATGACGTTTGTGAAATTTGCCATCTATCTAAGCAAAAAAGACTTAGTTTTTCCTTGTCTGATTCTATTGTTTCATCAATCTTTGATATAATACATTGTGATATTTGGGGACCTTTTAACCCTGTCACCATTCATGGGCATAAGTATTTTTGACCATAGTTGATGATTGCTCAAGATTTGTTTGGACATATCTACTTGTGCATAAAAGTGATGTGTCAGCCATTCTCTCTCAATTTTTTTCAACAGATCTCCACTCAGTTCCATAAGTCTATTAAGATTCTTAGATGTGATAATGGTCCAGAATTCAATCTCCCTCATCTTTTTACCAAATTTGGCACGGTTGTGCAACACTCTTGTGTTGAGAGACCTCAACAAAATGCAAGAGTGGAAAGAGAACATCAACACCTCCTTAATATGGCAAGAAGCCTATACTTTCAGTCTCACATCCCTCTCACCTATTGGGGTAATTGTGTTTTAACTGCTTCATGCCTCATTAACCGCACACCCTCCTCAGTTCCATAACTATCCAACAAAACTCCTTTTCAGATTCTCTTCAACAAACCTCCACAGTATAATCATCTTAGGATTTTTGGTTGTCTTTGTTTTGCTTCTACTCTTCTCAGAGACAGAACTAAGTTCTCTCCTAAAGCCATCAAGTGTGTTTTTCTAGGATATCCTAGTGGCTACAAAGGGTACAAACTATTAGATTTAGCTACTAATAAGACTTTCATTAGCAAGGATGTTACATTTCATGAAAACGTCTTTCATTTCTTTATTCATCATCTTCTATTCCTGACTTTCCTTTAGTCACACCTTTAGTTCTTCCTTCAGCTCCATCACCTCTCTTTGATCCTACTCCTAGCTCAACCCCTCCCCTTTCACATTCACCTCCTTCTTCTGTACCATCTTTTCCTACCGCCTCATCTGGGAGACAAGTGAAAACACCTGCATACCTGAATGACTACATCTGTGGTGCAATTCAAAGTACTTGCACCTATCCCTTACATTCCTATCTCAATCTATCCAATCTTTCTCCTTCCTACTCAGCCTTTATTTGTGACATCACTGTTGTGCCAGAACCTTGTACATACACACAGGCAGCAGTGTATCCAGAATGGAGGGCAACCATGAAGGCTGAACTTGATGCTTTAGACAGGAATAAGACATGGTCACTAGTTCCTTTACCACAAGGGAAAACATCTATTGATAGTAAGTGGATCTTTAAAACCAAATTCATGTCTGATGGCAGTGTTGAAAGGTATAAGGCTCGACTAGTTGCTAAGGGTTCACACAACAGGAAGGTGTAGATTATTTGGACACATTTTCTCCTGTAGCCAAGCTGTCTCTGTGAAACTTCTACTTGCCATTTTTTGCAGTCAAGGGTTATCACCTTGCACATTTAGATATTAACAATGATTTTCTGTATGGTGAGTTGACAGAAGATATCTATATGCAGCCACCTAAGGGCTTACTCACTCAGGGGGAGCAAACTAACTTGGTTTGTAAACTGCACAAATCACTTTATGCCTTAAAGCACGCTTCTCGACAGTGGTTTTTCAAATTCACTTCAGTTCTATCAGGATTTGGTCTCATTCAATCCAAAGCTGACCATTCTTATTTCTATTTACATAATGATGGTGCTTATCTTGGCATTATTGTTTATGTAGATGATATTTTATTGGCTTGCACAAGTACAGGTCTTCTGCAGCAGTTCAAGGACTACTTGAAGCAACATTTCAGCTTCAAGGACTTGGGCAAACTGAAGTATTTCTTGGGTCTGGAGATAGCACAGAATAACAATAGGCCTCTCTATTTGTCAAAGAAAATATGTTCTCGACTTGCTCAATGACACAGGATTTCTTGATTGTAAACCTTCCACTGTTCCTATGGATCCTACTATTCACTTTCAACAAGAAGGCTCTCCCGCCCTTCTAGACATCAAATCTTACAAAAGGCTCATCGGCAGACTACAGTATCTTTGCTACACCAGACCTGATATCACTTTTGTCGTTAATCGCCTCAGCCAGTTCTTATCCCATCCTACTAAACAACACCGCAAAGCTACTCACAAGATTATTCGCTATCTCAAGGGTTCTATTGGATTGGGATTATTCTATTCCACTTCTTCTCCTCTTGAGGCCAGCATCTTTGCTGATGCGAATTGGGGTACTTGTCCCGATACTTGTCGATCTGTTTTTGGATTTTGCCTTTTTCTTGGTGATTCTTTGATCTCTTGGCGATCCAAGAAACAAAAGGTTATTTCTCATTCTTCCGCTGAAGCCGAGTATCGAGCCATGTCTCAAGGCGCATGTGAAGTTTCTTGGATTGATGTCTTACTTGTTGAATTTGGAATTCTACGGTTGAAGCCTATCCCATTGTTCTGTGATAATAACTTCGTTGTTTACATTACTTCCAACCCTGCGTTCCATGAACGCACGAAGCATATCGAGATCGATTTTCATAGCATTCGAGAGCGGTATTTGAGTGGTTTAATTAAGCCTCTACATGTCAGCAACGATCACCAGTTGGCTGACATATTTACTAAACCACTCTCTGCTTCTCCCTTCTCTCGGATTCTTGGCAAGATGGGATTGTGTGATATTCACTCCCATCTTGAGGGGGAGTGTAAAGATGAAGGAAGAATGAAGGTAAAAGATGAAGGCCATGAAGGTGATTTGAAGAAGAACTCTCAAAGTGGCTAACGGATAGTCAAAAGCGTGCTTCTTTACTTTACGTTTTTATTAGTGCTAGTTCGGTAGTTTAATTATAGTTAGTTAAAATGTTTCACTTATTTTACTGTTTTACTGTAGGTAAAGGTAGGACAGTAGTATATAAGAGTGCAACTCTTCTTCAGATCTAGATCGAGAAATGCAAATCAAAGTTTTCTGCATTTAACAATGAAATTCCTCTTCTGCAATTTATCTATTAATATTTTTATTGTTTTATTGTTGGTAGCGGTGTTTTAAAAATCCCCGCCTAACTAGGCCCGTCTTGGCATTAGGCAGCACCCCATTGCCCGATTAATGTTAAATTTGAGTAGGTGCTAATTGCTAAGCGGCACCCTATTTATCGGCCGATTAAAGCTTAGATAGTCTCTAGATGTGAATTAATCCATACTTATGTCAACTAAGAGTTCTTCTATACATTTATGTGACTATGAAGTTTATGTGAAGACTATGAAGTTTATGAAATTGGGCTATTAATTATCAAAAATTATGTTTATATCATAAATTTGGTGATAAAATTATGAATAATATATGTTGATATAGTTTGTAGCTAATGACATGGAGTAAAAATGGTAAAAATAGGTATTATGGTTCTAATCCCGCCTAGGTTCCACCTAACCGACTAGGCGATAAACCCCTCTTCACTGTCCGACTAGCGTGTAGTGATTTTTACAACATTGGTTGGGAAGGAATCTAGAACCTAATTACCGAGGAACATCATTTTCTTTTGAAATGAAAAGTGATGGCCCATTTGAATGAATATTTTTTTACATCTATTGAAAAGCTTGGATATCTTTTTTGCATTATATTTTAAATTTTCTCCCATATTAATATACTACCTCCATCCCACCTAATTGTCCCATTTCACTTTTTGACTTTTTTCGGCACGCATTTCCACCGAAACCTAGTACGAGTTTTAAAATATAATTTTAAAGTATCGTTTCTTTTACGAGATACTATGACACTCATAGTATCTCGTAAAAGAAACGATACTTCAAAATTATATTTTAAAACTCGTACTAGGTTTCGGTGGAAATGCGTGCTGAAAAAAGTCAAAAAGTGAAATGGGACAATTAGGTGGGATGGAGGTAGTATGAGGTAGTGACTTTTCTAGCCACTTTAGGATAGTTTTTACAATATTTATCAGTAGGATAGTTTTTTAACAAAACTACCCAAGTTTCAAGTCAATGCCCAAAAATGCCCCTATGACAACTTTTTCCCCTTTATGACACATTTCTCTCTCCCCACCTACTTTCTCCTTTTTTATCTCTTTGCAGATTTTGTCTTTTTGCAGATTTTATTTTATTTTTCTTTTTTTTCATTTTTTTTTTGTTTTTGTTTTGTTTTTCAAACTGTTAGAAAATACGAAATTTATATTTTTTACAAACAGTAAGGAGGTACGAATTTGTGAAATTCGTACCATATTTTGAATTGTTGAATTGCTTGCTTTCAACGAGGTACGAAATGTGAAATTCGTACCAAAATCGAATAAGAATTTTACATTTATATAATTATTATATAGTTATTGGTACGAATATGAGTCAATTCGTACCTATTAAATGTAATATAGTACGAATTGCATAAGTGAGTGTGAAGTTTTTGGTACAAATATGACTCAATTCGTACCATTTACCTATGATATATTACGAATTACAAGAAATAACAGAAAAATGAATTACGATTACCTATGATATATCACGAACTACGAATTCGTACCATCTATTTATCAAAAACAACAAAAAAGAGAAGAAAAAAAAAACGTCAAACTTTTGCAAGTATGTACTTGAAAAACATCAAAATCTTCAAATATAAAAATTTTGAAAATTTGTACCATCTGTTTATCATGATTACCTATGATATATCAATAATTACAAATTCGTACCATTTATTTATCATGAAATGTGAAATTCGTACCAAAATTGAGTAAGAAATTCATATTTACATAAATATATGATTATTGGTACGAATATGAGACGATTCGTACTAATTAGCTGTAGTAAAGTACAAATTGCATAAGTAAGTATTAAATTATTGGTACAAATATGAGTCAATTCGTACCATTTACCTATGATATATTACGAATTGCGAAAAAAACAACAGAAAAACGAATTACGAATGACGATTACCTATGATATATCACAAACTACGAATTCATACCATCTATTTATCAAAAACAGCAGAAAAACGAGAACAACATCAAACTTTTCATTCATTCATGCGTAATTGTAGTCAATTCGTACCATTTACCTATGATATTTTACGAATTACGAGAAAGTAACAGAAAAATAAATAACAAACACCGATGATATATTACAAATTACGAATTTGTACCATTTATTTATCAAAAGACAGCAGAAAAACGAGAAAAAAACTAAAAATTCTACCCTAAGAAAATTGAGTGGGGACTTTTAACAAACACCTTGTGGATGCAATTACTAAAAGTTCTAGACTCCCAAGATTAGGAGTCAAAATTTGAAAAAAAACAAAAAATGCCACTACCACCAAAAATTACCTAATGCTAGGCCGAGTTTCCGACTTGTACAACCTCGACAACGACAGCGCCGTCGTCATCGCCGTTGCCGAGGAATCATACGTCCTTCTCGCCCGGTCCCGCTGGATATGCAGAAACATCGAGCTGCTACAAACCTGGAACTCGACGGCGTCTCCCACAGCATAAACGTCGGTGAACCGCCGGTGAAACGCAAGTAGGAAAAAATGAAAAAAAATCGCTGCTATCATATTTATTGATTTTGCTGCTCTTCTTTTTTATTTTGAAGTGGGTTTTCAAATTGCGTGAGGAGAGAGAGAGAATAGATGGTTTTGAATTCACTACTTCTTTCCAAATGTATGAGGTATAGAGATAAAATAGAAAGTTTTGTGAGAGGGGGTTTTGGGATATATATATATATTAGGGGTATTTTGGGGTATCTACTTGAAACTTGGGTAGAATAGTTAAATTGTTATCCTAGTGATAAATATTGTAAAAACTATCTTAGGGTGGGTAGAAAGGGGTATTTTCTCTTAATATATACTCTGTGAAAATATATGATGTAAAAGATATTACTCTCTCAATCTCATTAATAATGTGACATTTTTATTCCGATTGAATTTATCATAATAATAAAATGACACATAATTAATGGGACGAAAAGCATATAATTTATTTAAAAAATTAATCTAGTCAATGGATACCGAAATATGTCAAGATAAGATTCAAACGGAATAAAAAAGAATAAAGGTCGGAGGTCTCCTAAAAATGGACCGCCCTCCAAAGTCCAAAGTTACATTCCCTTTTTTTATTTTCTTTTTCTAATTAGTGAAGACTCGGTCTAATATTTGGACCAACATGCGGGTGAGGAAGGCCGGGCCAATTTTCGAGAAGCTCTAAATATTTATAGCATTTTTATACTCCCTCCGTCCCTTTTAAGTTTAGTCATTTATTTTCGACATTTGTGATGAGCGTTTTCAAGCGTTTTAATAATGAGTTTATAATACTTTTTTTTTAAAAAAAATTTACGGGATACTACAACACTCGTAACATCTCAAAAGAAAATATTTCAAAATTTATTTTAAAACTTATCATCAAAATACTTAAAAACACTTACTACAAATACTATAAAAAGAAATGACTCAACTTAAAAGGACAGAGTACTAGGCTATCATGTCATCATGTTGTTTTTAGAATGGTCAACCCAATCGATTTCAGCAACTTTAATGTGCATTGGGTTCCATCAATTGGGTCCGTGGGAAATGTAAATTTGAAACAGCCCAACATAACTAAACTCTTTGATTTTCGGTCCCATAGCTTATATTTGCAACCTATTTTCTTTTTCTTTTTCTTTTTCTTTTTGTAACGAATTAATTTCTAAATTATTTAATTTTTCTTAATTGTATTCCAATTTATTCGACATAGTAATTAAATGTCTAAATTTTAATATTTTTGCAATTGTGTTTTGAACATTAATTTTTGGCAATGAAAAACACCCTCAAGAAACCAATAATCGAATTAGATATTGAAAAAAAAAAGCCAAACATTGATAAGTTATTTATCCATGTCTTAGTTTTCGGCTTGCCCACGGGTATTGTTCGTCGCCGAAAATTAAAATTCATAACACGATTGTAAAAATGTTGATAGTTTGGACATTTAATTTTTATTTCGTATAAAATTAAAATATAATTATGAAAAGTTAAATAGTTAGACAATTAAATTGTTGGTTAACCCTTATTTTTTATGGATCGAGACCTAATTTAATCGATGACGTCTTTGAAATTCACATTTTTGCTACCTCTAGGTAATATTCTTAACATTAACTATGTGAGCCTGAAAATGTCTATACATAGTTAAAATCACCTGTCCTAAATCTAACTAAAAAGTACTACATCTATGAACAAAACAATAATAGTTGAAGTAACAAAATTAGTATTACAACAAGGGAGCAAATTTTAAGCAATTCTCACACTCAATAGACAAAAAATAAGAAACATCCCAATTAACTACTGTGTCTCAAACAATCTTGAAACAATTTCTTGCAAAAGGTTAGTTAAGATTTCTGAGCTTAAAGCATGGAATCTATGTTCTTGCTAAGCTCCTCCAGTTTCTTCAGTCTCAGTTTCTCACTTTCAGTTACCAACTGTCCAATAATTTCATCATCACAAAAATAAGAATATAAATACTTAATGAGTAGATGTAATACTCCGTAGATTAGTACAATTCAATAAACTATTTACCTCAACTAGTTTGGCTATCAGCTGCCCCTTTTCCCTGTTCTTCTCAGTAAAAGCTTCAAGTGCCTCTTTGTATTCCTTTTCCTGTCAATTTTTAATCATCTCATTATTTTTTTTTCTTGCCACATTTCATATACTATAACTCTATTTCAGATGCAAGCAATATTAAGCAAGAACTTTGGTGAAAGTAGCTAAAAGATACTACTCCGTCCACGATCTTTAGACACAATTAATTATAATACTTTAACATCTAGAATGAGAACTTATTAAAAATTAAAAAAAATATTATTATTATTATTACTACACCTAAAAATTCAAAAAAAAAAAAAGAAAAAGAAAAAGGAAAAAGATCATATAACTTGAAAGTAATAATTTTGATACTTCACCTTCTTCTGGCAACTGATTCCCAACGGTTTCAAGTCTCGGTTAACAAGGTCGATTTTCTTACGAACAATCGCTACATCTTTCCTCATTGGATCATGCAAACCTTCAAGCTCCTACTAGATTGTAATGCAACAAAACAAAAAAATTGAAAAAAAAAAGAAAAAAAAAGTTGAAAAAGTTGAAGATGATCAAACTCCATTTTCTCCATTTTTCATGATGATCAATGAGAAATTCAAGCTTACTTCACGGATTTCAGCAAGGCGCTTCGTCTCTTCCTCCACGCGCCCCAGCCGCGCCTGGACTTTGTCTCTCACCTCAACCTTCCTTCTCTCTATCTCTTCTTCCTTTGCACGAAAGGCAGTAAGGGCAGAGCGCGTCATTTCCTCGTCTCTGTCTTCGTTTAACAAATTAGGGCTGCCTACGTGGCTGATCATGCCGGAGTTCTTCATCTTTAGTGCCATTTTTTTTCCTCAAACTGCAGCCTACTAATTATGTTATGAAGAAGAATTTATACTTGTAGTATGAGTATCCTCTCTTTTGTTTGATCTTTTGCTTTTTTATGCTTTGGAGTTAATGATGAGTCTCTTCTCTTTCCTCCTCTTTACAAATGCTTAAATATGGTTGTGAAGCTAGCTTCATAACAAATTTTGAAAGGAAAGAAATGACCGATGTGCCCTACACCTCATAATTTAATTTATGAGAAAATGTTAGTATATACTATATGCTACTAAAACATAATTCTCCAGCTGAAATTGTTGGTATTTTACATATATGTTTTCTTTTTTTATTATTTAAAATAATAATAGTAATAATTTACTATATGAAGATAAGTCTATCCATAGGGGCATCTTCTGGTGAAGATACTGTTTTCTTAAGTAGGTATGCTGCAAATTCTACTAACTACTGCACTTTGTATGAAGTGGATTCTCAAGTTGTTTACAAAGTTACCAAATATAAAAAATAAAATATGACAATTGATGTGGCATTTGTTGAAGGGTCTCTACTAGCTAGTAAATCATTTTATATCTTTAATAAACTAGAGGTACAAAGCTTCATGCCTCTATTCATTGCCCTCCTAAATTCAGATGTGATCAAAACTTTTACACATTTGAGGTTAATTTTGTTTATTTATTTTTATTTTTTTAACTCTAGGGGCTACAATCTTTGTACGTACTACAATTTGTTCCAAGGGGGAACTTGGTATGAAAGTCTAGTTGTCTAAATAGACAGTAAGAGTTTACCTAACTAAACATCAAAATGGAAATAATTTGAAAGAGTTAGGTGCCAAGACAAAGTAGGACACAAATCTCTCTATATCAGTTAATCATTATTACTCTTTCAAGCTGAGGCTTCTTTCACAAACTTCTAACTTTTGCAACCTTTTTTTTTTTTTTAAATTATTATTATTATTATTTTATTTTTATTTTTTTCTGAAACCGTGTTTTCTGTTAAACATACAGATTTGGATTGAGCAGAAAATACACAGAAATCGACAGAAAGGAAAGATTGTTACTCTTTGCTTCGACTATTAATTGGTTAAAGAACCTTAGTTTGAATGAATGAATAATCCTTGCTACTTTTAAGATTGCGCTTTGAAATATTTTAATTGTGAAGTTTGTACTAATTATGTAACAATTGAGAACTTATCTTGCGTAAAGCAGATATTGTCTGTATTTCATATTGCAAAACCGTCCTTTGGTTTTGTATTTTCATCATTTATTTAGGCCCACATTTATTCTGCATGTTATAGCATATAATCTTTTTGAAAGCAGTTAGTTGTATGAGGCAGATCGTCTAAATTTCACACAAAAAGGTTTAAGGAATCAAATCTTTCTTTTCTTTTCCTCATTAATTAGTATCTATTCTTTTCATTAGAGGCATTCATTATGGTCCTTGTAGTTTTGTTTTTTTTTTTTTCGTTACACTTCCCACTATGATTTAAAGTATTTTTCCAATTAAATTTACATTATGGAAGAGATTATTTAAATTAAATCAATCTGTTCTTATGAAGTAGACATAATAATGTTTAGTTTGGAAAATCATTTCCTGCTATCATACAAAATGCAGCAAACTAGCAGTATAAACCAAGATAAAATCAAAACTCTAATTAATAACTCAGGGAAAAAGAAAAAAAAAGAGTTGAATCAATATACAAAAAAGCAAAATATATAACAATTTGATACACCGAGAATAATGAATAATATTAGAGCTATACAACACAAGAAAAATGGAGAAAACGCCTAAAAAATATGCACACAGCCTGTGATGTTTAAATAACTACATACTATATTGTAACAAACGGGAAACCTCTATCTCCTTTGGAAGTTGAGGTACTTGATACCGTAGGCGAAAACGAAGAAGAAGAGGAGAACCCATCCAACATGAGCAATCACAACAGGTATGAGGAAATCATGATCATATCCCAAATTATTTTCAAGGAAATCTTTAACCTTCATCTTTCCAAGGTTGCCAGGGAGCTCGATTTCGCGTGAATCATCACCTACCAGAGATGCGAAGAGGCCGTAGATAGTCCATGCAACCGGTGAAGCCCAGTAGTACCACCTCCACCAGATTGGGATAAGCTGCATTCAACCAATAACAAATACTACTATTAGTACTATATTACTGCAAAATATTGAATATATGAAAATATATTGTGTTGTGTCATTACCGGACGTGGGATGAGGAAACCGGAGAATAAGTTCCAGAAGCTGAGGAAGAAGGAGGAGACGATGGCAGCGATTTGGAAGCCGGGAGTCAATGCAACAACCATCATTCCATACATTGAGAAGTAAGTGAAGCACATGAACATGAAGTAGTAGAAATAGAAGAATTTCTCAGCATTCCATGGGAATCCAATCATGCTGAACAGAATGAGACAGTAAACGAAAGACTGAATCGCGATGTAGACAGTCTCTATCGCTACCTGTACAAGCAAAAAACATGAGCACATTAATAATTATTTTCTTTTTCATGATAGTTGAAATAGCAAAAGATATATATTCTGTTGTTACCTGTGAAAATGCATAGGGCAACTCTGAATACATTCCTGCAGCTCTTTCGCGGTAGAAAACTGTTCTCTCGATTGCAACCACAGATTGAACTGCAGAACCATTCATAGCTCCAAGGAAAAACACTGCAGCATAAGCAGCTCCCAACAGATTCAGCAAGTCTTGCTGCCTAACTCTGTTGAGAAAAGAAGAAGGAAAAAACACACAATATTTCAGAAACTGTCTTAACACAATATGTTCTTTAACTAAGTACGATTGATAGCTAGAGAAAATTAGCTGGCTTACAGTTGATCCCCTTTCTTCCAAAAGATAACGCCAAACATAATACCAATGCCGACTGTGGTAAAAAAACGAATGGCGTTGAACTCTGAGTTTCTCCAGTATGACTGGTTTTGCTTCCAGAAGCAAGCATTGCATTGAGTTAAGAAGGATTGCGAAAATTGTGTGGGGAAGTAAAGGTCCTTCGACCCCGGAGCGGGAGTGGTTAGTTCCTTTATTAGTTCCTGGTTCCTCCTGTACATTAAGAATGTTCAAGAATAAGATTTCCAAACTCAGTAGTTAGTCACTTAGCAGAATGAGAAATATGAAGGGCACTATCTCATTTATCACTTACCGATAAAGGTCGGATTTGGCATAAATTTCTGCAAAATCAATACCAAGTTGAGTTTCAGCAGCAGAGGAGCTGACCTCCAACATCCAAGTAGCTGGATTGTGACCGTCTTTAATCTTCGGAACTTCAGGCACAGCCTACATAATAAAATGCATATCACTACAATATTTTCAAGGATTCGTTTGCTTTAACTCCTAAATATATATATTAGGAAAGCCGACCTCGAAATATTCAACAAGTTTGTGAGACTGGCGACCAAGAGGTCCAGCATATATAACTTGTCCTCCTCTCTTCATCAATAGTAGCTGCAACAAGAAGCAGTATTACTATAATAATATGCTATACACCTCTCTGCAGGAATACGAAGATCGTTTTCGAGTGTGTTCTTACCTCATCAAAAGCTTCGAAAATGTCTATACTAGGTTGATGGATAGTACAAACAACTGTTCTTCCTGTATCAACCGTGTTCCTCACTGTCCTCATCACAATTGCAGCAGCTCGTGCATCAAGCCCAGAAGTTGGCTCATCCATAAAAATAATCGAAGGGTTTGCAACTAATTCTACTGCAATAGTTAGCCTCTTTCTCCTTTCAGTCGAAAGGCCATCCACTCCCGGAAGTCCAACGATGGCATTTCGTATAGGATTAAGCTCCACCAACTCCATCACCTCCTCCACAAACATCTGAGAAACAATAAATGAAAGCCCAATTTCTCTCAGATAAGACTTAAGAGTCATATTTTTCTACCTACGAGGCTACGACATGTGTGTTTGATTACATACCTTTCGTGTTTCTTTCCTCACGTCTTTAGAGAGACGCAGCCATGCTGAGTAAAGGAGAGATTCGTACACGGTAACATAAGGCGAATGGATGTCGTTTTGTTCACAGTAGCCACTGACTCGAGCAAATGTGGCTTGATTCTTTGGGTAGCCTGATACATTTATGGTTCCCTCGATATAGCCCCCCGTCTTTCGGCCTGCTAAGACATCCATCAATGTTGTCTTTCCAGCTCCACTTACGCCTACTAATGCTGTTAGGACACCTGGTCTGAAAGCGCCACTAACATCTCGAAGCAACTGAAGTCTGTCTTCTTCCACCCCTTGTGTTTTCATTTCCTGATCATTCCAATAGCTTCTTATTAAGTTAGCAATTGATAAAGATATAGAATATGTTCTGAGAAAGGAGACAGATGTTCAGAGACAAAAAAAGAAAAACGTACAGCTGGCATGTCGACGTAGTAATTCACTTGACTGAAGGAGAGAGAGAGAGGCTCAAACGGTAAAACCATTCCTCTTTTTGGTTCACTATTTGCTGCTCCTGTACTAGTGTTTCTAATGGCCATTTGAACTCCTGAAGTCATCAATAAGTACCATTTTAGTTTCTAGGTCATAAATTATTCATGAAAAGAAGTGGCGCATATATACCTTCGAAATTTCTGTACATGTTTTCATGATTTTTCCCACTCTTCTTGTCACTGTCATCTGATATGATGGCCTTATTGTCACCCAAGGCTGAGAGTATCAAAGATGTTAGTAGGTTGACTGGGAATGAAATGTGAAATACGGAGTGAAAATGCAAAATTGCTTACGTTTCAAGTATGTCAAGGCGAGGATGAAGAAAACGTTGAATAGAAGAGAGAAAAAGAAGAGAGCGATGATGCATAACCAGTACCAAGACTCAGTAGTAAATAAACCTCTGTCCCTTAGAAGGGTCTTTCCAACAGTGTCTTCAGTTCCATTGATAGGCTAAATCAAAATTTATGGTTAAAAACAATGTTAGATTTGTTTGAATAATATTCAACAATTTGTCTGAAACTTACTGTACTCCATCTCTCCGAAAGAAACTCGTTGATGGCAATAGCATTCTGTCCGTACATCATAGGAGATGTATAATATCCCCATAACATCCAGTCCTTAATATCATCTGAAAATTTTCAAAAAGAATTGAATAGTTCCATATATCTGAATACAGCAGCACACTTCACATGAACATAAATTCCATCATTCGCTGACCTTTCGAAACAATGAATCCTCCCAACACGAAAACCAACAGCAAGATAAAGGATCCAAGAACATTTGCAACAACCATGCTTCTTCCAGCTGCTGCAATGAAACGAAACAAAGAAAGAGCCATTTGGTGCACCCCGATAAATGCCAATAGTTGTTTGAAAAATCTGCAAACGTGTAAAAATATAAGCATTAGACAAAACATCACATAGTTTTACTCCATAATCTTTGAGTTATAATTCTTCTTACCTAGCAGCAGAAGGTGCAAAGCCAATGGTGTAGTACGTAAGTACAACCCAAAGTCCGGACTCGACCACAGAAATAGGAATCCTAAGCACCCCAAATGGCAAAGCAAAGGCCCAAGCAGGAAAGAAAGAAGAGTCCCTCTGCTTATAAAACCCAGGAAGCCTAAAAACAGTCATTGCAAGCTCTTGCATTCCATTGAACATAACATTGATGAGACTGAAGAACAATGCACCCCAAAATTTAGGAGCGTCTTCGAGTTTACCAGCCTTCATCTCAGTCCTCAAGAAAACTGTCAAGGCAATGGTAGCCATTATTGTAATTTGTGTAGTCTTGAAGATGTACACGAACGAGCTCCGCTTCATCAACAGCCATTCTCTGGAGAAGCAAGCTCTAAAAAGCTCCCAGTTGGAAATACCGTATTTCTCCTTCACCAAAGCTGCAGGATGCATTTTTGACCTATCATAAGGCAATTTCAGTTCTGAAGAAAGTTGTTGCCCTACGTGGAAGGAATCGTAGCCTTCTACAAACTCAGGTACGGATACATAACGATAGTGCTGATCCTTCCTGTACCAATACTGCTCTTGATCCTTTCTTGAAGTCACTTCTTGAAGAAAGTCTGCAACTCCTTTCCTCTCTGGACATTTGAACCCCATGAACTCGAAGAATTCTAAAACATTCTCCCGTGGGCCCTGATAGACAATCTGACCGTCTGAAATGAGGATGACATCATCAAAAAGATCGAACGTCTCTGGAGCCGGCTGTAGGAGAGAGATAACCATGGTGACATCCAATATATGCACCATCTGCCTCATGAACTTTATGATTTGGAAAGTGGTGGAACTGTCCAACCCGGTCGATATCTCATCCATGAAGAATGCCTTCGCTGGCCCTACCAACATTTCCCCTGCATTTAGCAGAAAACGGAACTCCCTTCAAGTTTCAACTCTATCACTTTAACTTAATAAACTAAAGAGTTTGCATACCAGTTGTGACGCGCTTCTTTTGTCCACCAGAAATGCCTCTTCTCATCTCATCTCCAACCATAATGTCCGCACAAATATCCAACCCAAGAATCTGAAATATCCATATTCATGTCAAAAAAATTTGTTTTCGGTCAAAATGTAAGGTGCAATGGAAATCTAAAATGAACCTTGATGACGTAATCTGTGATCAAGCTTGTTTCTTGGCCAACAACAGCAGTAGCCTTCATGAATGCATCGATCTCAGGATCGGGTTTGATGCCAGCTTCTTTCTCTCTTCTTGACAGCTCAGTCAAGAGATCATACCTGGTTCCAACTCCTAAGCATCTACCTGAGAAATCCAACGTTTCACGCACCGTCATCTCACCATAGTGAAGATCATGCTGGCTGATATAAGCACAAGTTCTTTGAGGAACAAATTCATGAAATTCATGGCCACAGTAAGTGATTTTCCCAGTCACCTGTTAATGAAATTCAACATCAGCTATACAAACAGATATCCAAGGGAATGGAATCATCGAACAAAACGATAAAAAAGCATACCCTCAAGTCATCATCAGCTTTGCCTGCTAGAGCTTTGAGCAATGTTGTTTTCCCAGAACTTGGTGGCCCTAGAAGCAGTGCCATCCTGGAAACAAGATTCCATGAAAAACGTCTAAAAATTAAGGGAATATTTTCGAAATCGGATCATGGGGTATGAAGGCAAAGATATGAATTCTGCTGTGGGGCAAAGAATAAGCATATACCTTGATGGTCTTAAAACACCACTAACATCTTGAAGTATTTGAACAACCCTTTTCTTAGATGGAGACAGCCCAATCATCCCTATTGCAGCCTATTACATTTATTGATTGAGTACCAACTTAATTTCAGAAAATCTGATAAATTAAATTAACCATAGTACAGGAACAGAGTAAATTCATTATGTGAATCTTGTTTTACATTATAAGTAGAAGAAAGCAAACCTCAAGTGTATTAATTGTTGAGTTGAGCAGAGTTGGAAGTGCTCTTGTTCCAACATATGCATCTCCTTGAATACTCAGATTCTGGAATCTCACTTCGATTTGCGGAATCTCAATTCCCACCCTGTTTAAATTATCAAAACCCACCCCCAATTAGTTGATGCCCTAGAGAGAAAGAGAGAGAGAGAGAGAGAGAGAGAGAGAGAGAGAAAAAGAGAGAGAAGGAGAGAGAGAGACCTATCAGTTCGGTTCCTGAGGCTCTGGAGAAACTTCTCATTGTCATCCTCCACGACCCTAAGAATGCTGTCCATCAAAAGCTTCTTATCCTGCGCACCCAGGTTGGTAACGTCCACCTCCGTCTGCACCACCCTCCCATTGCTGAGCACCTGCTGCAGCATCCCCTTCCTCAGCCGGTCGTACGTCGGCAGCCGCTCTATCGCCGCCCATCTCAGCTCCGCCTCGTCGTCCACCTCCTGCCGCCGCGTGCTGTTCCTCGAGAACACATCCGGCGGCCCCTGCCATACCTCCTTTATGCTCTGCGAACGCCAGCTCCGCCGGCTGCTGGACGACGCCCCCAGCTCATCCCTTACCAGCGCCGCCGCCATTCACCGATTTATCACTCTCTTTTAGCTCGTACCCCGAATTCCAAACGCCGCTTTTAATTTACTGCCAAGTTTGTGCTATTCACAAACTCTGGAGATTCTCTTGGTGATTTTTGGATTTGAAGATTGTGAGAGAGAAAAATGGAGGAAGAAGCTATTTATAGTTATACTTATACATGCATGTGTTATGTGTATGGCCGCATGTGGCAGTTCATTTTCTATGTTTTTACTCTTTTTACCGACTTTCAATTTATTTTCTTATACTTTCTCAAAAAAAATATATATATTTTCTTTTGCGTTCTCAATAATAATAATAATAATTATATTATTATTATTATTATTATTATACAGCACGGGTGGAGTAGATGATTTTTTCTGGTCAGAAAGTAAAATTTTCCTTGGGCAACATATGGAGTAATACTAATATCTTTTCATTTCAAATTATTTTCTCTCACTCATTTTATAGTGATACTAATATTTTCTCATCTTTTCTACCTTAACCAGTGGAAATTATATTATAAAATAATACTTTCTATTATTTGGAGAGGAGGGATATGAAAAAGGGCGAAAAATATTACTTCCTCCGTCCCAGTTCACTAGTCTTGTATGCTATATTGGGCCGTCTCATTTCAGTAGTCATGTTTTTATAAAAGAAAAAAAAAATGAGCCAATTAGAAAGCATTAAACTCTAGTGGACCCCTCATTCCTTTAATTTTACACACTCTCCTAAAATTTTGTGCCGAAAAATAACAGGACTAGTGAACTGGGACGGAGGGAGTATACCACAATGTAGTCCCTATTTTTTTACATCATGTTTTCTATGATGAAAATTAAAGTTTACATCACTCCAAGTTGAGATGGAAATATTGTATAAATTTGGAGTTATAGAGGAAAAATTGATGTTAGGGAAAATTTTACTTCACTTTCCTACATTTTCTCTCAAAGAGAACACGCCTATTTCATTAGTTACTCCCTCCGTGCCACTTTTCTTGAGCTCAATTTGATAAATCTGAGTCTATTATAATAATAAAATGACTGAAGTAGAATGAGACGTAGATACTAATATTTATAAGTAATACCCTTTACAATAATGATACGGAGTATTAATTAATAAGCGTGGTCAAATTGGAAGACAAGGTACAGAGATGCCGTGCCGGCTGTTGAACCCTATATGCATCACGATGCAGGTGAAATCGTTAACGTTAAAGGGTGGAGTGATCGGGTGTTTCGTAGACACCGTGAGCCTCTAGGGGAAGTGCTCCCAATTGTGACGTGGCGATCTTACAATGGTGCATAGAAGTAGACTTGGTGCGCACCCACCCACGGAAACTTCTTCTCTCACGTAGTCATATTGTTTAATGCCTATTGCCTAATCACGTTGCCCAGTTTTGTTTCTATATTCTTGCATGTCTTGTGTTTCTTGACGTGTGTGTTGTCAATTATTTCAGTTTATATAATATAATGTCAGTTTCAAAATCCCAAAAACTCGGCTCTACTCTAAGCATCCAATTTTGAAAGTGTGTTGTCATGGGTTTGGATCCAACTTACTCTTTCCGTTTTTTTTAAGTGGCTTATTTTTTTTTGCACAATATCAATATATATATTATACGTTCCGATGCGGATTCGCAGTACGAGAGCGATTTAAGCGCTTACGTGGCACCTCCTACGGCCTCCGTTTCCTATTTATCTAAATTCTGAATTTTTATACATATTAAATCATTATTTAATATAATAAATTCGCATAATTAAGATTTCATCAATCTCTTATTACCATCCATATATATTTATACATATTAATTATTTATATATATATATATTAATATATTAATTATAATTATTATTATAATCTATTTATATTATACATAAAATTTAAAAATTTAATTATGAGAATTGGAGGATTCGAACTCATGATCTCTCACATAATAGGCTATGTTTTGTACCACTACACCACATCACTAAATAATACTTATTTAAGGCTTACAATATATACATGTATTGTTTAATCAGCTTCGAATCATTATCAACTACATTATGTTTATTTTATAAAATTATAAATATATGTTTTGAGTATAAATATATATAATATGAATATGTTTTATTTTATTTTATTGATTTTAACATGCAAACCATGACCAAAAAAATGTTTTAATGTAAATGGTGTTTTTGCTACTCTTCCCAAAATAGGAAAAAAAACAGAAAGGAAAGAAAAAGAAAGTAAAATATTTTGATTCGGGCTATCTAACACCATTTTAATTTTGAGGTGGCCCGCCCAAAACATTTTGATATTCTTTTAGTTTGTATCGATAACAACAATTGATAAATTTTTGTAACGAAAAATATATTTTATATTATTAAACACAAAATCAATTTTGAGGTGGCTCATTGGCCAATAAATTTTCTAAATTCTTTTAGTATGTATAGATAGTTTTAATTGTCAAATTTTTGTAACAAAAAATATATTTTTTAATTTAAAATAATTGACAATAATTAGACACAAAAATGAGCTTCGTGAGCAATTTTCAATTCGGATTGGCTAAACTTTTTTTTTTTTTTTGTTAAAATATTTTGGTCCTAATACTATATTGATTTTGAGGTGGCCCATTGGCCATGAAAAATTTTGTAATGGAGATTTCCTTCAATGATTTGATTTTTTTTATTAATACGTATAAATAGAGTACAACTACTCGATAATGGAGTACACCACATTAAACTATTTTTCTAATAAAATTTAATGCAACTTTGTAAAACATATTCTCTAACAAATTATCATAATACTATTTTTCAGTTCGGGTTGATCAGGCTAGCTGATTTTTAGTAAAAAATATTTTTGCCCTAACATTATTTCGGTATTGAGGTGGTCCGTTGGCCAAGAAGTTTTTTATTTTTTATTTTTTTTGGCTCCAATACTATTTCAATTTTGAGGTGGTCCGTTGGTCAAAAAGGTTTTAAAATGCTCTTATGTATTGCAGCATTTGGCCCAAACTGAGATGAGGTGCTTACAGGTGTCAAGGATCTGCCGTCCACGCTAGCAGCTGCCGAGGAGTTGGTGGACTTGAAGGCAGGTGACTCTTCCGAGCCCGAACATGGGGATGCATGATGTACTAAGGATAAGGGGAAAGGTTGGAACAAGAAGGCTTTTAACGACCCAGCACTGGTGATGCGGCGAGTCATGCTTCGCGAGCTGGGACATGCTTCGCGAGCTGGGACAAGCTTTGCGGTTGCTTCATATGTGATGAAGACCACCAGATACGGGACTGTCCGAAGTAGAAGGCTAACGTGGAGAGAAGTTGAATGGATATGGTCGCTGAATCAGTGGATGATGAGGCTCGGGTCACACACGATACAGTATATTTCGGGTATGCAAATGTTAGATGAAGGTCAAGACATGCCGAGAGTGGACCGTGTGGAGCCTAGGAAGGACATGGCGATGAAACAGCCAAATGTGAGCCGTGGTGTGCTCACGTATGAAAATATCTTGGCGGGAGCTGAGTCAAGCAACGGACGTGGTGTGCCGGGAGAACTCGCTTGTGGTGAGCGAGTTGTTGCTGAAAATGGATCGAAGACAAGAGGGTTATCCCACATGACGAGGACGTCTTCGAGTTTTGGTGAGGGAGGTTTGTTAGACCCTTAAATCAGCGAATGCAGCAGGTGTGCCTAGCCACGGGCGACTATATCCAATTTTGAGGCGGCCCATCGACCAATACTTTTTTTGCCTAAATTGGCATCAAGTGTGCATAGCCACGGGCGATTCATATTCGATTTTGAGGTGGCCTATTAGCCAATATATTTTTAAAATTCTTTTAGTATGTAACGATAGATATAATTGTCAAATGTTTGTAACAAAATATATATTTTGATTTTAAACCACCTGAGAATATATTAGACACAAAATTAGTTTTGAGGTGGTTCATTAGCCAATAAATTTTTAGAATTCTTTTAGTATGTATCGATAGCTATAATTGTAAAATTTTTGTAACAAAAGTGTATATTTTCAATTTAACACACTTTACAATAAATTAGAAATAAAATGAGAATCGTTTTAACAAATTATCATAATACTACTATTTTAATAAATATACAATAAAATAATACCCGTCGAGTTTCGACGGGATACAAACTAGTTTAAAAAATTAGAAAAAGGGATTATAGGTTAAAGGTGGTGTCCATCGTTACTAATTATGCTTTAAACAATATTAATTAATTACATGCATTATCTTTGAAGTGGCTAGTGTTTTGGATAACATGTGGGTGTTTTGGGGGATAAAACGAAACAGTGCCATATTTATGAAGAAAAACAACTCAAAATGGCAAATGAATCACTTCAAATGAGTATTTTGGTTTCTCTACAACAATTAGGATTATGATTACAATTTTTATATTTTCATTGGCTTTTTCACATGCTTATGACTCGATACATCATTTTCTTTTCTCTTTTTAATAAATCCTGCAGATAATTTTGTCCAGAAAATGCATGGAGTGTTGTTACCGGTTTTTGTCTTTTATAAGCTTAATTACATCAAAGTAATTCAAACTCAATGTTATTAGTAGTATATATTCTCGCGAAATATTATTATTAGATTGGAAATTAAATATATTATCGAGACATAAATAAATAGTAGTAACAATTTAGTTCGCATTTACAACTTACAAGTACGACGAGGGAAAATATGTTGTATTCATCCAAATCCGTCGAGAAGAATTAAATGTCATATAGTGGGTTGAAATATTGCTTAATACACAAATAAATTGATATCTCAATCTAAACGTTTTGGAACTCTAGAACAATATACGGAGTTTTTTAAATCTGAGAATTACTAACATTTAATGCAGTAAAGAGCGTGCCAAGTCGCTGTTAGCTGTAAGGAACTAATTTCTTCTATTTTAAACTGATTGATATCAAAACATTCAAAATTCGTTGTATGGTCAAATGATTCACTGATAACTAGTATAAAAAATCCATATATATGTAATTAATGGATCGGATTTCTAGATTTTGTGCTAGTCACATGGGCTAAGTTTTCTGGAAGGCAGATTTTTTGTTTTTGTTTTGTTTTTGTTTGTTTTTTTTTTTTTTTTTGGTAGAATTTGCAGATGGATCTTGTGGCATTTTACTTGACAAAGAATCTAATGGGCGTTGAGAAAAATAATAGCCAATACATTGTTCTTAGTTGGAACAGACGTTTTACTTTTAACGATATTAATATATAGTAATTCATTTGGTTGTGCACATTAAATACTTTAAAAATTACTAATATTCTTGGAATTGAGAGATTTTATTAATTAAAAAAAATATTAATATATTGATAAATTAAAAACTTATTAATTTAAAGAATATTTTTAAAATTTCATAAATATAATGTTAAGAGGAAAATAAAAGGTAAAAATCTCAAAAGATAGAACACCATAATTTTCTTTACAAGTAAATCAAACATCTTGTGAAATAGCTAATCTAACCTAGATGACTGATTTCTTTCTCTATCTTGGCACTTTCGCACTTGTGTTCTATTGTGCAACGCTCCCTTCTTTTATGAAGACTTTGTGCTACATATAGTACAGATACATTGGAATTATCCATTGAAGAGATAGTCGTTTGAATCTCCGCTTGTAGGGAATCTTGTTGTGAATCTTGCGGTTGGATGCGACTCTCGCAATATGTGAAGCTTTCATCGCTTGAGAGGACAGCTAGCTTCAATTTTCTAGGCACTCTGTAGGCAGTGGACATAGTCGTTGACATATCATGCAGAAAACTTGGATCACTTTTGGTGGTGGCAAATCTTGCAAAAATTGTCACACTCCTATTGATTGAGTATACTCCCTCCGTCCCCTAATAAAAGTCCTAACCTGAAAAAATACACAAACTAAGGAAGTATGTAAATTTACTTAACTAGCCCCTAATTATTACATAGAAAATTGGAAAAGTAAAAAATTTGTAATGATTACAGGGGTAAATATAGTAGTTTGGACTAATTTTTATCTAGAAACATGTGATAGGATACTTTAATTGGGAATAAAAATTTTAAAGGGTCGGACACTTCTTAGGTGATGGAGGGAGTATCTATTTTGTCCCATCAAATATACTTGCACAATTTGATCGTTTAGGTGCTCTGATTAAGGATGTCAGTGCGCAGTGTCTCTAAAGATGCCCCTATCAACCTTGACTAATTCCGTCAGTCTTGTCATTCTTTATTTTGGTTGTTGCAATCAGTGCGCTACTACTCTGCTGAAGGAACGAGTTGGCTGGAGCGCTTTACTTTCCCTGATGCGTTGGACTTTCTTGATATGCCTTGAGAGCTCATGACTTATCAGACCAACTTTGATCAGATCAATGGTTCCTCTGTTGATCAACGTATCTGGGATCTTTCTCATTGACTTCCTTTCACCATTAATCATGTGAAATTTCAATCTATTTTATAACTCCTCAACATAATGAGTTTCCTAACAGGTTTGATATCTTTTCAGGGTATGCAACGGTTTTGGAATCCAATCAAAATATCACTACAACAAAAGTAGTGACATAAAATTTGAAGAATTGTGATACTTATAAATGTCAGTAAAAAAAAATTGTGACAAATTTGAATGGGTAGCTATTACGCATGTCACAAAAATAAAAGCATATCATTAAATTTAGTGACATTTTTTAGTGTAGTTAATTTCTAAATAATTACACTTTTTTATGTCACAAAAGTATATAGATGCATGTGTAGTATTAGAATGAGTTTATGCTCTTGAAAATGTTCATGTAAATGTTCTTCAGTTGTAACTAGTTAGACAACTAAAGATGAGTTGTTAGTGAGGAGGTTAGTTAGTTGTAGATGAGCTGTCAATTAGCTCATGTGCACGTGTCTAGGATTAGCTTAAATACTTCTCTTGTGTAATTAGTTACATGGTTATTGAAATAATATCAGATCTACTTTCTCTCTCTCTTCTTCTCTCTTTCTCTCTCTTCTTGTCTCTTTCTTTGAACTTCTTCTTCTTCATTGTTCTATGAATCTTCATCCAGATTCTTCTAACATGGTATCAGAGCCAGGTTCCGATCATAGGACTTGTAGGTTATGATTTCTCTAGCCTTACAGTTTACTCCCTCTTCTGCTACCTTTATTGAGAGTTATTCGGATGCTGACTGGTCTAGTTGTCCAGATGATAGTCGTTCTACCGGAGGACATTGTGTTTTTGTTGGTAACAATTTTGTTGTTTGGAATGCTAAGAAACAAGGGGTTGTTTCCAGAAGCAGTGCTGAGTCAGAATACAGGTCCTTGGCCAACTTAACCACTGATATAGTATGGCTGCAAGCCTTGTGTAATGAGTTAGGAGTTGTTGTCAAAGGTCCTCATAAGGTGTGGTGTGATAATACCAGTGCAATAGCTTTAGCTTCAAACCCTATATTTCATGCAAGAACGAAGCACATTGAGGTGGGTGTCCACTATATGAGAGAAAAAGTCTTGGATAAAAGGGTGATGTAGGGCATGTGCCAACTCAAGATCAGATTGCAGATATCTTTACCAAACCGTTGTTTGAAGCCCGGTTTCTTCATCTCAGAGACAAACTGCAATTGAAAATATTGAGTTCTGATCATGGTTGATAATTGATGGGGGTGTATTAGAATAAGTTTATGTTCTTGAAAATATTCTTGTAAATGTTCTTCAGTTGTAACTACTTAGGCAACTAAAGATGAGCTGTTAGTGAGACGGTTAGTTATTTGTAGATGAGCTGTAAATTAGCTCATGTCCACATGGCTAGGATTAGCTTAAATACTTCTCTTGTGTAATTAGTTACATGGTTATTGAAATAATATTCAGATTTACTTTCTCTCTCTTTTTCTCTCTCTTCTTCTCTCTTTCTCTCTCTTCTCGTCTCTTTCTCTGAACTTCTTCTTCTTCATTGTTCTATGAATCTTCATCTAGATTCTTCTAACATGTAGATGTAACAAAATTTTATGACACTAAGCATGTAGCAAATTTTATGACATCTATTGGGTGTCACTAAAAATGTGTCACTATTCAGATCATTAATTTTTCCTTAACATTGTATCCAACAATTATGAATTATCATATGAAATATATCTAATAATTATTCATGATTAATCAAATGCTTAAACACTATTTCAGTAAATAACCACAATTAATACCCTCACTTATAATCTAAAAATATTATTAATTATAAAACTGATGGGACCGACCTATATATTCGTATAGGGGTTAGCCTAAAAATTGTTATTTTGATATTTTATTAAAATTGACGTTTTTTTGAATTGGCCTAAATCGAGACTGAGAAAATTTATTATTTTAAAAGTTTATTAATTTATCGAGTTGAAGAGGTTTTACTATATTTACATACAATAATCTCCATGTCCCACTTATAATAAAACATTTTCCATTTTAAGATGTTCCCTTGATAATGAGTCAGACCTAAAATGACAAAAAATAATATATTCATCACATTTATGTATTCCAACATAATTTGAACAATAATCCCACTAGCAACCAATGTCATAATTTTACAATAGATAAAAACTGGGGGAAATAAGAATGCCTCTATCATATTTTAATTTGTTGTAACTTAAAAAAAAATCCCCCTCGGGCACTAACCGTCTTCAAAATGTCAAACTGCATGGGTTATATACTTAATTCAATAAATCCAGGGTATGGTAAGATATATGAAGAAATTAGTTTTTATTTATAGCTTCTAGAAAGAATACAGGTTGGATAATAATTGCCCTTTCAAAGAATCCCCCTTTAATTAATTCGATAATAGTATTGTGTGTTTTTAAATCATTTATCACGATTTATGCCGGCTTCTCTCTTTCATATGCCGGCCTCATGATTGACGGTCAAAAGCACAGTTTAATTTATTTGTTGGAGAAATTCGGTTTCAGACTTATATGAATTTCGTTTAATCTAAAATTATTTAGAGTTGGATGATTATTAAAATTGTAACATCTAAAGTAACCCAGAGATTACCTTACCATTTGATAAATGGTAACCTCAATCTACCCAAAGGCGAAACGATCTTGACTTCAATTATTAAATTTTCTTGTGAAGAATTATCATTATTGTAAACTTAAATTGCAGAAGAACTACTATTTGTAAGACGTTTCCCCTCTCACCAATAGATCGGAGGTTTGAGTCATAAAGAGAGGAAATTGAGGACTATTGTTCATTCTTCTTTTTGTTGAAGAAGAAAAAAAACAAAAACAAACAACTTCTCTTGTATATCAAACTCTTCATTTTCGGCAGAGAACACCCAGTACATTAATCAAAATCTCAAAAAAGAGGACCAAAAAACAAATGCCTTGAAATCCTTGCTGCGAACGGTTCAGGGGCAGGGGTTCGTTAGGCCCAAATTCAAGGGTTTAGGAGGCCCAACTTTCTCTTATAATCCAAGCAAAATTTCAGGGCCCAAACGATCATTTTAAATAGGAAAAATTAAATATTATATCCTATATTATTGGTCTTTTAAAAAAACATATCCTGAACAATTATTAATTATAAAAAATGTGTGAACTATTTAAAACATAATAAATATACCCGTAATTCAATCGACAATGATAACGAAGAGATGTTGGATGAAATATTCGTGCAGTGGAAAGCAAAAAGATTAAGAAGAAATTTTCTCCTTCATCAAAGTCAAACAAAAAAGAGATTTGATTGGGATTTAAATTCATTAACAAATACATATACTACTTAGTTTTAGTTTTTACTCTTGTATTAGTATAATTTTTTTCAATTTTTTTTTCTCATCTTCTTGATTTCTAATATACAGAATTCATGTTTCACATTTTTCTATTAATCACTTTAATTCTAATTTTAATATTTCATGCAACAGTTGATCATCAAATATATGCAAACATGGACCATTATTCAAATATTAAGCTTAATAACAAATTGAATATTTTTTCTCGTACTAAAAGTGAAGCAACGTGTAAGAACATGAGCATGTTAGTATAAAGTATGTAAGAAACATCAAATACTCTTACTAAAATTATTTAATGCCACTGCAATTATCTAACAAAATACTCATAAGTTGAAAAAAACAATGCGTGGACAAATTCTTTAACTTGGATTCTTCACACTACTGTAGGCCGCGAGATGATTAAATCAAACTATAAAGATAAAGATAAAGATTTATTTATAAATTAAATCATAACTCAAAGACACAAAGTTACACAAAAAATCAATAAGTATACATATAGTAAATAATGGAGGAATGATATGCTATTCACCTCATGTGAGCACCATTTGTGGGCACCTATCGGCATTTGCTCACTTTAATATTATTTTGTTCGATTTTCTCGATTGTTTTATATTCTAATATCATAGAAATTAAAATTGAAATCATTAAACCTACAAAAAAATATAAAAATCGACACTTAATTTGTCATATTATCCATTTTTTGAAGTTTGATGGAAAGAATAATAAATCGAGTGTCGATTTTTATATATTTTGTAGGTTTAATGATTTCAATATTTATTTCTAAAGTACTAGAATATAAAACAATCGAAAAAATTGAACAAAATAATGCTAAAGTGAGGAAACAGCGATAGGTGCCCACGAATGGTGCTCACGGGAGGTGAGTAGCATATCATTCCTCGTAAATAATGAGTGTTGATATATACTTGCTCATTTTGTGTAACTTTGAGTTCTTATTAAAAAAATGTAATCTTTATCTATAAGTTGCATTTACTGGGAAAAAAGAAGAAGAAGAAGAAGAAGAAGAAGAAGAAGAAGAAGAAGAAGAAGAAGAAGAAGAAGAGTAGTTATAGATGAAAGGAGCAGTCATGGCGAGGGGTGATAAGGAGTGGCAACAGCAAAAAGATTTTCCTTTCTGAAAGAGCTAATGGCAGAGCTTTCTATCATGTCAAAATCCTGGGCACGGACACCCGGTGGCAGTTTCCAGTCAAAGTGGTAGAGAGGATTAGCTAAAGCGAGCCCAATATTAGGCGAAGCGAAAGGTGCCCCGGGGCACATTCTTCCCCCGCTCCCGAATGGCAGGTACCGAAAATCGTTACCGTTGAAGTCTAGGGTTGGTTGGTTGTGAAATCGGTCGGGTTGGAAGGCCTCAGGGTTATCCCAGTACTTAGGATCCCTGTGTATGGCCCACGTATTCACCACTATCTTCACTTTCTTTGGTATGGTGTATCCCTTGATTTGGTGTGGCTCCCTTGAAACTCTGGGAATGAGGGAAGCTTGAGGGTGGAGCCTCAGCGTTTCCATGATCACTAGCTTTACGTAGTTCAATTTGGGGATATCTTCTTCTTCGACGCTTCTACTTGTACCTTTTTCTTTCACCATTTCTCGTACTTCAGCTTGTGCGTTGGCCATCACTTTCGGATGCCTCACCAATCTGTGAGTGCCCAGTCTATTGTCGACGCTGATGTTTCAGTTCCAGCTGCAAATATGTCATGCATGCGTTCATTCATTATGAATAAATATAATGGTGCAGCTGGGGCTCGATAAGGCTCTGATACTACCATGATAGAATTTTATTTTATCTAAAAGCTCGAACTATTAGAGGGATATGGAATCTATTCATTTATATTATAATTCCTGATAGTTAAAGAGAGAGTATATCGAAAATAAAGTACTCACAAAAATAACAGCTTTGATGTTGTCATAGCCTATTGGAACCTCAAAGTCTCCACTTTCCTTAACCCTAAGGAGAACATCAACCAAGTCTTCACTACTCCCAGAGGAAAGGTCTTTCATGTGCATCTCGTGCTCCTTGATGATGTCATCAAGAATTGCGTCGAGCTCATGCTTCATGGTCGCCAACCTCCGCTTCGTCCCCCAGCTGAGAGCCCCTGCAATCTTGGACGACGGAAAAACATCTGCAATCAAGAACGACGACTCCGAAGCTTCTTTTGGAGATCCTGATCAACTTCTCCTTATCCTTGCACACCTTCCCATACACAGCGGTAGAGGCGATGGCGCTAATTAGAGAAGTCACCTTCTCCGTCAAGTTTACCATATCTCCGGCGGAGAGGCGGAGGGATTGGAGGAGGAGATAAACCTCTTCCCTCCGTACGGGGGCCAAGGAGCGGATGCTTTTGGCGGTGAAGAGTTCCACCATGCACAGCTTCCTCATCTGCTTCCAGTACTCACCGTAAGGGATGAGCGTCACAGCCTAGTAATCGTAGGTGAACATCTTTATGGCTATGCTCTCTGGCCTGTTGTTGAAGATGGGGTCGTTGAGCTTCAGTATTTCCTTGGTAATTTCCGAGGAGGAGACGACTATGGTGTCGAGCTCACCCAGCTTCATGTGCATTATCGGGCCGTATTTTTTTGCTAGATTTGTGAAGCCGCGGAAGATAGGGAGAGAGATCTGGTGCAGGTTTCCGATTACTGGGAGTTTCTTGGGGCCTGGAGGGAGATTAACCCTAATTAGGTTTTGGTGTAGAAATGGTGAAGATGCTGCAGCCATAAATCATGGTGAGGGACATGCAGTTGCAGATACAAGCTTTATATATGGAGATGAGGTGGGAGAATTAAAGAATGAAGATGATGCTGGGATGGACAAATTCATTAAATGATGTGGCATAGGTGCTGAGGTGGAATAAGTATAGCGATCCTGGCCGTTAGATAAGCTGAAGATCTGATGGTTAGGATAAGGCTATGCACGTGAAGTCTACAGCTTTAAGAACAAGTTTTTCTTTTCTATTTTCTTTCCTTTATTTTCCATAAATAGACAGTATGAAGCGATGTAATATTAAATTTTGCTGAATGAATTCTATACTCTGAACTATGTTTTTTTTCTTTCAAATATGAATTTCATCAATTTCAACATGGTACCAAAGCAAGTTCTTCTATAGATCTGCCTCTAGGTTATTAAATTTTGCATACTTTTCCATATTATTTTGCGAAATTATGGCAAAACCAAGGAAGAATCGACAATGGCGACAGCTGTTCACGAATGGAGCAGAGGGATCTGGCGTAAAAAATGACGATGGTGGTGCAAATGAGGACTATAGCGAGGATGACTCAGACTGGTATGAAGATGATGAGGAGCTGCAGCTTACTGGCAAGGAGATTATGGAGATTTTACACTTGCAAAATGGAGATCATCCTGACTTACAATTAGTTTCCGATCACTTAACTAGTAGCAATTTTTATCAGTGGAGTCGCTCGATTAAAAGAGCAATAGGAACTAGGGGTAAGATGGAATATTGGATGGTCGATTTCCTGAACAAATGCCTGGTAGCAAGTACTATAAAGCATGGTTGAGAGTTGATTATATGCTGTATAATTGGATTACTAATTCAATATCTAAAGAGTTGGTCAGTGCATTTAATCATCTAGAAACTACGCACAAACTGTGGGAGGCTTTGAATAGGAGATTGGGAAGGTGTAATGGACCCAAAGTCTATAAATTATAGAAGGAAATTTTCACATATAGGCAAGGTGAACAATTTGTATTGATGTATTTTACTAATCTCACTGCATTATGGAGTGAATTAGATATGTTATTGCCTAGTATTAGCTGCAGTTGTGATGCTGAGAGGATATACTATGAGAAAGAAGGGCAGCAACGAATGTTGCAGTTTTTGGTTGGATTGAGAGATGAATTTGAACAGGCAAGGCAACAAATTCTGCTTATAGAGCCTCTGCCTAGTCTTGAGAGAGCATATGGAATGGTGATGCAGGTGGAGGATCAGTTGATGATACAGAATATTAGGATAGAATCAGATCCTAGAATGGCTATGCAGGTAGGAAAGCAGCCTATATATAAATCTTTAGGAAATGGTTACAATCAGAATTATAATCAAGGAGGATTTAAAAGGAGACTAACTAAAGAGGAGAGGAGAAGGCTGAAGTGTAATCATTGTCAAGAGAGTGGTCATGAAGCACATGAGTGTTTCAAGTTGCATGGATATCCGGATTGGTACAAGAAACTGAAGGAGAATAGAGCAAGTGAGAAGGTTAACTACATGGAAGAAGAAGGAGATGATAGATCAGAGATTGGAAAATCATATGGAAGTGAATTGAGTCAAGATGTGGCTAAGCTGATCCAGACAGAAATAGCAAAATGTTTCGATCAATTTACTCAGAAGAATCAGGGAGTTGGATCATCTACGGGTGTGAATATGGTGCAGGGAGGAAAGGATAAGCAGACCCCTTTTGAAGGGCATTATGCATTTACAGTTGTGCCTAGTATGACTAGGCAAGGATGGATCATAGATTCAGGAGCTAGTTCTCATGTATGTCATGATGCAGATTTGATGGTTTCTACTTATAAGCTTGCACATCCAGTTGATATACATCTACCTGATGGAACTATCAAGACTATTAGATATGCAGGAGATGCAAGGATTAATAAGAGTATATTCTTGAGAGATGTTTCGTTGGTTCCTGGCTTTACTCACAACTTAATTTCTGTGGCACAGCTAATTCAGGATTCAAATGCAAAGTGCACTTTCTATTCCAATCATTGCCTTATTCAAGGACAGGATAGTGACAAGATTTTGGGAGCTGGGAAAATGGTCAAGAATCTGTACATCATTGAAGGGGTAATAGAGAATTATTTCTGTAATCTCATTGATTCTGAAAGGATGACTGTGCAGCAATGGCATATATTCTTAGGCCATCCATCAATAACCACCATGAAACATATAAGAGGGATTACTGAGGAATTTTCACAGGCTTTAATTCATGAGTTAGAGCAATGTGAGGTCTGCATGAAGGCCAAACAGATAAGAGAACCTTTTCCAGTATTGAATAGGAGGACAGATGGGCTTTTTGAGTTGGTTCATGTGGATCTTTGGGTTTCTTATGCTACTGAGAATCTGTGTGGGACTAAATATCTAACTATTGTGGAGGATTACAGTAGGGTAACTTGGACTTTCTTGTTGGATACAAAGGAGAATGTGTATGAAGTATTTTGCAATTATATAAAAATGGTGCAAACACAGTTTGGAAAAATCATAAAGTTTCTAAGGTCAGATCATGGGAGTGAGTTCATGAACCATAAGTTTCTGCAGATGTTGAATTCCTTTGGTATTCTACATCAGAAATCATGTGTTTATACGCCACAACAAAATAGAATTGTAGAGAGAAAACATAGGACTTTGCTTGATTCTGCAAAGGCCTTAATGTTTCAAAGCTACTTACCTGAGAGATTTTGGCCTTATTATCTCTTAACAGCAACTTGGATAATAAATAGATTGCCTAGCAGGGTGCTAGGATGGAAAACACCCTATGAGGTGTTATTTGGCAAGCCACCAGACATGAGTATGCTGCGGCCTTTTGGATGCTTGGCATATGTAGCCAATATTTCACCTAAGAAGAGGAAGTTTGATTCCAGGAGCTACAAATTTGTGTTCTTGGGATATGATCTATTTCATAAAGGTTATTTACTTTATGACTTAGATACTCACAAAGTTTTTACATCCAGAGATGTAAAGTTTTTTTACAAATACTTACCCTTTTTCAACTACAGTTGAAGGAGGTGAGGAAGCTCAATTACCATTAGTAGATATAGTTGAAAATGAAGGTGATGGAATATCAATGTATGAAGAAGACACAACAATAGAGGAAGTGGAGGAAATTAGGAGAGAGGAACCAATAGAGGGTGAGCAGCAGATAAAATCTCCAGATGCAACTATGGGTGACATGGCTGTTAGGAGAAGCAGAATCATCCACCAGCTTGGATGCAAGACTTTGTTGGTACTATACAGACTGGTGTTGATATGGTATCATCCACTTCTCTTACTCCATCAACTTTTCCCTATGTGATATCTCCTCAGCTTAATTCATCCTACATTACCTATCTGTTTAATGTATCATCCATATCTGAACCTACAACCTATCAGGAAGCCAGTCAAAGATCTGAGTGGGTGAAGGCTATGAATGATGAGTTGAATGCATTAGAGGCCAATAAAACTTGAAAGTTAGTTCCATTACCTGCTGGTAAAAGGCCAATAGGGAGTAAGTGGGTATATAAGATAAAGTTGAAACCAACTGGAGAACTTGATAGATGTAAAGCGAGACTGGTAGCAAAAGGGTTTAATCAGGAAGAAGGTGTGGATTATCAGGAGGTTTTCTCATCAGTGGCTAAATTAGTTACAATCAGAGTCTTGTTTGTTGTTGTATCTAGTTTAGGATGGTCTATTCATCAAGTGGATGTCAACAATGCTTTCTTACATGGGTTTCTACATGATGATATATACATGAAGCCACCAGAAGGGTATCTCAAGGCTAAACCAGGTGAAGTTTGCAAGTTAATTAAAAGTCTTTATGGATTAAAACAAGCTTCAAGAGAATGGAATCATTAGTTTAGTAGGGTTCTTCAAGTTAATGGTTTTGTTCAGTCATCACATGACCACTGTTTGTTCACTAAAGGAGAAGGAAATTCATTTCTAGGTCTATTGGTCTATGTAGATGATGTACTCATCACATGACCTAATGAGAATCTCATAGCAGAATTCAAATCATTGTTACATGATGCATTTACTATTAAGGATCTGGGTAATGCTCACTATTTTTTGGGAATGGAGATAGTTAGAGGAGAGTCAGGTATTGCTCTCAATCAAAGAAAGTATATTCTTGACTTGGTAGATTCAGTTGGACTCAGTGGTTGTGTTCCTACATCTACTCCTCTCCCACCAGGTATACATTTTGCAGATGACAGAATTACAAGATTGTCGAGTCCAGATATCTACAGGAGACTTGTAGGGAGGTTATTATATCTGAATCTAACTAGGTCTGACATCACACATGCTATGCAGCAATTAAGTCAATTTGTCAATAAACCCACTACTCCTCACCTTGCAGCTGCTTTACATGTGGTTAAATACCTTAAAGGACGTCCTTCTCTTGGTGTCTTCTATTCATCAACTTCATCTTTTTCACTCACAGCATACAGTGATGCAGATTGGGGTTCATGCCCAGATACTAGAAAGTCTTTAACTGGTTACTGTGTATTCCTTGGATCCTCTCTTATCTCCTGGAGGTGTAAGAAGCAAAGCACTGTATCTGCTTCATCGGCTGAAGCGGAATACAGAGCTCTTGGTAGCACAGTTAGAGAATTGCAGTGGCTCTCTTATCTGCTACCTGATTTTGGAATTCAGCCTTGTCTTCCTATACTACTATACTGTGATAACATGGCAGCTCTTCATATCACGAAGAATCCAATGTTCCATGAACGCACTAAGCATCTTGATATTGATTGTCACATTGTGCGGAATCAATATCTCAGTGGTTTCATTAAACCATTGTTTATTTCTTCGACCTCGCAGCTTGCTGATTTCCTTACAAAGGCTTTACCAACTGCATCATTCAATGGTTTTCTCTCCAAGATGAGTCTTTGTGACGTTCACGGGACTCATCTTGCGGGGGGTGTAGAAATGGTGAAGATGCTGCAGCCATAAATCGTGGTGAGGGACATGCAGTTGCAGATACAAGCTTTATATATGGAGATGAGGTAGGAGAATTAAAGAATGAAGATGATGCTGAGATGGACAAATTCATTAAATGATGTGGCATAGGTGCTGAGGTGGAATAAGTATAGCGATCCTAGCCGTTAGATAAGCTGAAGATCTGATGGTTAGGATAAGGCTATGCACGTGAAGTCTACAGCTTGAAGAACAAGTTTTTCTTTTCTATTTTCTTTCCTTTATTTTCCTAGACATAAATAGCAGTATGAAGCGATGTAATATAGAATTTTGCTGAATGAATTCTATACTCTGAACTACGTTTTTTTTCTTTCAAATATGAATTTCATCGATTTCAACAGATCTCTTGAAGAAGAAGGTAAAGAAGAAGATTATTGTGAGGGGGAGAAGGATCAGAGTAGCTGTCGATTTCTCCCTTGGAAAATTCACCAGGGATTTTAGTTGATTGAAGATGACTAATTTCCATCCTTGTAAGATGATGATATCATACAAAATGATATCTGTTGTGTACGACCCACAAAATTCAATAACTATTTTTAATTTTAAACTCTATATATTACAAAAAAAATTATATTTATATATGATGGGTCATTTTACATCACTCAAATATACACCCTCAGTTTATTTTAAGTGTCTCATGTCATAAAATTACAAATATAAAAAAATTATGTAAATTTACATTTTAATCTCATTCATTTTTTTTTATTTTTTTTAACATTAACTTATATCATTAATCATAGGGATAAATCGGAAGAACATATAGTAGGGCTGTGTTTGATAGGGTGGATAAGGTAAGATAAGGTAAGTTAACAGGCTTTATCCATTGTTTGGTAACTAAGGTAAGTTTTGTTGGGGGCCCCGGATTAAAGTAAGGCCTCTACTTTATTTTACTGTTTTCTTGCCACAATTCATCCGAGCTCTACCCTCGGATTATTTTGGCCTCTTTGAATAGTAACTCAGATGAAAACATCATTTTCCCTTCATACCCTTTGCCGAGATCAATTTCTGCAATATTCTTTTGAGAGTTCGTGCTCGTCTGCTGTTTTGTTTTTTTTTTTTTTTTCTTCTTTCCGTATTGAAGACTTCGATTATTGCAGTAGCATCCAATTTCTCTCCAAATTTCTCTATATGATCCCAAATTTCTACAGGTTATTCTCTTTGCTGGGAAGGATCTCAGATTCTATCAATTCGGCGCTACTGGAAATCAAAAATCAGTTTTCCGATTCACATCATTGTTTCTTGATTTTCTGCATTGGTTTCTTGATATTTGTCATGATTTCGATGGAACTTTCTATGAAGGGAACGAGAAGAAGAAGGTTGAAAGAGAAGCAGTAATGGAGGAATTGGGGATGATGATGACTCAGAGGAGATTGGAAAAGTCAATGGTCAAATGGCTAATCTAGCCACACACGTGTGTGGATCTTGGCTATCCTATGTAAGGCTAATTTTGTCTTTTGTAATTTTATATAGATTTTTTTCTTACCTACCAAACATAATATTAAGTTATCTTACTTTTTTATATTAACTAGCAAACAAACACGTAGGATTAATAATCTTACTACTATTCACACTATTAACCTTAGGTTTATTTATCTTTCTATATCCTATCCTTTATACCAAATACAGACTAGCTATTTTATCATCAAATTTCAAAAGTATTAATTTTTATAAGTGAGAGTGTAAAATTTCAGCATTAATTATTGGAACAGACAGCGTGAAGTCGGATCCGCATAAGGGCAACTACAATGGAGAGCCTCATTTTGGGCTCTATAAATTGACACCTAGATAAGAACTCCAAATTTAAAATTTCCACAATGGTGAGCTCTAATACTATTTATTGGGTCTCACTTTATTAAATTTAATTACTTTATTATTACTAAAATGTATAGTTTATCTACTATTTATTTTGTGATTAATTTCAATATTGTTAAATTATTTTTCTTTAATGAATTATATATATTATTAAATAAATTTAACAATATGTTTATTTATTATATTTGAAATATAATTTATTTGAGAAAAAAAATAGCTAATGTTCATAAACTTGAAATAATCATACAAAGTAGTACAATACATTGGTTAGGAGAAAAAATACAAAAAAAAGCACACAACTTAACAAAATAATTTTAAATGAAAATAAAACACAAGCTAAAAAAATGGGACACACTTGGGTCAGCCGGAAGCACCGTGCGGCCGGGCTAAGACAATGACACTTTTATTCATATAGATTGACTACTTTTCTGTATAAAGATTGGTACTTTTAAAAATTGTCATTTTATTCGTAAAATAATTATATTAAAGATTGACACTTTTATTTATATACATTGATACTTTTCTGTATAAAGATTGACACTTTGGGCCCGGCCGCACGGTACCTCCGGCTGACACAAGTTTTTGTCAAAAAAAATTGATCAATTGTCCCATGCAAGAAATGAAAGCATAGAATAAAAAAAGAAATGAAGAAAACATAAAGAAAAAACACAAAAATCGGAAATGCACATAAAGTAAGTTGAATAGTCAAAAATTTCTGCTCCACATGCCGCTGTTAACGCGTGCAACACACTTACCCTTTTATTGGTTCACAGTTGCGTGAATTACATGCGCCCAGCATCAAAAAATTTGGAGCCCGGGGTCTTGCAGGAGAGCTTAAGCTCTTCATTTTGGGCTCCCCAATAGTGTCATTTTTTAAGAGCCAGCTTTTTATGATGCCACATAGATAAGAGACACCCCATTGTAGATGCTCTAATGTGCAAGCGCTAATATTAAATTGCTAAAAACAATTCCCCATATTAATTTTTCATTATTTATACTTATTCAAATTGAAAATATTGGGCGTGGAATCTTTGTTGAGCTGTCACACTTCATCCCATTTACTTAATTTGTACTCCCTCCGGCTCACGATTACTGACCAATTTTCTTTTCGACAAGTATTTTCACGATTTAAAAATAATTTTTTGATTTATTTTTTCTTTTACGGGATACTATGAGTACTTAACTATTCCGTAAAAGAAAAAATACTTAAAAAATTTATTTTAAAACTCATAAAAAAAATCATGAAAATACTTGCCGAAAAGAAAGGGGTCAGTAATCGTGAACCGGAAAGAGTATTATATAGCGAATATGTTTATGGGTTTAATTGAGTGGGTAATGTAACGATCACCAAACTATTTATCATTTGGCATATAGTATATTAAAGTGTGAATACAAAATTATGGTGATCTTTTAGATTAGCCATCTCACCGGACAATATGAATTAGCTAATTTTGTTTGGAAGAGGGTAGAAAATAAGAGTAAATGTACAAATAAAATAAAATAAATAAATAAAATCACAACATTCGCTTCAAATTACGAATATACCGACTTTTGAATTTTATAATTTTATTACACTTCATGGTTTTGGTACAAATTAAGCATGCATGTGCCCATTGTGAATAATGAATTTCTTATGTTTAATTTTGTTGTGTGAAAGGGTTATAAAGTCACTGCAAACGCTCTCATACCTATGGTGGGGAAACTTAATGTGTCCACCGATTATATGATAATGCTACGTAGGTAAATTTTTTTATTTATGGTTGAGTTTTTTTAGTAAGATTTAATTATTATTTTTTAAGATTTAGTATTTAATGTATATATTTAAATTAATTTCTTCATTTATAGTATTATCACGTCATCTATGAACACATTAAATATACCCGCAATGGTCATGGTAGCATTACTCTATAAGTTAATATGATAATTCTTCGTTCAATAATAGTTCTTGGTTAGCGTAGTTGACCTTATTCGTCCAATCCACCGCGCGAGCATTACTTACCAAAATTAAAAAAGAAAATTAAATATATACAGCACGTCCCCACAAAAAGTACTAAACATTTCTTGTCGTATGATTATTGATAAAAAATTTGATCCATGATTGGTAAAAAATTTTTATAAAGTAGAGTATGGGGGGCACTAGAACGAAAGTTAACTAAATAATAATATTGTGATTTTTATGTAACTAATGAGAAAAGAGAAATTAATTTTTTTTAAAAATTGTAAAGCGGAAATATAACACTTGTGATAGGAGGAGTATAATCATCAATATATATATATTATACGTTCCGTTGCGGATTCGAAACACCACGTTAATTTATATGCTTACGTGGCATCACATACGGTCTCCATTCTTATTTATCTAAAATCTACATATTTATACGTATTAATTATTATTTATATATATTAATATTAATTAATTATTACTATAATTTTTTAAAATTAAAATTTTAATTATGAGGATTGGAGAATTTGAACTCATGATCTCCCAAATGATAGACTATATCTAATACGACTATATCACAGATAATTTATTTATTTTAATCCTAATATAATATGGAAATATAATATAATATGAAAATATAAGATATGTATAAATTTTCATTAATGTATAGAGATATATTATAATATATGGTATATATTGATTAAATTATTAATTAATAGGCAAAATTATGAGAATTTAGAAAAATAAATATTTATTCAAAATAATTTTAAGTGTTAATTTATAATTTAATTAATTT
Source organism: Mentha longifolia (assembly GCA_001642375.2). Taxonomy (NCBI): domain Eukaryota; kingdom Viridiplantae; phylum Streptophyta; class Magnoliopsida; order Lamiales; family Lamiaceae; genus Mentha; species Mentha longifolia. The sequence goes on along the minus strand of CM038112.1, from coordinate 20,880,797 downwards.
ATTTGAAACATTTGTCGCAATATATGGCATATCTCAAGTTTTTGGATTTAATTTAATTATTATAGATATTATTTAATAATTGGATGTTATTTAATAATGGATTATTATTATTCAAGTTTGTGGATTATTATTCTAGATATCTCAAGTTCGTGAATTTAATAATTGGATGTTATTAAGTGTATATTTTTAAAAATATACGTTCAAGATATGTATAAATATGTTATGTCTAATATCTAACACCACATGATCCCCCACATCCACGCAATATATTCAACAATTTTCAGGCCATCTGTATCGGGCATAGGCTATTTTTCAGCTCATGTTGATCGAGCTAAATTGTTTTTAGTATAAAGTTACCGTTTCGTACATTAAGATTGGCCAATAAATTTTCTAAATTCTTTTAGTATGTATAAATAGTTATAATAGCCGAATTTTTATAACAAAAAAGTATATTTTTAAATTTAAAATACTGTAATTGACAATAATTAGACACAAAATGAGCTCTGTGGACTATTTTCAATTCGGATTGGCTAAACTTTTTTTTGTGTTAAAATATTTTTTCCCTAATACTATATTAATTTTGAGGTGACCCATTGGCCTTGAAAAATTCTATAATGGAGATTTCCTTCAATGATTTGATTTTTTTTTTATTAATACGAATAAATAGAGTACAACTACTCGATAATTGAGTACACCGTATTAAACTATTTTTCTAATAAAATTTAATGCGAATTTGTAAAATATATTCTCTAATAAATTATCATAATACTATATTTCTATTCGGGTTGATCAGGCTAAATTGGTTATAAGTAAAAGAATATTTTTGCCCTAATAATATTTCGGTATTGAGTGGCCCGTTGGCCAAGAAATTTTAGAATTTTTTTGGCTCCGATACTTTTTCGATTTTGAGGTGGTCCGTTGGCCAAAAGGTTTTAAAAATGCTCTTATGTATTGTAGCATTGGACCCAAACTGAGATGAGACGCTTATGGGTCAAGGATCTGCCGTCCGCGCTAGCCGCTGCCGGGAGTTGGTGGACTTGAAGGCAGGTGGCTCTTCTGAGCCCGAACATGGGGATGCAAGACGTGCTAAGGACAAGGGGAAAGGTTGGAACAAGAAGGCTTTTAATGACCCAGTGCTAGTGGTGCGGCGAGTCATGCTTCGCGAACGGGGACAAGCTTCGTGGGTGCTTCATATGTGATGTAGACCACCAGATACGGGACTATCCAAAACAGAAGGCTAACATGGGGAGAGATTGAATGGCTGTGGTCGCTGAATCCGTAGAGGATGAGGCTCTAGTCAACACGATGCACTACATTTCGGGTATGCAAGTGTTGGATGAAGGTCAGGACATGCCGAAAGTGGGTCGTGGGGAGTCTGGGAAGGACATGTCCATGAAACAACCAAGTGTGAACCGTGGTGTGCTCACGTATGCAAAAGTCTTGGTGAGAGCTGCGCCAAGCAATGGACGTGGTGTGCCGGGAGAACTCGCTTGTGGTGAGCGAGTTTGTTGTTGAAAATGGATCGAAGACAAGAGGGTTATCCCACATGACGAGGACGTCTTCGAGTTTTGATAGGGGAGGTTTGTTAGACCCTTAAATCGGCGGATGCAGCAGGTGCGCCTAGCCACAGGTTACTAATCCGATTTTGAGGCGGCCCGTTGGCCAATACTTTTTTTTCCTAAATCGGCGGATACAGCAGGTACGCGTAGCCACGGACAATTCATATTCGATTTTGAGGTGGCCCGTTGGCTAATATATTTTTGAAATTCTTTTAGTATGTATCGATAGCTATAATTGTCAAATTTTTATAACAAAATGTATATTTAAAACACCAGCGAATATATTAGACACAAATTCAATTTTGAGGTGGCTCATTAGCCAATAAAATTTTGGAATTCTTTTAGTATATATCGATAGCTATAATTGTAAATTTTTTGTAACAAAAGTGTATATTTTTAATTTAAGACATTTCACAATAAATTAGAAATAAATTGAGAATCGTTTTAACAAATTATCATAATACTATTGTTTTAATAAATATACAATAATATAATACCCGTCGAATTTTGACGGGATACAAACTCAAATCTCGATATTGCTAATTTTTCTCTAAAGCACGTGGTCTCGTCGAAAATAACATTTGTCTTCCTACACATTTAGTTTTATTTGGAGTATTAAATTTCAAACAAATTGAAATTAATAAGTTCATTATTCAAAATAAACACTTAATATTCTAGCAAATTACATAATAAATACATGTTATTGTAGCCCATCAAAAAACATACTTTCACTTTGTATAAAATTAGAATTTATTTAAAACTGGAAATTGATGCCGGTTGAAAGAGTTTGTGCGGTACACAAGAATCTCCGGAGAGGTGTGCTCTGTTACGACTTCTACAAATGTAAAATGCAACGGAATAAAATTATGAAAACACCATGAAACAAAATATACTTTCTCCGTTTTTTTCGACTTGTCATGTTTCTTTTGGGTACACAAATTAAAACATATAATAAAAAAATTCAATATGTGGTACACACATATCATAATGAGTGTGGATTAATTAGAGATAAAGGTAATCTTAAAGATAAATGTGGTATTTGTTGGGCCAAAAAAACATTAGGACAAGTAAAAAAAAAAAAAGAGCGAGTATATTCTACAAGTTATTCTATTAAATAATGCATAAACGTTCCTGTAGGCACACGAATATTTAAGAAAAAAAATATTTTATTAATTCTATATGTTTATTTGATTTGGAATCTTATTAAATCTAAATTAAATAATATATTTAATAATAAAGATATTTAAGATGAAGATCTATTTATTTGGCAACAAGTTAAATATTTTATTGATATATATCAATATTTGAGAGTCAATAGAATTGTGACACCTCATTATCAAAGTCCACCATAAAGCCCAAAAACCCACAAAGTCTGCTCCTTCTACACCTATAAATAAGGTCTTAGGAGAGCTCATAAATCACACCAGAAATCATAATCATAAGCTTGAGAATTGGAGTTAGAATTCACTACGAATTTCTCTCTCTAATATTCAAAGGCATTCATCATGGAATACAATTGTATTTTTCATAAAGAGATTTATGTGTCATATTCAAGGCTTTCTTCGTTGCATACGATTGTATTCTTTAAGGAAGTCTCCAAATCAGCGGAAATAAGACAATTGCCCTCTGAATAAACGATATAAAAACCAAACATCAAGTTCGTGGAGATCAAGGAGAGCCAAATTCTCCGAAAATATCAGAAGTTGTTCGAAGATCGTCCGAAATATATATTCGAAGAGAAGAATCAGAGGAAAAATAGAGATCGCAGCCCGCATTGAATCATTTTAATCCTTAACATTTTGGATTTGTACACGGATTTGTATTTATATATTAAATACAATAAAATTTGTGTTTACATATTTTGGCACGCCCAGTGGGACAATCTCTACCTCTCATCTCTACTCTTCGCCAAATTGATCGAGCATCAAGATGTCTACAACGTTGGAAGAGCAAATTGCAAATTTGACAAAGCTTGTTGAAGGGCTAGCCAAACAAGTTCAAGAGTGAGATGTCCAAATTATAAAGTTGGAGAAAAAACGGATCGTTGATGCAAATGGCGAGAAACTTGAGCAAGAATATGTCGTCTCAAACCCCCAAACAAAAGATAATGAAAAGCCTACAACCACAAAGCTTGAAGTTCATTCTGATGGCTCGATCCATGTTGATCAACTCAAAGAATTCATTGAAGGATCAATCAAAGATAAAATTGAAGGGAGCTCCAAATCATCATGGACATATAGCAAGTCATATACTTCAAGGATTGATTGTTTGAAGATGTCAGTCGGCTACCAACTATCAAAATTTTTACAATTTGATGGTCAAGGCAATCCGAAGCAACATGTGGCTCATTTTATCGAGACTTGCAATGATGTGGGGGACATATGGAGATCATATGGTGAAACAGTTCGTGCGTTCCTTGAAAGACAATGCCTTTGATTGATATGCTAACGTGGAGCCAAATTCAATTGATAGTTGGGGCAATTAGAGAAAGAATTTCTTAATCGCTTCTACAGCACTCGAAGAATAGTGAGCATAGTCGAGCTTACAAAAACAAGTCAATTCAAAGACGAACCCATCATCGATTACATCAATCGTTGGAGGAACTTGAGTTTAAATTGCAAAGATCGACTATCTGAAACCTCTGCAATCGAGATGTGCATCCAAGGCATGCATTGGAGTTTGAAATATATCTTGAAGGGAATTCAACCAAAAATGTTCGAGGAAACGGCTACTAGAGCTCACGACATGGAGTTGAGCATGATTCTAAATGAAGTTAAAGAGATCTCAGCACAAGAGCTTCACGAACTTCAAGAAAATCAAGAAATAAAACATGGGGGCAAATCTTTTGAGAAAACTCCAAGTGAAGATGAAGACGAGAGTAGTAATCTAGTCATGGTCTAATCTTTCAATGCATGTGGCGATCCATGAAAAACAAGTGCTTCTGGGTAAGAGCTTAAACTATCAATAAAGCTCTTGGACATGAGCCAAAACTATCTAATCAAACTTTTTGAAGAACAAATCAAGTGAACACTCCTTGACACGAGTATAAAATGTCTACAAATTCAAATCAAGTGAAGACTCCTTGACACGAGTATAAAATGTCTACAAGTTCAAATCAAGTGAATACACTTTGACACGAGTATAAAATGTCTACAAATCTAAATAAAATGAAGACTCCTTAACACGAGTATAAAAGGTTTACAAATCAAGTTCGTCAAAGCTCTTTGATAAGAGCATAAACTATCTAACTCGAAATTCAAATCAAGTGAAGACTCCTTAACACGAGTATAAAAGGTTTACAAATCAAAGCTCCTTGACATGAGCATAAATTATCTAACTCCAAATTCAAGTCCAACAAAGATCCTTGATACGAGCATAAACTATCTAATTCTAAATCCAAGTCCAACAAAGCTCATTGATACGAGCATAAACTATCTAACTCAACAAGAAACTCTTAAATACGAGTATAAACTATTTATAAATCCAAGTTCAAGTTCAAGAACTCCTAAATACGAGTATAAACTATTTACAAATTCAAATCCAAGTTCAAACAAATTGAAGAACTCCTTGAAACGAGTATAAACTTTTTAACAAATTGAAGAACTCCTATGGAAAGAGTATAAACTTTCTAACAAATCAAAAATTCGAGACTCGTCCATTTCCACGACAAGTCATTCATGAACAAGTCTCGATGGGGCATTTGTAGGCACACGAATTTTGAAAAGAAAAAAAATCTTTTATTAATTCTATATGTTTATTTGATTTGGAATCTTATGAAATCTAAATTAAATAATATATTTAATAATAAAGATATTCAAGATGAAGATCTATTTATTTGGCAACAAGTTAAATCTTTTATTGATATATATCAATATTTGAGAGCTAATAGAATTGTGACACATCATCATCAAAGCCCACCATAAAGCCCGAAAACTCACCAAACTTGCTCCTTTTACACCTATAAATAAGGGTCTTAGGAGAGCTCATAAATCACACCAGAAATCATAATCATAAGCTCGAGAATTGGAGTTATAATTCGCTACGAATTTCTCTCTAAATATTCAAAGGCTTTCTTCGATTTCTCTGTCATATTCAAGGCTTTCTTCGTTGAATACGATTGTATTCTTTACGGAAAGTCTCCAAATCTGTGTTTGATTCGAAAATAAGGCAATTGCCCTCCGAATAAACGATATACAAATCAAACATCAAGTTTGTGGAGATCAAGGAGAGCCAAATTCTCCAAAAATCTCGAAAGTTGTTCGAAGATCGCCCGAAGTATATATTCGAAGAGAAGAATCAGAAGAAAAATAGAGATCGCAACCCGTATTTTGGATTTGTACACGGATTTGTATTTATATATTAAATACAATAAAATTTTTGTTTACGGTTCCATGGTAAAACGATCCACTATTGAAGATGTGCCATCTATCTTGAAACATCTACCCCTATACACAGAATCTTCAAACTTTACTCCAAGTAATTTATCATGCTCTAAAAATATGGGTAGTTGAATATGGAGCATACCTCCATGATTTATAAGCATACCGCCACATTATCTCTTTCTTCTTTCCAAAGGCATGACTTGATCAAAGTTATTCTACCTCCTTAATCTTTTCTTTAATTCTTGCACGCAGTTAGATCTCTAACGCGTTATAAATTACTACAAAACAACAACTAATAATTCCCTACAATGTGTTTGCATTAAAATAATATTATGCGTAGAAATATAAAAGTAATGATAAAAAATCTATTAGAAAATATATTTCAACACACACTTCCATGTATAGGCACATGAAATGACTTAAATTTATAATCTATTGATTCCAGAGAAATATGTCTCACCTGCTGAGTTGTTTTGACATCTCATTTGAATCGTTATGTACACTACTAGAAAATTGATACACCTATTATATTATTATATCTATGATATTTCTATTTAGTAGTTTAGTTAATAAATAATTATCTAAACGGGTACTGCGATGTTTATCAGCCCGTAGTTGAGTTGAGCCCATTATGGTGCGTCTAGTTTACTATTTAAAGAGTTGTAAGCTAGAGTTTTTATTCAATGAATGAATATATGAATTAGGCTCTTCTTGAAAGTCGAGGGAAATAGGAGTAGGCACAGGCTCAAAGTTGTGCGACCGATACTATCCTAGAGTAGGGTCGTATCAATTGGTGCTTTCATTGAGAGATTTCAGAGCGAGATCTTTTTCTAGAGGTATCAAATCTATCCTTTTCTTTGTGTACCCTCGACTTTCGAGAAGAACCTAATTCATATATTCATTCATTAAATAAAAACCCTAACTTACAACTCTTTAAATAGTAAACTAGACGCACCATAATGGGCTCGACTCAACTACGGGCCGATAAACATCGCAGTACCCGCTTAGATAATTATTTATTAACTAACCTACTAAATAGAAATATCATAAATATAATAATATAATAGGTGTATCATTCCCGACTCCTTCAAAACCACCTTGTCCTCAAGGTGGAGATCATATGACTCTTGATAGACTTCTTTGAGCTCGTATAACTTGAAAACAACCACCGTTCTTCTAGCTAACATAATTCTTTTGTGAATAATGACTAGAAACATGAATCCGTGTTTAATGCACCTCATAATCCATCCAACTCTTCCATTAAGTATTGGTGTGACCAATCGATAAAATTTAACAAGCTTCCCATCAATTTCATCTTTTGTATCACAAAGAACACCAACAAATAACTCTGTTGGAAGAAACAAATCATGACAATGTGCATATCCAACTTATTCCCAACCTTTGTTTCTACATGCTCAACAACTTCTATTTCCACATCAAAATTTCCAACAATTTCTGCTGCCGCATTAGTATTTGTCACTTCAACATCAATATTTTCATTAGTTTTTGTTTCTGCAGTAGTGCAAGTCAACTCGTCGCCAACCTCCATAGTTTCTTCTCCCAATTCAAAACTTGCAGCCTCATTATCAGCTTTATTCATCACAAGCTTCAAACCTTCCAATCTAGATTCATGATCTCGAGCAAAGATAAACATTTCTTTCAATGTAAACGGCCGATTGAATTGCAATTCCCAACGAATCTCGGGTTTCAAGCCAGAGATAAAAAAGACTAACCAATATCAGTTCATGTGTCTCTATGGCTTTGCTACTTAATTTCTGAAACTCAATTTCATAATCCAAAACAGAACTAGCTTGGGACAGTTGGGATAATTTAATTTGAGCATCAAGAGAGGAATTACCGAATAATTTTGTTGATTCTGCATAATTTTCTCCAACTTCTCAATCACAATGTTCCCTTTGCTGCCAACAAGTCAAAATATTTGCCTCCATAATATAGCTGCCGCTGCAAAAAAATCCGAATCAATTCTTCCCTGTGACTCCTTCCTTTTCTTATCTTGTTTCACGCCAAGCCACCATCGGTCGTCAATCATGCACCCAACACACACAACCCTTATCTTTTTTTTTTCTCTCTCTTTATTTTTTTTTCCTCTCCCCCACTTTCTCAAGCCTTCCGCCCCAATTCTAATTAACGACCACTTATCAAAATTAATCCAACTCCAATTCACCAAACCACTTCAATCCCAAATCCCACACTCCAGCACACAACTCCCAACAATACGAACTCCAAGGCGATCGAACCCACTATACCAACAAAAAAATCGATCTATCTCTCTGTTTTTCCTTTTTTTTTGCAACATACAAAGAAAAGGATAGATTTGATACCTCTAGAAAAAGATCTTGCTCCGAAATCTCTCAATGAAAGCACCAATTGATACGACCCTGCTCCAGGATAGTATCGGTCGCACAACTTCGAGCCTGTGCCTACTCCAATTTCCCTCGACTTTCGAGAAGAGCCTAATTCATATATTCATTCATTGAATAAAAACCATTGCTTACAACTCCTTAAATAGTAAACTAGACGCACCCTGATGGGCTCGACTCAATAACGGGCCGATAAACATTGCAATACCCGTTTAGACAATTATTTATTAAGTAAACTACTAAATAGAAATATCATAAATATAATAATATAATAGGTGTATCAAAATTGACTTGTTAAGGACACTTAAAAATATCACAATAAAATAATTATTGCTACACTCTATCTATAATGACATTTTTTGAAGTGTCATATGTATCAATGTAGCAATAGATTAAGTGTAATGTAAACATTTTATCGTGACACTTTTTACCACTGAAATGTCATATTAGTGTTTCAACAAAATGCAGCGTTAACTATCTGCATTTTTAGATAATTTATAATAATATTTTTTGAATTATCATATGTGCCAATGTAACAAGTCATTTTTCTAGTAGCGGTGTTGCTCTTCCGTGTATTTAGAAAACTTCTTTGATTGCTCATAAATATAATATACACTCCCTCCATCCCATAAATTTAGTCTTGTATTTAAAATAAAATTTATTATTTACTATACAAAATAAATAACCTCAAAATTCTTTTAAATTACACAATATGTCACTGTGTCCTACCAAAAATTACTCCACTTTATCTATAATTTCTCTTTTTTTCTTTAAATTTGACAAAAATATCTACTACTTTACCTGTTTGAATTTATTATCAATAATTTTATTTTCTTAACAATGGTAGTAAATTTGTGGGAGTAAAGCTAGACCTGCCGCCCGGCTAGGAACCGCCAGTTTCGGGCTGAGCATATCGGGCTGCGGTCCTCGGATGAACGAACTGAGCCCGGACCGTATTCACTATTGCCAATCCCATGCCGGGCTTAAAATCCGCCGGTTCCGGGCCGGTTAAATACCGGCGTGCTCTGGGCTGAACAACACGGATCGTGCTTTCCTAAATTTCATGTGCACGGTCCGCGTTCCGCAAATCCATAACCTATGGAAGAAGATCAGAGCAGCGACGACCAGACAAGGGCGGCGGGGCGACGCCAGTGGTGTTGTCGGAAAATCGAAGAAGAAAAATGAAGAGTTAGGGTTGGGGAGAGAGAACTCGGAGGTGGCGGGGAGTGGGAAACGGTGGCAACAGGACAAGAGCGGCGACGGTGGAGACTGGAGTGGAGAGGGAGAATGAAGAGGGAGAAAGATGAGAGAGAGAAAGAGGCGTGTAGCCATATTTTGGAGGAAGAGAGAGTTAAGATTTAGTAACTTGGGTTGGGCTTGAACTTGGACATTGGGCCTAAAATGGTAGAGGTAAGGGTGTAGTTGGGTTGGGTTTTAATTTAAATGTAGGATTAGAGGCCCGACAGTTAACCGCTGGTTCCGGACCGAAAAATCTGTGAACCTGAACTTGCCCGCCTCTGTCCGGTTCCGGTCCCAGTCCAGGCCCGTTGGCCACTGTACCGGGCTAAACCCGTTAACTTTCGAGCCGGGCTCGGTCCTGGCCCGCCGGTCCATAAAGCATGGGCAGGTCAAATTAGAGCAACTAAAAAATAAATATCATTAAGAAATATACTATTAGTTTGGTAGAAAAGCTAGGACATATCAAGATAGGATTAAAATAATGCAGGATGTTAAGATAAAAGGAAACAAAGGAGTAACAATCATGTTTGGTAGCCTATACACAAAAGTCAGTTAATAATATAGAGAGTGTTTGGTAGTAATTATTATTCACATGATAAACCCCTAAATTACTAAAATAACCTTTGAGCAATAAATCCTTTGCCGTAGCAAAAACTGAATCGACACCAGCATCAAGAAGTGCGCCAACATTGCAAGCTTGTGATTCCTTACGCAAATGGTGAATTTGGAAATACATATGTGGAAATTGGAGAATGGTATGAAATTGGGGGATTGTGGAAACTGAATTCGCCGCCTACCAAATTCGGAGCTTGAAGCTTGTGAATCAAATTATCGCCGTCGGAGAAGAGGGTGTAGCCAAAATGTTTCGCCCTTCGCCGCGGCCAGCGGCGGGGCTCCCTCACGATAACGCGTTTCATATTGTTGAATGACGATCAAGATCGAGATCTCCTGCTCCTCTGCTGGGGATGATTTGAGACGGTGAAAGCCTGCTTCTATTAAATTGGGTGCAATTCGGAGGAAGAGCCCAGCGGGAGAAAACTAAAGTTTGCGTTTCTTCATCGGCGCCGCTACCGCCACTGCCTTGCTGCTGAACCAGCCAGAATCGGCTGAGGAGGTGCTCAGGCAGAGCCTGCTGGCGATGTTCTTCTTCTTTTTCGTAGAGCGGCGACTCTTCTTCGGCGGCGATAGAGGGGCTCGGCGAAGGTATCGTCTTCAGCGTCGAAGTTGTTGTAGGGGAAATGAAATGGGGAAGAAGAAGATAAGGTGAAACAAAGTTTGGGGTTCTTTTTGGAAATTTAACTCATAGTTGAATACTGTTCAATGTGGTATATTTCAAACCCACCAATTTGGTGAGTTACAATTACTAGGCGGAATAGTGAAACATGTCCGGGCCTTAATTTTAAAACGGGCCCAAGTATAAACTTAAATTGCTATCCAACACAAGACTAACCAAGCTTAAAATTATCTAACCTGCTATAACTACCCTATCAAACGAGCCCTTAGTGTCTCGATCGAAAGGGTCTAGTGCGCGAAGTTGGGCCTCTTCAGAAACTAACGGAAAGCCCATAAAGTACTCAGCTCGATCGAAGCGGAAAGTAAAACAACTTCTCATTTCTCAATCCCTCTTCTTTTATACCATCTCGCGCACTCTCTCCGATTCTCTGTGATTTGTTAACCTCTGCAATTCAGGTAGGTCTCGCTCCATTTTATTGGATTATTTATGTCGATAATTTATTTTTTTTTTTCCTGTGATTCTAATTATCTTATCTAGGGCTTATACATTTGTCGGATTGGCTTTTTTTTTTTTTTTTTCCCTGTTGAATCTGGATTTCTCAACTTTTGAGTGTCGGAGTATTGATCTGTTATTAGGTGCGTAATTGGATTGGGTTCTTCCGAGTGGAATTTGTTCTGTTATCGTCGTCTTCATTTTCTGCAATTGACATGTGCCTGCTTACTGGAGATGCTGAGTTTGATTTAACCTGCTTTATATTTCTATGAAATGTCTGTTTTTTTCTCGTTTCTTTTTACATTTTTTTGTCATAATTGGTGATTTTTCATGTTCGAATTTAATCGTATGGGGGTCAGATGTTGGATGGCTTTGTTGATTGCCTTAATACTTTTTATGCCATTGATTGACGAGGTTTGTTTTCTTCCTTCAAGCACGAGTTTTTGAACATTGAAATGCAAGTTCTCATATTCTCTTTTGAGGTCAATACACACACACACACACACACACATACAGATTCTATATAACTTGTCATTGAATCTTACTATGGCTGTTTGTTTTGTGATTTAATATTTTCATGGTTGATAAATACAAGCCAAGAAGTCCTTGGAACATGCCATGTTCAGGACTATCTTGTAGCATTTTTGGTGCTTAATACGCTGTCATCTCAATCATAATGACTTTACTTTTATTCAAAGAAGACTAAAAAATACGGTTCTGTTACTTGGGTGTTCCACAATGAAATAGTTGTTTCTGAAATAAACTTTACGCGGCCATTAGTTAATATTGTAATGAACAATTATGCAGGATGACTGAGACACCCTTTAGGCCAAGAGAGAAGCTCGTTGAGAAGCAAAAGCTTTTCCAGAGTATTCAAAAGCATACACATTTGAAGGGACCCATGGATAAGATCACTTCTGTTGCCATTCCTATGGCTTTGGCCGGTTCCTGTCTCTTTCTTATTGTGAGTTCATTTCTCCGTTTCCCTCTTCTCATTCCTTAAGGGTGCGTTTAATTTGAGGGATATCTTAATTGAAGGAGAAATTAAACTTGAGATAATCTCTGGATTGAGTTTAAATTAATCATTGAATCCATTGTTTACTAGATATGATAAGATATAGGATAAAATGATTTAAATTATAATAGGAAATAATATTTTTATAATTTTACAACACATCCCTTCTAAGAATTGAATCAACATGAAAGGAATAGTTTTTTTTTCACTTTCGTTTCTTCATGTTCAGCGCCCCCCTCTCTCTCTCTATTTCATCTATCTCTCTCTCACACAACTCACATTATGGCCATCTCTCTCTTCATAAGCTACCTGTTGCTGCAAAAATCCGGCACCATCCTCCATTGCCTCTGACACCATCCTCCAGTGCCGCTGTTTCAACCTCTTCCGCCGCTCAACTGCATCTTCTCTTTTTTCACTCCTCTCTCTCTCAGTCATCAGCAAATTATTCTTTTCACTCTCTTCTATCTTTGGGCATCTTTAGGAACTTGGAAACATCTCCAACCTCACCGCCTCTGGCGGCATGTTCTAGAAACCCGCCACGTTTATATCCAGTGCCACCCTTCTCCCTCCCTTCTTTCATACTATTTTTTTTCCGGCTATTCCTTAGTAGCCGTAGTCTCGCTGCCTCGTATCCTCACCCGCCGTCACTGTTGCTTCTGCTCAGCCACCACTCAGTCCAACCTGTTATTTCTTCCACCACCGGTGGTGTGCAGTTGCTTTCTTCCATTCTCTATTTTTTATTTTACTACAGTTTGATTTGAGGACAAAATCGACATTTCAGTTTCTAATCTATTGTATTGAGGTTATCACATCTATTTACGCTGGACTCATATTCAATGAATAATCTCATAATTAAGGATAACTGCCAGGCCGATACCGTGCCTTGGGATAACCTTCATTTTTTTATACTATGAAGTAAACAAGGGATTGTCCATTAGTCCTACCTGGCCTAATCATGCAAAATAATTAAGGGTTTGTAATTGTATCCGTGTTCTGTTCATGAATGTAAATGGTGACTGTTATCCAATTTTCAGGGAAGAGGCATCTATAACATGTCTCATGGGATAGGGAAGAAGGAATGAGGAGCTTTCCCTTCCTTCCAGCAAGGATCTATCCTAATGGAAGTTTCTTTTTGCAAGTTTATGATTTGGAAACTTTTTTCTAGATCATTTAGCATCTGTTGTTTTCCGATTCTAATAATTTCTGTATGAAGACCATTTAAATACTGAATCATCAAGCATATAATTACATTTTCAGGTTGTTTGATATTATTGATAATGATCAAAACTACTATTAATTTCAGCAATATGGTTTTGCTTTGATATAGAAAAATGAAGATCAATCTTCTTTATGGAATTATAGTTAAGTTCGATCTTACATTTTATTTTATGTTGAGCAAAATTATGGTTATTTCGATCTTACATTACTGATTAGTTAGTTGTTTCTGAATCTGGTTTCCAACATTGACTTTGCTCTTTTGTGGTTGCTGCTTATTCATTTTAGCATTTGAACAATATACTGTATTATGGTGATTTGCAAAGTGTTTATGTGTGTGTGTGTTTCATATTGCAGATTGCCACACAAAGAATTGAGAATTTATGATTACAAAGTTTCAAGGGCTACATGTTCGATGTGCATGTATATTTTAGCGATGAATAAAAGCTAAAAATCTTAATGTTGAAATTTTGAGATTAGAAATTCCAACATCACGAATTAGAATACCAAGAATCTAGAACGGCTATGTGTTTTTTTTTTAAAGCATGTATCATGAAATTTTAAAGACACGGTCATGGAAAACTCGAATTCGAGATTTATGGCAACGTCGTCCAGTTAGTGGATATAAGGCTAAAACTAAGGCTAAAAGGAAAAGAAAAGGTACAATATATCGCTAAGGGTAAAAGTCATAATCTTATGGCATTTCTGATGAGTACACTTCAAAATTGCAAGCAATGAGAATCACACGTGATAAGGAAGTTGATGCAATGACTAAATTGGGTGAAATCAACTATGCTTAATACCTTGAGGGCCCGTTTGGTAGCAATACCGAGAAAATGACAGATAAGAAAATGTGTAATAAGTTGAGATAAAAAAAGTATGATAAATTGGGATAAGAAATATATTGTGTGTTTGGTACAAACATAGATAAGTTGGGATAAGAGATATAAAAATTGATAATTAAAATTGATAATTAAAATTGAAAATAAAAAATTGATAATTAAAATTGAAAATAAAAAATTGATAATTAAAATTGAAATAAAAAATTGAAAATAAAAATTGATAATTAAAATTGAAAATAAAAAATTGATAATTAAAATTGAAAATAAAATATTGAAAATAAAAAATAAACTGATAATTAAAATTGAAAATAAAAAATAAAAAATAAAAAATTGATAATTAAAATTGAAAATAAAAATAAAAAATAAAAATAAAAATAAATTGATAATTAAAATTGATAATTAAAATTGAAAATAAAAAATTAATAATTAAAATTAAACAATACTTATCACGACTTATGACGGGGTAGATGCGGTATAATATATGCAAGTGTAACAGTGAATTTAGTCCGGGCCCAAGCAATTTTACGGGCCGTTGAGATTATATTTCTCGGATACCAAACACTCTATAAATCGAGATAAACGTATTTATCTAGCATTTTCTCGGCTACCAAACGGACCATGATAGAAAAGAGCAACTTATCTCCAAAAATGGCGGAATTGCTTCCTTAGAAAATTGTATTTTATTTGCAAGTGACTATTAGTTTATGTCATTTGAATTATTGTTATTTCAACTTATGTAATTTCACTTTTCATAATATTAGGTAATTTTATTTTATTTTCTATAGTTTCCCTTGCAACAGTCTATTGTTCACTAATATAACTCTACTGCCTTGAACATGTAATAACTCTTGTTGCTTTCAAACTACACATGCTAAAAAAAACTAAATTATTCACATGTATTTGAGTCTTTGACAGTCAACTTGACATCCAAGACATATATTTTTAACCATACTTTTTTTGACAATCAAATTGACGAGCTTTCAAAAATTTATTCACATGCATCTGAAAGCTCAAATTGATGAGCTTTCAAAAATTTTGACCATACATTTTCTCACATGCATCCGACAAATTATTCATACTCACATGCATATGTCTACACCACTTTTATTTCACATGCAATTACTACCTCCATCTCAACTAATTAGGGACATTTACTGTAGATCCAAAAATCAAGAGAGTGGAGAATATGTGGCTGTAATTAATTCTGATGAGAGAGAATTACTTGTAGCCAAGTATTCTTTGTCATTTTAGAAAATGTGTCTAATTGTAACACCCTAATTTTATAAAACTAAAGAAGCATTTAAAGTATGAAAACATAAGAAAATAATTTATTTTATCTAATGTAGCGGAAGAAAATTTTACAACTTAGATCTCAGATCTTTAACAACTATGATATCACTTCGTAGTAATTTTATCAAACAATCTTAGCCTCAACCCTTTTTAAACTAATAATGCGTAACAATAATAAATTTCTCATCTCTTTAATTGGCCATTCAACATTTCATCAAAGGAAACTCGTAGCCCTATTAAAAATAAAAATATTATAAAATATTAACATAACATATGTAGGTCCCGATAAATAGATATTGGTGTATGGGGGGGGGAATACACCAATTTGCCAACAGTTTTGACTTTTCAAAACAATTTGATCTTACTGAGTCGTCACTTCAGTTTATCAGAGCAGTTTAGTTTTTCCAGCTCAAACAGTGAACTGCTGAGCTTGCAAAACTAACCTGCGTGCGGAAGTTTGGTGGAAAGGTTGGCTAACAGTTTTCAACACAGTTTTCAAAGACAGTGCACATGCAAGACAGGTTACAATCGTGCAGGTTATGAATTATGCAAACTGTGTAAATAAAGATAACAGAAAGAGAGAGACACGAGGAGTTTTTATCGTGGTTCGGAGTAAACAGCTCCTACGTCCACGCCAGATCCCGTCGAATCTGTAATCCCTTAACTGAGATCTTTCGCTCCTTTTTAACACTGGTGGAGGTTCCAGTCCAAATTCAGGTCTCTCTTTAGACTGAATCTAGCACGAATCTTGAGTCGTGACTCTTCTAACTTTACATACAAACTTACATACAATCTTACTAATGCTAAACGGCTAGCACTAATAATCAAACTGGAGAGCTGTGAAGAGCTATCACCGTTTGAAATACAACTCTATCAACTACTCTGAATATCAACAATGATGGTAGTGAGAGTGTGGATTGTGTTCTAGTAAGACAGATTCTAGAAAGAATAGAAATCTTCAAAGATCAACACTTGGGAAAGCTCTAGTAATTTCGAGTGTTGATTGTGAGTATATTTGGCTTGAGATTTCTGCAGCGTTTTAGCTTGTAATTTGAGTTTCCCGTGCTTTCTTTCTTGAATGTCTTGAGGTATTTATAGAGAAGCATTTGTAATAGAGCCGTTGTGTGTGTCAGGATGAGCAGAGCCGTACACTGACACAATTAGTCGTTGAGTTGAGGACAGGTTCCTCAGTCACAGCTCAGGTTGGACTTTGCAGGTCGAGCTTCCTATACCTCTATCTATCTTCAGTCTCTGTAACCTTCGAATGAGATCTTCAAGTATGATTAGGACAGGTTACATAGACAGATTACATAGTGGAACATTATGACAGGTTTGAGTAGATTAGGTACAAGGTTGCACTTCCAACCTTGACCTTTACATAGCAACCTGTTTTAGTTGAGCTTGACTGATCCAAACACGGAGATCAGTCTGTTCCAATTAACGTCTATTGACTAAGTGTGGTTTCTAACAACATTATCAAAACTATTGAAGGGTTCCCAACAACATAAATTACTCTAACGTAGATGAAGCATGGTGATGAAAATGTCTTAATATCAAATAAAAGATTAATAATAAAGAAATAAATTCAGAGTTTGACCATCTCACAACCAACATATAAAAAGATCCTTATATAAAGTTCAAAACAATTTCGAGAAATAAATCCTACGAATCCGACTTAAAGGAGAAATAAATAAAATATTATCAGTCTTGAATTCCTTGCACTAGTCATCCTCGGCCTCCACGACTGCTTCAACTTGAAACCTTGACAAACTGAAAATAGTAGGGGGTGAGCATATCGAAATATACTCAGTGAAGAAACATGCGATTATCCATTTACGTTAAACATGCTAATAATTCAAATTACCATACCATACAACTTGTAACATGAGAGCATGAATCAATGGCTCTAACTTTACCATGAGGGCAGTAAATCAATGGCCCTAACTTGATAACATGAGGGCATAAATCAATGGCCCTTAGCATCATATGTAATGTAATCAAATAAGAATCAAGAACACATAAAACATACATGGATAATAAAAGCAACGGGCATAAATTTCCCCACCTTAACCTCGTAAAACCTTGTCTTGAGAACTTGTCGTAATAAAACGTGAACAACCTCGAATCTTTTTTTTTTCTGCCCTTCTTCGCATGCAAGCTCTACTATGAATATACAAGATATAAAACTTTGAAATCCTTTTTCTTTCCTTCGTAAGTGAACTGATGTATACCAATTTATATAGCTAGGTATTTGAAGGTTATTTGTTAACGTGTTTTATAAGTAGTGTTAATCTCTTAATTGGATTGGGACAAATCTCGAATCTCTAAGATATGATTAACAAGGACGATGCTTGCTTCTAATTAAAAGTATTTTCGGTTAAATTAGAAGAAAAACAAAAATGAGGACTCTACTTAATAATAATAATAATAATAATAATAATAATAATAATAATAATAATATAATAATAATATCCTTATGTGTAGAAAATCGTTTGATCTTACTTGTTCTACAAGCTCCAGAGTATCAACAAATAAATAATAATAATAATAATAATTAGTAAAAAAAAAAAAATGGGGGGTGTTACACTAATTGTTGAGACGGATCAAAACGGAATACGTCCCTAATTAGTTGAGATGGAGGTAGTAAATTGGAATACCTTGCCACTATATGTATTCTTAGTTTTCTAACATAGCAATTTATCTTACATCTCATTATTTTGTTTCATATCTTCTTTATATCTTTGAAACAAACATAAACAATTCAAATTTTTCAAAAAACAAGAAATGTATCAAACTCAAATTTTTATGATGACTCAAGTTCCAGTTTTGATTCAAACTTCATTGAATTTGATGTGAGAAGAACGTATTGCTGATCAAAATAAACAGGTTGATTGCATTGTCGAAGATGTAGTCTTTCATATTCCAACTATCCATTCAACCCACAAATCACACTCTAGAGCAACGCGAGAAGGGTCATGAGACTGTATTCGAGCAATGCTTTTCAACCAATCCAATCTACACTCCAAAAACTTTTTGTAGAAGGTTTTTGCATGCAAAAGCCATTGTTTGAGCCTATAATAAACAAGGTCGTTGTTGCAAATGAATTTTTTTTCTAGAAAATCATGATTCATCTAGACCTCAAACATACATAAAAGAGCACAAAGTTCAGGCTCATTAGTATTTTTTCCCATTGAATTTTCATCAAGAAGGTTATAATGAGGCTCAACCCTTAAGTGATCGATGTGTGATCTCTGAGGCTTAGGTTTGATAAATACAAATTTCTTTAAACAAGTGGATAACTTATTTCTTTTAAAGTTTGTTTTAAAAGCTTGTACAAAATTTTTCTGTATTATTTTTTACGGCTTGTACAAAATTTAAATACAAATCTGTGATTGATTAACAAATAAAAACTTAAAAAAATAGTTAGAAAAAAATACATATATAATAATATATATTGAAAAATAACCGGTTTGGCCGGTTCTGAATCGAAACCGGAACTGCCGGTTCAGAATTGGAACCGGAACCGTGTGGTTGGCCGGTTCAGATTTGGATCCACACCTGGGGAACCGTAACCCCTGGTTCAAAATCAGAATCGGGGATAATTTAACTCAGTCCAAGATATTTTTTAATAATGATAAGTGTAGTAGGCAAAATTTGCTTTACGGCCCAACGGACTAAACAACTAGACGGTCCAGACAATCCAATTCAAAAGTTGATACATAAACCCATTTATATTATTGGGCTACAATTAAAATGATTCATAATTGTTAGGATATTATATAAGGGGGAACTTGAATCAAGTTGATAATAAAAGATGTGTTTTGATTCGATTCCAAAAACCCGTTGTTGAATAGAATATTTCCCGTATTATCTTTGATGATCCAACTCTAAAGTCGCAATGTACATTTTAATGTATTAGAAGAACTCATATGTTAAGGAGTTCTACATGTTGAAGTGTAATTTTAGAGCGTCTAAGTGAGAGCGCCTGGCAAGTGGTATCCAAAGAGCGCTTCCAGGTCAAAACAACTATCTGGACCAGAGCACGCTTCCAAGGTCGAAACGTCTCTAAGGTCAGAAGCATGAAAAGCGCATGTTTGAAGGAAAACCAAAGCGTCGTCTATCAGGACCAAAGCGCGCTTCCAAGGTCATAGCGCGCGCTTCCAGACCAGAGCGTGCTTTTAGAACAAAGTGTCTACAACAAAGCCACATGAAAGCAGAGCGACTGAACAGCTCGAAGAGCATGCTTAGTTTAAGTGTGAAGGAGCTTGCTTTCATTACGCAAAACGTCTCCACCCTTAGCCGCTTCAGCTGTAATTTCAAAACAGACTACCCTTGAGCCAAAGCGTCCGACAAGCAAGTTACTGCCAAACCACGTGTGTGCCTCTGATTGCTCAAAAGAACTGTGAGCCATCCAGTCGCCGAATGCACATGACTAGATTCTGACAAGTCAACAACTACTCTCCTAGGACTGTGCGCTATAAAGCAAACGATCTGATTCGGATTGGACATGGTGAGGTACATGCAATCTATCTTTCCAACGGATAGATCTGCATCCCTCACTATAAATAGAATGTGAAAACTCATAATTAAAAAAAAGGAGATACGAAAGAAAAATATATGCGTTGAGCTTAAAAAGAAATCATCAAGATATACAATCCAACCTTCTAGCTCACCAACTAGGCTTCATCTTCATATATCCATAAGCCTTAGAGAGAAATCCTAGCCTTCTATATTATGATTCATTGTAAAAGGATTTCTCATTAGTTGGAAATATTCGAACCCAAACCCAAAACCCAAACTGGGAGTTTGTAGTGTGGTTTAGAGTGTTTGAAAAAGGTTGTAAGGCCCATGAGTGCCGATTGTATAAACTCATAGGCTCGTGAGTACCTATCGCATAAATTCACAGATTTGAGTGAAGTTCATCACCGAGGAATGGTGATAAGAGTGGATGTAGGAGCAGTTGCTCCGAACTACTATAAATCGTGTCTAAAGCGTCTTTTCGGGACCAACAATAATGAATACATCGGGTCTGTAATGTCAGGCATACCCGTTTGAGTGAGCCAAACAAAGCTATAGTTCAAAAAAGAGAAAAGATAAGGCAGACAAAAGGGTTTTTGGAAAAAGAGGAACCGCCACACTAGAGTAACGGCTGGAGATACTGAAACCCTATAGGTGGTCATATATATATATATACTGATTGCTAAGTCAGGTGCCTCATCCAACTCTCAAGTATTCACATGACTCTGAACATTCTTCTCGTTTTCTCCATCTGCTCTCTGCGCTCTTCCAACTTTCCATCTAAGGTTTTCAGCCGCTAGACCAACCCGACTAGTCGGACGCACCAGACTAGCCTGGAGAAACCGACGCCCTGTCATCCTAACTCTCTTTACCGTCATCCTTAGCACCGTTGATCGACGGACATACTTGAACATATTAATATTTATCGTTATTCAATTCAATTTATTTACTTAGCATATAATCTTTATTGCCCAACTGATTAGAGCATCGGAAGCCCTTCGCCGGACACTCCCACTTGGTGCTCTCGAAGGGTTCTTACATGTGTTACTTGTGTTGATAGGTTGCTAGTGCCCAACCGGTCGCACATGACGTACCTGACGTGCCGGTAGTTTCCTCAATTATAGATTTAGGCTATACATTAAGTATTTTAATTAAAATTTGATACATTATATTATTATTCTAAGTACATTTTTTTTTGAAACAATTAAATACATTTTATTATTTATTCAATATTTGTTATATGTGAATAGATATTAAAATAATGGAATTGATTAAAATAATAATAATAATAATAGAGTATATATAAAATATACTGTTGAAATACATTTATAAATTAGAGAATTAAATAATTCATTTTAAAGTATAATATACTCTAACATAGAGTTTATAGTTCGAAAAGAAATATGTAGATATTTGAAAAGAAGGATACAAACTTTGGGAGTTTTGGAAGGCAAAAAGAGAATGGGATTGTCAAAGGCTTAAATCTTGCTTACTCCGTATTCTATATTTCCCCCAAGTCCAAACGGTACGGATCCTCCATTGCTGAAACGAGCTGGGAAGAGACGGAGCATAGATACAGTAGTACCATCTCCCATTCTTCCTTAAACTAAAATAATTTTAACAGTTATTGAGTATTCCTGAACGACTAGGGTTTTTGTTTCGTAAAATCGCAACTTATTACTTCGCATCTCTTCCTTCATTTTGACCGGCGGCAACCGCACGCAATGCGCAGCAAGGACAGAATTTCGTATTTCTATGACGGTTCGTTTCCTAACTCTGAATTCTGCTTTCAATTCTGTGAGCGCGTGTGTCTGTGTGTGTAAACAGCGGGAACTGTGCTGACCGGAGGAAAGTAATTGCAGGGGATGTGGGAAACGTTTACTTCGGGCCTAACCACCCTATGAAACCGCACCGTCTGTGCATGACACACCATTTGGTTCTGGCTTATGAGCTTCACAATAAGATGGAAATTTATGTTCGTATCTCGACCTCACTTCAATTTTGCTTCCTTTTTCTTGTTAGAATTGGTTATTTATGTTTGCGATTCGTTTTGTGTTTAATGATTTTTTTCTTTTTTCCTGAATAATTAGAGGCCTCACAAGGCATATCCTGTGGAGCTAGCACAGTTCCACTCACCAGATTATGTGGAGTTTCTGCAGCGAATCACTCCCGACAAGCAAGAGCAGTTCGCTAGTGAGATGGCCAAATGTACGAGTTTTTCGCATTTCTGTAAAATTTACTGTATCTTGGGGGTACAGTCACTTAGCAAATTTTGATCTTAATTCTGAATTTTGTTCGTACTGACAACCTATTTGGTTTTCTGATCACTTTGATGTAATGTGATTTTCCGAATAACTATTGTTTCTTGTAGATAGTCTTGGTGAAGATTGTCCAGTCTTCGAGAATCTGTTCGAGTTCTGTCAAATTTATGCCGGTGGTACATTAGGTGGGTTCTGTTTACTAATATGATGACTCTCTAGTCTCTATCAAGTTTTACTTGCAAATCCTTTAATGAGCTGTATCAATTTTCTGGCAGATGCTGCGCGGAGATTAAATAATCGGCTTTGTGATATTGCCATAAACTGGGCTGGTGGATTGCATCATGCAAAGAAGTGCGAGGCATCTGGTTTTTGTTACATCAATGACCTAGTGTTGGGAATTCTGGAGCTCTTGAAGTATCATGCTCGTGTGTTATATATTGATATTGATGTGCATCATGGTGATGGGGTTGAAGAAGCCTTTTATTTCACGGATAGGTACTTGAAAAGCAATGTTACATCTTTTTTAACCACTGACTTTAATAAGATTGATGATTATTTTATATTTAATTTGCATGAAACTGGTAGTTTTTTCTTATACTAGTGCAGCTAGATGTGTAAACTCATTACTTCTTTCCTTAATTTTGTTGCCGAGACTTGGAGAGCTAGTAAAATATCTTTGGCAATGTTTTCCAGCTTTTCATGTACCTCCTCTTCATGTATTATGAATGTGTCCTAGAACGCATAACCAATATAGCGAATTTAGGAGAAGCAGTTGAATCAATCACCATGTAGTATATGATGATAAAAGAAAGTTAATTTAGAGAACGAAGATAGCAAGACGATGAACAATGCTTACAATTATATTTTGAATCTTTCGTGTTGGGCATATATATACTCCAGAAGTATCGATGAATAATAGTATATCAATAAATTAGACAACTTTAGAGTGATTGATATGTAGGTTTCTGTGCTCAAGTATCAATGCTTTTGATGAATTGCCTTAAGTATCATTTCAGCAGCTAGACATCATTCTTTGGCTGAACACCCCATTGACTGGTATTTGAGGTACATAGGATGTCTGGGTGATATGTGCTTGGAGCTTCTTTATTGATAAATTACTTCAGAAGAAGTCAGGAAGAAGCTGCATTTCAGTATATGATTAACTTACTCTTTTTTGGTACTTAAAAGTTAAATGGTAATTTGTTACATGGCAGGGTAATGACAGTTAGTTTCCACAAGTATGGCGACTTGTTCTTTCCTGGAACAGGTGATGTCAAGGTGCTTCCTTCACTTCTGCTTTATGTATTCTTGTCTGTTAGTCGTGTAGAAAATATGGCGACATTGAAGAAGATATAATTAGCTTCTCTTGGTCAATTTGGTTTAAGTGCGTATTTCAGTTGTATCACATTATGTGATGGATCTCCACCATATACAAATTAAAAGACATAATGTAAAAATAGTAAAAATATATGCAGTATAGTTCTAATCCGCCTAGTCCGTCTAGGCGCCGTCTAGACTCCCGCCTAGCTGCCTAGACGCTAGTCCCCACCCAACCGTCCTAGCGTCTAGCGACTTTTAGAACACTAATACAATTATTACATTATTACTCCAATGTTAGCAATTTGTTTATTAAGATATACTAGAATTCATGAAGCTTTTAGCCATTCAGGTTATTGTCTTTTGTATGCTTTTATTGTGTTTCAGAACAGTGCATTTGAATATGATCCATACCATGGTCTTAAAACAATTTCCCTAACCCTTTCTTTCCTCTCACACTTTCTATCATTTAGTCTCACTTTATGTGATTCCAAAATGTAAGATATTTTTCTTTAAGCTGAACTACCATGGGCTTTATGGTACTCCAAAACTGTATTTTTAAGAAAAAATCTGGACATTAAAGCTTTTAAATTAGGGAAGTACTGTAGAGATTAGTTTCTATAATAGTATGCATGGCCTCTACAGCTAGCAAGGGAAAGACTGGAAACTATTTGAAGTTGGAACTTCTCCACATGCATTTAATTGCAATGCTGTTTAAGTCATCATTGTGCAGAAGTTTCTGCTTCTAAACCTCTTGTAATATTGTTGAAGAAGTCTTCTTTTGTCTGTTGAATTATCAAGGACGTTGGAGAAAGAGAAGGCAAAAATTATGCCATAAATGTACCTCTTAGGGATGGAATAGATGACGGGAGCTTCCTGCGTCTCTTCAAAACGGTAACTTTCCATCAGCTCTGGTTATTGTGTTTTCTTGTTGTGTGATAATAATAAATTTTCTTATATGGTTTTCTTGTTGGGTGATAATAAATTTCCATCAGATCATTTTGAAAGTTGTTGAGTGCTATGCTCCTGGAGCTATTGTTCTCCAATGTGGAGCAGATTCACTTGCTGGGGATAGATTGGGATGTTTCAACCTTTCTATTGATGGTAATATGATTGTTGTATGAACTGCATTATTCCAATTCTTTACACTCTCATGTAGATACTTTTTCTTATCATGGACGTAAGACGTTGCGTTTTTCCTGCAGGGCATGCGGCTTGTGTCAAGTTTGTCAAGCAACTCAATTTGCCTTTGCTGGTAGGCTTTTTAAGTAGACTACTTTTAGCAGTTTGATGCTGCAAAAAATTTCCTATTCTCTTACTAGCAGTTTCTGGCTTGCAGGTAACTGGAGGTGGAGGATACACAAAAGAGAATGTAGCTAGATGCTGGACTGTGGAGACAGGAGCTCTTCTAGGTGTCGAGCTGAATAGTGGTATGCTTATGTTTTGAGAGTTGCCATTCTCTGTATAGAGCTGACATTTCTATTACTGTATGTTTTATGTGACCGGTTCACATCTCTTCTATGAACTTAATTGACTATTTCAATTAGGCATGCCTGTTCATTTAGACATTTAGTATACCTAGTGGAGTTGCTTGCCTGTCTGTTAGTCAAGTTCTGCTACATGCTTTCTAATGGATTGAACATTAATTCCTGGCAATTTTGCTCTGACATTGTTATTGATATTCCTTTCTGTAAGCTCATTCTTTTTCCTGTTCTTTATATACTCATATCATGGGCATGATCATAGTACGGGCATCTAGCCTATAATACCACTTTATTGCAAAGCCTTTTCACTTCGAATTGAGCAATATCAGTTTGGATTTAAATCCCGTCTTAAAATCAATTTGGACATATTTTACAACCTTCATTTATATACTATCTAAGCTCACCTTGTTCTTTCTGTGTGTGTGTGTGTCTAATGTTGGTACAAATTCTTAGAGGCCCATCTATGTCATACACTTGTGCAAAATGAAATTACCTTATCCACTATTCTTAGTCACTTTACATTTTTCTTTGCAGAGATCCCAGAAAATGATTACTTCAAATATTTTGCTCCAGATTACTCCTTGAAATGTCCAAGTGGACACATGGTATGTGAACACTATTTGCCGTTTGGAGTTGGTGTCAAAGCAATTAATATCCGGTTACATCCGCGCTCATTTGTATACTTAGTATAAGTTATATGGTTATGTGCCCAAATAACCAGGTTGTATTTACTTTGTAGTACTAACCTCCGGCATAGAATTTATGAGACCTTTGATATTCATATGTGAGGTATAAAATAATAAAAGGTGTCAGAAATCTTGTGCCGGAGGGAGTATATAATTAGTTTGTGTATTAAGCAGCTATTCTGAAGCTATTGATCAGTCTTTTAAATTTTGTTCATCTGGTAGGAGAATATGAATAGCAAGTCATACCTTAACAACATCAGACAGCAAGTTTGCGAGAATCTTAGTGCCATCCAACATGCTCC
Organism: Mentha longifolia; assembly: GCA_001642375.2. NCBI lineage: Eukaryota > Viridiplantae > Streptophyta > Magnoliopsida > Lamiales > Lamiaceae > Mentha > Mentha longifolia. Next base: position 20,854,580 of record CM038112.1, on the reverse strand, counting down.
TGGTGTACAAATGCAAGAGGTAAAACAGATTTTGAACCTATCAGGGTCCAATTGAAGTTATGTTTATAGAGCTTCAAGAAGCTACTTTTTGGATATGAAGAGATATAAATCATTGTTGGTCTTTGTATTATTTGTTTTATCATGTTGAAGAGCACATTATGCATGTTTCTTTGCTGCTCATTAGTTTTTCTTACAAAAATCCATGATAGAGAGTTACGAAATAGCTTTTTGTTTGGAATCCTGAATGTTTTGTGTTTTATATAGGTGCCTCCGGATTTTTATATTCCCGATTTTAACGAAGACGAGCAGAATCCTGATGAACGTGTAACTCGTAAGTAAATGTTGCACTGATGTGATGGCCCGTCGTTTCATCACCTAATCTTATTATGAATATTTTTCGCTTTATTCCGTCTTGCAGGGGCCATGCAGGACAAGCATGTTCAGCGTGACGACGAATATTATGAAGGTGATAATGACAATGATCAGAATACTGACGATGCATAGACACATAATATTGGGTGGGTCTTTGCTCAAAATGTGAATATATAGCAACTACCCTTTCTCACCTTTTCTTGTATTTTGCTTATGATGGACACATTTAACTTGAGCCTTTCCATTCCACATGAGGGAGAGGACAGTTTTGTAAAAGTATGTCTCAATTATTGATCTGGTTCTGGTCTCAAGAAATCGGATGCAAACTTAATGAAAATAGCCTTCTTAGGAGAACAAGTGTGCTGATTATATTAGGTACTGCAAATTTATAAACATTTTTTTATGGTTGTGTGTGTGTTTCTTGTATATCGCACACTTGTGATCTTTTGGTAAATTGCTGCTTCTATTCCTACTTTTCTTTCATAGAATTATCCTAACATTTCAATAATTCCACAAAAATACCACGTATGTCCAAATCTTCACGAGATCCCAAGGGAATTGTAATTAAAATAAATGTGAATATAGTTGTAGAACATATTCCTATTTATGTTAAAAAAAATATATCGTTCAATATAAAAGCTAAATATGTATGTTTACGATAGTTTCCGCAAGTGGATAATAATTATAAATAGCTCACGAAGATTTGAAGATAAAAATACGTGCATTTGTCTCTCGTACTCTCTCTGCATAATTTTGGAAAGCATAACTTGGCAGTTGGCACCCAATTGGGCCAGACATTTGCATAAGCCACGTGTCACCATAAGTATCACGGAGATTGTGTACACCTTCCCCCCTCCTCCTCCTCTGTTCCGCCGTGTCAACCCTGCATCTCGCGGCGGCGTTGCCCGAATCGCGCCGGCGGTTTGATATAGACCCCTGGAGGAAAAAGTTCCTCCCCCGGAGAGAGAGAGAGACCGCGTCCAGCAGAAACTAAGCGAGTAAGCAGATCAACTGGTTCCTTTTTACTTGTCATTTCACTGTAAAGTTAGAACTCGTAAATTCTCCTAAAGAAACTCGTTCCTTTCGTTCAGTTGTGTGAATGAAAACTTCTAGATTTGCGTATTTGGTTTCTTGAGTTTTTTCATCGTTCGTGAAATGAAAAATCTGCCATAAGGAAATGATTTGCAAATTGCGGGACGCTTTCCTTTTTGTTTTCGCCACTTTTCTGTCAATAAATTATGTAGCGTTCTTATTTTTTCTTTTAATTAGGGTTTTTTGGATTGAGTCATCAAGCAACGAATGCGAGAGGGGGGGAAGGAATAAGGAAAGTACAGCGCAACAAATTGGCAAACATGATAGGTTTTGCTATCTAAGACTGTGGTTCTCTTACTTAATCCGTGGTCTAGTCTGAATTATTCTAGTAGTTTATAATTGTAGTGATCCAGCCGCATATTGATGTTCAAATTAATTTTGTTTGTATGATATCAATGATCATGACCTTTATTTTATTGAATCTGTGTAGGAATATTGAAGCTTAGACGATCTCTGAACTATAGTTCTGCAGTTTCTATGGTTGCTTCTGAAGCAGCCCTCCGAATCTTGCCTGGGGCAGTGCCATGTCAGGTTTATAGACATTTGAGATCAGCCTCACTGCTTTCGTTTAGGTATAGTAGCCTGAATTATAGATCTTATGGATCCACAACACAAAAGGACCAAGTCGTGTCTCAAAAATATGTGGGAAGTCATGCAGTTCGAAGTAGTGGCCACATTTTCGGAAAAGGACAAGGCACTCGGTTAAATTCTCTGTGTTGCAATTGCATTGAGGGTGAAAGTGTTCTAGAAACATCTAGAGAGGACACAAGAAGATTGGTTAATGATGTAGCTAAGGATCTGGATGATCAGAGGCTTGAAGGAGCGCTACCTTCGAAACATGAAAAGGAAGGTATCCGGTATAATAATGAATTGACATCGGATGTAGCAATTGGCCAGGCTTTTGGTAGAACAGATGTAAATTCTTTGGAGGATGAAGCGTGGAATTTGTTGCGGGCATCAATGGTGCAGTATTGTGGCAATCCTGTTGGAACCATTGCTGCTAATGATCCAAGTGACTCAAATATGCTTAATTATGATCAAGTGTTTATACGTGATTTTGTACCTTCAGGGATCGCTTTCCTATTAAATGGAGAATATGAAATTGTTAGGAACTTCATCCTTCACACTCTTCAGCTGCAGGTAATGGAACGTCCATAATTCTGATCAGCCATATTTGAATAGGTTGCATGCACTTCCTTCACTCAAAAATTGTTTCTCTAAAATATTTCTATTATAAGTAAGTGGATTATCCAATGTATCAAGTTGGTTACTTTTGGTGGTGACATGATCCTCCACTTGTCACTTTGAAAAAAATATTATGAGATTATCAACTCTAATTATAATGCATTTCATAAGCTATTTATTTACTTGTGCTTCCCTACCTCCTTAATGGCAGAAAATAATTAATGGAACTTTAAGTAGCAAACACTAAATACTAAATACTTATGATTACATTAAATTTTTAGAAACCCCATTACTTTCTACTTTGTTTACGTTGCCTGGTTCATGGATTTCCATAATTTCATGTATTTTGAAGAGTTTTCAATAATAATAGTAGTTGCCAAATTTTGTTAGTCAAATTCACACTGTATACAAAGCATTACCAGATTTCCTTAGATACCCAAAAGATAAACTATGATAATTCTATCTTGATGTTCATACATTTCCCAGCCTTTAGGGATTCAAGGGATAATGGAACAGAAAGGCGAATGATCTACTAATAAAAAATAACAACAGAGCGTTAGGTAGATGGCATATCTGGTTTTTGGTTTTTACAACTTTTGCTTATAATGAATGTGTTTTATCTGAACAGAGTTGGGAGAAAACTATAGATTGCCATAGTCCTGGACAAGGACTGATGCCAGCAAGTTTTAAAGTACGTGTTGTGCCACTAGATGGTGATGATTCTGCAACTGAAGAGGTTTTAGATCCTGACTTTGGAGAGGCTGCAATTGGTCGAGTTGCACCAGTTGATTCTGGTTAGTGTGTTTTTCTCTCATTCTTGCAGTTCTGACCGTTTAGACATTATTAACAAATCATGTCTTTTCTTCTCAGGTTTGTGGTGGATCATATTGTTACGTGCATATGGAAAAAGTTCAGGAGACCTTTCTGTCCAGCAGAGGATTGATGTACAGACTGGCATTAAGATGATCTTAAAGCTATGTTTAGCAGATGGTTTTGATATGTTTCCAACTTTATTAGTAACTGATGGGTCATGCATGATCGATCGCCGTATGGGTATCCATGGCCACCCCCTCGAAATTCAGGTTTCTTTCTTTTAATTGTTTGCCATCAATACTGTCTTAATATCTTATTCTATGTCCTCCTATCACACCTTTCCTCTTCCCAAACATTCTCTGTTTGGTTTGTGGAGTTGATTTTTGTCCACTTTATTAAAACATTCATAGGTAATTATCAGGATGAAATAAAAAAATTCTCTGGCCCCACCCCCAAATCTTGTCGACCCTAGGTCAAGAGAGTTACTAAACTTTGTCTGTAAATCACTAAGACTTTGCTTACTAAATAACATTAGCAAAACTTCTAGCACCTTTCTAAATGAAGCAAGATAACAAAGTATACACCCACTATCTTTATGATCTGCATAGATTTTCTTCCTTCCCCACCTTTTCTCTCGAGGGATATTTTTTGGAGTTAGTATTCCTTTACTGGCCCACTTGGCTATAAAGCCAAAGAAAATGCTAAACGTTAACTATCTCCTATATGACAAGAGATGCCCAGCCATCATACCTTGTGGAAAAAGTTGCCACAAAACTAACATATATTTGGATAGTTATACATTTGTATTACCTGTTTGTTGCAGTCATTGTTCTATTCAGCTCTGCTTTGTGCACGTGAGATGCTTGCTCCTGAGGAAGCTTCTGTGGATCTCACTAGGGCACTGAACAACCGGTTAGTCGCTCTATCAATTCACATCCGGGAGTACTACTGGATTGATATGAAGAAACTGAATGAAATTTATCGATACAAGACAGAGGAGTACTCATTTGATGCAATCAACAAGTTCAACATCTACCCTGATCAAATTCCTCCATGGCTTGTGGAGTGGATGCCCCATAGAGGAGGCTATCTTATTGGAAATCTGCAGCCAGCACACATGGACTTCCGTTTCTTCTCACTTGGAAACCTGTGGGCCATAGTATGCAATCTTGCTACCACACAGCAGTCCCATGCTATATTGGATCTTATTGAAACCAAATGGCCCGATCTTGTCAGTAACATGCCTTTGAAAATTTGTTACCCTGCTTTAGAGGGTCAGGAATGGAGGATTATCACAGGAAGTGATCCCAAGAACACGTAATGTTTCTTCTTGAAATCTGTACAGTTTTTCGGATTAGTGGGGCTTTGTTATTTGACATATTCGAAATAATGTGATGTTGGTTTTTGTGCAGGCCTTGGTCTTACCACAATGGTGGTTCATGGCCCACATTGCTCTGGCAGGTTAATCCCAATCTTTTATGCGTACTGATAATTCATGTTAACTCTGCTGTTGATTTCTGATGGATTAATTTATCATAGTTATCCTTTAAAATAAGAACCTGAATTCATTGCATAAACATGGAACTGTAATTTGTTGAAGTTTAAATCAAATTGAAGGTCTGTTAGGTGTCTGCTTAATAAGTTAGCTCTGATTCACTTAAATTTTTGAGTGAAGCTCTGCCCCAATTACTTTGTTTTCATTCCTTCTATCATTTGAATTTATTGTTTCCCAGGTTTTTTTTTCCTTACCATGTTATCAGCATTTGTATCATTTGAAAAAGCACCCTATTGGAAGCAAGGTTCTCAATTAAAATTATTAGTTTTTTTTGTTTTTTTCATTCTTCTAATGTTTTATCTGTTTTGGTCTTTCAGCTGACTGTGGCATGTATAAAAATGAATAGACCGGAGATTGCTGAAAATGCAATCAAGATTGCTGAGAAACGCCTTGCAACGGACAAGTGGCCAGAATACTACGACACGAAAGGAGCAAGATTCATTGGGAAGCAAGCACGACTTTTCCAAACATGGTCAATTGCAGGTTATTTGGTTGCAAAACAACTAATTGCAAATCCAAGTGCTGCAAATATTCTAGTCAACGTTGAAGATGCAGATCTCTTAAATGTCTTCTCTTGTACCCTAAGTGCTAATCCGAGGGGAAAGCGTAGGAAAGGACCAAAACGGAGTTTCATCGTATAATTACATGCTTGATATACGAATTGCTGCTCAATCACGAAAGAAGGCCAGATATTGTGCCCTTTCAGATTTTTTCTGTTAGTTTAGTTTGGCAAGAAATCTCAGCTTGTTTTTTTCATGAGATGGCCCTTCACATTCTTGTGTGAAAATTCTGAGTTACTATTGTATGTACGAGTCTTAGCATTCCAATTTCTTTTAGCAAAGTATTCTCTCTTAAGAAGTGCTGTAGCTAATTATAACCTATAATAATTATTATTAGGGCTTTGTTTATGTCTGCTGCTTGTTGCAATTCCAATAACTGCTTGTTGCAATTCCAATAACATACTCAAGATTGATAAAACAAGATTCTCGCTACTCCAAATCTTGATAAAAAGTAGCAAATAATAGTATACCAATCCCATTACAAAATATGCATGTCCAGCAAGCATGAAAACTTGGCCAAGATTTCCATCACTGTACACTATAACAGCAGGTTCAGCAAGCATGAAAACTTAGCCAAGATTCTGCGTGCCAAGAATGTTTTCCAACAGCGACTCACAACCATCTTCTAGTATATCCAGAACCTATCACAACACACAATTCCAAACTTCACTTTTCAATTAACTACATTCTGCCGGAACCAAACTGTATACTCCATCAAAGATAAGTAAAATAGTAATTAAGAGCAACTGAGTAACAGAGAAGAACCAAGTTTACATAAGTTTTTCTGTGAGGAAAAGCATAAAGAATCCGTTAAACAGCTCAAGGTGTGTTCTCTTTGAAAGAAAATGAAGAAGAATAAAATTAAAAAAAAATCCACCATTTTCTCCCTTCGTTCTCTATGATGCATAATTTTCCCGAGCATGAGGGAAAATTTTCCTTGGGCAGCCATTTTCCCACCATTTCACTCCAAATCATGATAACATTTTCCCATCCATTTAGACTGATAATATTTTCCCACTTTTTTTCACCGTAGAGAACATAGGATAAAACAAGTAGGGAACTGCATTATTAGTTCAAATTTTCCATTCTTTTCTTATCCCTTATTTTCCTTTTTCATCAAAGAGAACACATCCTCAGATTGTCGCATAGGTTATACCATACATCATGAGAAGCCTTTTTGGCCAAATTCAACTTGCTAGAATGAATGTATATACTCAGGTTGATGGATAAGAGCTTTCTAAAGAGTATATTAGCAGTTCTATGACCGTTTAGTTGGCTCCATACTCTATTAATTGCTCAATTGACAAGAAAAGTACATTTATGTTGGCGCTTATAAGGGATTGCATTGAGTTAAACCTCCATGCAAAGCATAGAAAGGCATTGATCAATAAATCATAATCACTTGGCCAAAGTTAGCTAAGCCAGTACTTACCAAGATAATAAAACTATAGGTTTATCTAAGCTCGACAATATAGAAACTAAAAATTGTGTGCCATGGATTTCTCTACGGATAAAGCATAGTAACTTTATTGTTGAGATAAGACTTCTGTGAAATAGTTCTGATACGGCTCCTACTTTCATTCAAAGGAGAAATTCTTTATGAACTAAAAATGAACATGAAATTCATATGCCATTAGTAAGCATTATTTTGGCTCTATCTCCAAGCTTATCTTAACCTATAAAACAATCTATTAGCATGTCATATCTAAATGCAAAATAAGCATATGAATTCAGTTTGAATCAAACATGCAAATCAGATAACTGATCATAGGTTTTCTCGTCTGACTTTATCCTAAAACAGTCGTAACATCTCTGATTCTAGCTAATAAGCTTATTCTTGGCACGTTAAATCACTGCAAACTAACATAGCCATATATTAGAAAGGTTGAGTTGAATTATTTCTTATATCTAACTATGTTACTAAAAGCTTGATAAAATATAATCATTACTCACACAACAGATTGCTGCAGTAGGTTCTTGTGCCCATCTCATTCAAAAGAGAACAATTTATGTGAATTATTACCTTCTCAAAACCTTGTTGTCCACCGTAATAAGGGTCGGGCACTTCAGTTTCATTATGCCGCTTGCAGTAGGAACACATTAACTCAACCTGAAAGCATCAATTCATTTAATGAAAAGCATGATACATCAACAAAAGCAGTATCACACTAACTGCATCAAATGTGAGCGCACAAAACCTTCTTAGCTGCATCAGCATGTAGCATCTCTCTGTTCTTCCACCTATCAAACGCCGCAAGTATATCCTCTTACAACAAAAAAGAATCAGCACAAGCATTAGTCGAACATTCGGAGAATTAGGTAGTCAAACAAGTTCATAGTAAACAACCCATCAAAGTAAATAGTTGATTAGCCTATATTGCTTTTTCACCCAAAGTAAACACCCCTTGGCATTTACTCGTGTTATTTTATTTAACCATATAATAATACTATACATAATAGAAAATCTAGATGGCATTTGAATCAACAACAGCATCAAAAAGCAAAGACTGAAATATATACACATACTTTTGTTCTGCCTATCCATGGCAAGAATGAGATCAAAATCCCTGAAATCGGAGGGCTTAATCGGCCTCGAAATCGAAGTTATCGCAATTCCACGCCTTTTCGCAGCTGCTATCATTCTCGAGTCTGCTTGATTACCCTTGGTTGATCATCAGAGCAGAGATAAACAGAAATCATCACCAGCACATTTTGCATCTTATTTTACCATTCCTCTACACAAGTTCATACGCATACCTCGTGATAATTGATAGTTCCAGCAGAATCAATGAAGAACTGGGAATCCAGATTCCTTTGCTTGACGAGGTGGGAGAAGACACCTTCAGCAGCGGGGCTTCTGCAAATATTGCCAAGACAGACGAATAGAACTGAGAATGGTTTACCAGCAGTAGCAGAGGCTGATGATGGCGTCGACGCCATTGATGATGATTTTCGAATTTCCAATTAATTTTCTTTGGGTGCAATTTTTGTTCAAAGAGAAATAGATCGTTGGGTTTTGGCTTTTAAGTTTCGTAGAATAGAACGAAATAACAAAAATAATTTAAAATCTTACCATTTACTCGCACTTTCCTTATTTGTCCGCCCCATTACTTTCATTATTTGTTCATCCCATTTATTAATCTCATCTGCTTGTCCTTTTTTTGGTTGTAATTATTGAATATTATTGAGTTACTCTATATCTTATGTGAATATAAAATGTCATTTTATTGTCTTAAAAAAAAATAAAATCCATTTATTAACTCATTCTATTGTAGAACGAGCATGTCTTACTCCCGCAATATGGTGCTAACAAAAAAATATATACATAGTAATGCAAAGAAAATGAAATGAAAAAAAGAACTCAACTTTACATTTTAGATGTATATGCATTGCATCCATAGCTTTGTATTTCTTAACAAATTTTTCATTGTTTCTATACGCTACTACATATTACCTCCATCCCCCACTATTAGTCCCATTTACTTTTTTGACTTTTTCAGCACACATTTCCACCGAAACTTAGTACGAGTTTTAAAATATAATTTTAAAGTTCCCGTAAAAAAAAGAATACTTCAAAATTATATTTTAAAGCCCGTATTAAGTTTCGGTAGAAATACGTGCCGAAAAGTCAAAAAAATAAATGGAACTATGAGGGATGAGTGAGGGATGGAGGTAGTATATCAGTTACAGCAAAGAGGAAGAAATCTCCAGTTAAAAAAACAGCGAAGGCAAAAAACAAAAAAAAAAAAAAAAACTAACCTATCTCCATTTTCAATATGCTAGAACATCTCAAACTCTACTCCACCCCTCTTCTCAAATTCTGTGGGGAGCTTGCTTTTTTTCAAATCGACACTTGGGAAGCTCCGGTGGCATTTCACACCGTATCAAAGCCCAGTTAAGCCCCTCGAAGAAGGGATGTCTCTTGATTTCTGCTGCTCCCTTTTCAGACCCCAGCCTATTCTCAGGCTCCTTCTTCAACAATCTTCTAATCAAATCTCGAGCTTGAGAGCTTACCATCGGAGATTGTGGGAACTTGAGGCATTGGGAAACGACGTTTGATATAGTATGCTCGTTGCTCGACCCTTTGAAAGGTGTCTTACCATATAAGAGTTCGTATAAGAAGATTCCAAAGGTCCACCAATCCACTGCACTTCCATGGCCTTCCCCTTTGATGATCTCCGGAGCTAGGTATTCGTGTGTCCCAACAAAGGAGTTGGATCGTGCACTTACAGGCTCGACTACTAGCTGTGGCAGAGGGATGATCTGAGTGGCGAGTTCGGATTTTAGTTTACGGGTTTTGGCTGCAGCTGTTAAGAATCTTGGAGTGAAACAAGAAAACTGCCATGAAGGTTGGAGGCAGAAGGGATCTATGCAGCTAGGATCCGACATCTTCTTTGGTGTTTCGGCCACGGGAGAAGTTGACTTTAGTAGCGTAGTGTTTGCAGCGCATCTGAAGGATAAGTCAAAATCCGAGAGCATGATATGACCATCTTCGCGAACTAAAATGTTTTCAGGCTTCAAGTCTCTGTATACAACTCCAAGCATGTGAAGGTATTCGAGTGCAAGAAGAATTTCAGCGGCATAGAATCTGCACATTTTGATATCCCAGGATTTAGATTATCAAGTAGAACAGAACATTTCTATTTCGATTATATCAACTCTTAAAGGACAGAAAAATAAAATGCCATTCAAGCAATTCATATACCTTGACAAGGTTTTATTTAACAATTCAAGAAAGACTATCTCCTTAAATTTTTAAATTACCTGGCTGCTTTCTCTGGAAAACTCCGATCGAGCTGCTTCTGTCGAAGCACGTGTAGATCACCTCCAGGACAGTATTCCATAACTACACACGAATATTTATTTGTTGTAAAATGGACATAGAGAGTAGGAAGAAAAGGATGATCCAAAATTTCCAAAATCTCTTTTTCAGTTTGAGCTCTCTGCATTTTCTTTTTGCTACTTAAAAATTCATTATCCATAACCTTCATAGCAAAGAGGCAGCTCGAGCCAATCAACTCAGAGAGGTAAACTGTGCCAATATCTCCACCACCTATCTTTCTCAAAATCTTAAAATGTGTCATGCCCAATTTACCATGCTGCTTTTGGACTGAGCTTATGGCTTCCCATCTCAAGTCCTTCGACATATGAGGTCGATAGCCACTTCGACTGGAACCACTGAGATAGCTCTCATCACTATAGCTTGTAGTACTGCTATATTCACCTATGCTACTTTTTGAACTCTGAGAGAACTCTCCCTTCCCCTCAGATCTTGATTTTTCATCAGCTTTCATCACAACACTCTTTGTTTTGCTAAAGATATGCGGAACATGATAATGCTTTGATGGAGGTGATTTCTCCGATTCTTCACATCCCCTTTCCAGGAAAGCATCTGGTGTTTGATGAGCTATGTTGCTAGTCTGGTAATCATCATCATTCTTAGGTCCTTCACTTTGATGACTGTGATTCTTGGTAGCAAAGATTATTTTCGGCACAATCTTCTTCTTGGCAATGTTTTGGATTCTTGAATGTTGTTCGTGAGAACCACAACCTTCTTTGGGGCTTCTTATTTGCTCGCTTTTCACATAACTTGATGATAAAGAGGCAGATTTAATCTTACCCACATGCTTCGTCACTGAATCAGATATATGAAGTTCACATCCACCATTAGTGGGAATAGGAGAGATATCTTCGGAAAGAACAGAAGACTTCCCCTTTTTCTCAGATACTTCAGTTACTGAAACATTTCCAGATTCACGAGATTTTCTTTCAGGTACGAAAGATATCTCCATCAAATTCCCTTTTATTTCATCAAGAGGTTGACCAGTTTGACTTGCCTCAATCACTACAGCTCTATACAACTTTTTGACAGCTCCTACTTGAGAGATCCCAGGAGAAGATGATGGTCTCAACACGCGTTTCTTCACTGCAGCCATCTCCGAAGCTTGAGAAATGCATACACCTCGCAAAGCCTGTTTCAAACTCACTGGTTCAGAAAATCCAATACCTGACGCATGAGAAGGGCTAACTCTCATTGGCCTTTTCATGGCACTTTTGTGTAAAGCATCTTTAACATTCTGTTCTGATTTACGATAGCTACCAATCTCGATTGCTTCAAAAATTTTGTTAATGTCATCCTCAATACTAGGCTTCTTCAGAGATTTCCCACAAATCTTAGACTCAGAGACATAGCTTTCAGTCAACTCTACTATTTCATGAGTTCCATACAATGCACTCATGATCGTGGAAGGCAAATGTTACAATTGATATCAGCAAAAGGTTGTGATCAACCCATCTCAGACAATGCATTCAAGAGACGTGGAAGGCCATAAATCGGAGGTGACTCTTCAATCATGCCAGAATTAATTTGCACTCAATCAAATTACCTGAATTTCACAAACGACATGGTATCAGCTATTCAATTTGATAATGTATACAGCAAGTTATTTTTGCATCACATTGCTCTTTCTCTTCTATAATTTTCCCACAGTTGGAACTTGTAGTTCAAGTCTTCTAATAAATGGAAGGACCTTAATGGACATTAAAGTAAATTGGAGAAAGAAGAAGCAACCACACAACCTAAACATTTTTAGGCAGCTTGCTCATTAGAATATCTCCATCAATCAATTTCCAGTTCTATGATTTAATTGTTTGCACTGAAAAAGTAGTCTTCAAATTTCTCAGAAGTTTAGACAAGAAGAAGCAGATCCAATAGAAAAATTCAAGCAATGATCCTACTTTCTACTTTATATGACTTTCATCATACTTAAAATTATATGGGAAGCATTTCATACTTAAATCCAAGAACTCTTCGAAATCACATGAGCTAGTTCAAGAAAATCATAGAAGCATGCAGGCACAGAAGTAGAGTATTAAGCTGAAGCTTACAAACTACAAAGGGACAAAAGAAGTTTTGCTTTTCATGAGTTTGAACACCACAAAGATCACCTTTTAGACAAAAAAAAAGGAAAAAGTTAGCAGAACCTAATTATATTTCTTGCATAATAGAAAGCCTACTTGACCATATTGGATGAAAAGGATGAAAGAAACTAATCAAAATCTCATTTATTACATGTTGTCTCTCTCATTTCCAAATAACAAGGATTTATCAAGTAAGCTGGACCACTCTCCACCCACTACAATCTTACCAGAACCTAAAAGATTTCAGAAATCAATACAAGTAAAACAACAATTATCATCCGAAATACACAAATTACATATTAGCATGCCGAAAAAGTTGATGAAAATTCACAGAAACAAAAGAAAGAAAGTACCTGTTGTGAGGATCAAAGCAGCAAGATGAGGGCAAAAACAATTGCTCTCTCTCTCTCTCTCTTTCTCCTGAAACAATTCAAAATGGAAATAAAAAGAGCCTAAAGGAATAGAAAAAAGGAAGAAAGAGGAAACAAGAAAACCCCACAAATTATGTTTGAAGAAATATATACATGATCGACGATTTTGATTTCTTGTAATGTTACCACTCAAGAACAACACGAGAAAGTAAGGGTGGGAGTAATTACGAAATTGAATTGGGGGGTAAAAGGATGTATCATACTAAGTGAAAACTGTAAAGTGGAGAGAGAGAGAGAGAGAGCGGGGGAATTCTTTATGCAAATCACGAGAAGAAGCGGCGTTTCTCTTTTAGTGTATGGATGATGATGATAAACAGTATAGTCTAAATTCTAAATTCTACAACTTTACTAAAATGGCGGAAAAAAGGGGGAGTCGTGAAAAGAAAATTGGAATACGAGGTCGCTCGCATATATAAATTCAAGAATTCGTAGAAAACAATAAAGAGCGAAAAGGGGGCATGGCCATGTACGCAGTAGTAGTTGTAGTTGCTGCGTAGGTGTGTTAGTGTCAAACTGAAATTAACGCCATCGACGTAGATATTCCATCATTCTTTCAACTGCAACTTACTCTTAAATTTTATTTTCAAGTTTCAACCACCTTTACTTCTTGTTTCCCTTCGTCAATCATTCTTCACACCTCCTTCAAGAGCTCATTCTTATTATGTAGTAAAAGTCAATCCTTTCTTCCTAAGTAAAAATATACTCCGTAGAACTATAGTCTTTCAAAAGTAAAATGTACTCTCACGGAGTCACGGTAGTTTGATTATTTAAAATGAAAAATATTCTTTCACTCATTTTACCTAATTATATCGAATGTCTCTTAGGGTCTGTTTGGAATTCATATATTAGTATATCAGGTATCAGATATGGGTATGAGTGGGGTATGGTCGAATGTCTCTTAGGGTCTGTTTGGAATTCATATATTAGTATATCAGGTATCAGATATGGGTATGAGTGGGGTATGGGTATGAGATATCAGGTAAGGGTATGAAATTGATATCTGATATCTGCGTTTGGTATAGATTGTTCCGATATGAGATATCAAGTCCTTTTTATTTTTATTTTTTTAAAGTTAACTTATAATAATAATAATAATAATAATAATAATAATAATAATAGTAGTTAATTTTGTACTTTATTTCTTCTTCTTCTTCTTTTTCATATTTTCTTCTTCTTTTATAATTCTTAACTAAAAACAATCAAAGACATTAATAAATCCATAAAAATAATAATTTTTTTAAATAGATGGCTACATAAATAAGTCATATAAAATTACTAAAATTGTCATTGATCATTACAAAAAATCTCCTAAAAATTAGGGATTAGTGAATAGTTGATAGATAAGTTATGCAAAAGCTACCAAAAATTTACACCATTAAAATGGCCTTGCAATCACAACCAAAAAACTATTTTCTCATCCCATCAAAAATCTTTCATCTTTTATGTTGCACCCGAAGACCCACAAATCCTAACTATGAGCCTTTCCACATACAATTTCTTCCAATGGTCATTTGAACAATTGTAGAATGCATCGAGCTCACTTGAGTTCCTTGAAAGATAGCTAGTAGCATCACTTGCATCATCATCAGAAATTCCATCAATCATAGCAATTTCGGACAATAAATTTTTCTTTTGTTCCACTACTTCTTGTTCACGTTTTTGAGCCTCCTTCCAAGTATTAGCTATAAGACCCATATGATCTTTGATTGTATCTATGACAATCACAAACTTATCATTGTGTTCAATAGGGCTCTTACCTTTCTTTTGCCTCTTTCGTGGTGGTTGCGTTTGCAATTCAGCAACATCCGAGTCATCTATATCATTTTCAAGCTCATCATCCATATTGTGGATGCTATCATTCATATCTTCACACCTAGTCCCATCCGCTCGATCTGCATCATATATAAGTTGTAACTTTTCAAAGAGTGGAAATGGAGTCTCCCATAAACCCTTGGCACGAGGATGCCCCTAAAAAAATACATAATTTAAGTTAGTGAAAAGAATTTTAAATAGTTAATCAAGTAGATAACTAACATTCAATTTATGTTGACAACGAACATAAGAAATTACCACACAAAATTCATCATAACATTGTCTCTCACACTTAATCATCGATTTTTTGTCATCCCATTGAAACCCCGACTGCTTGAGCATATCACTAATGGCATTATACTTCTCCTTCAAAAACTTGATCTTTGATTCTACTTGTGAAGCTTTCAATCCACACGATGGAAACTTTGTAGTCATCTTTTCTGCCAAACATCGATGAAACCCATTCTTGAAACCACCATCACATTTCCATCGAGGTTCATCTTTCAACTCCAACATGAAATCCAACACTGTTTCTTCTTCCAAGATACTCCACTTTCTCTTGTTCTTCCCACGTCCAGTTACTTGATTTGAATCACCCATCCTAAACATATTTAAAATTTCATATATGATACATGCTCAAAATATTAAAAATTGGTACATGTTGAATGGCTGTACAATATGCATTCAAATAAATCCAATATGCTAAAGAGAAGATATTGCTGCATAGTAGAAGCAGATTTAGAGCATTTTCATTCATCAAAGATGTCATTGGATTACAAAATTATTTACAAGGTCATATCTTCCGGTGGAAAAAGAAAAGGCAGGAAATAATCCAGTGGTTATCTTTCTATTGCAAGCTAGACAAACCATCGATATGAGAAAACAAGAATCAAGAAAATAAACTTTCTTTATCAAAAGATATTTACTTATAAACTTCCATTTATCAACTATATACTACGATTAGTGAGTAGAGGTCAAACCCTATTTTTTTAATATTATCAATAAACCACATGTTCATATTTCAACGGACCTCAACAATATTCCAAATTATGCGTCTCTTTATCAATTGATTGAGACCCGACCTTAATGAACGACTATTCGCACAGCATCTGTCGCCAAGTTTTCTTACTCTAAAATGGAACCAATCAATAATTCTAAACTCGATTCAGCGGTTGATTTACGAGGAACATAAGTCGAAATCCAAAGAAGAAGAAAAAGAAGAAGAAAATTTCACCTGATTTGGAGTGACGAGAACTCGATTGAGCGGTGAGTTTCTCGTATTGATGCGCTTATGGAATTTGGGAGAAAATAGTTTTTTTCAAGGGTATGAGTTATACTGGTGTCTCTTTTGGTATATTGGGAATGAGAAAAATAGGGATATGAGTATATCAAAGGTATCAAATTGATATCCATATACTGATATATCAAACAACTGATATGGGTATGGACCATTTTGATACTCATACCTGATATATGTATATGGATACCAAACGGGCCCTTACTTTAATCAACTTCAATCTATTTTTTTCCTTAAAACACGTGTCCACACTAATATAGGCGATGAAGGGATCATAATTTTAGCACGATGAATCCTATGCCGTGGTTGCATGTCACGATTATGGCTGTACAACTACAATACATGATCGTGTGTCACGACCATGGTCATTCGAAGTTATGGTGGTGCCTTCTATCACGACATGACCACGGCACGTCCATGACACATGGCCGTGTATCACAATCACGACCACGACATATGATCGTGACTTGTCATATGTCACGACCAAAACTTAGAGTTTATCAAATTAAAATTATATCTTTTACGTATGAAGGCTAATATTATACTACTATATTTTACTTATGAGGGGCTATTATTAACTTTTGTTTAAAGAGAATGTCTATTTTTGGGATTAACACTATATATATACACACAAGAAATAATATGTTAATCACCTATCATGTGTGCTTTTTTCGGGCACCACTCAGATTTTGACACTTTATCATTTTTTTTAATTGTTTTTTATTAATGCTTATTCTAATACCTAAAAAAATGAATAGCATCATCTTTCACAAACTGCATAAAAATAAAACCTAGATTTGGTTTTTCTATCAATTATTTTAAAATTTAAGGGATAAAGAACCAATCGAAGTTTGATCTTTATATAATTTAAAATATAACAATGTTATTAATACTTTTTAAGTATTAGAATAATGATTAATGAATAAATAAGAAAAATCTTGATAAAGTGGTCAAAATATGAGCAATACCCACAAAAGGTGTACACAAAAGTGAGTACCATCTCATTTCTCTATTGTGTATATTCTACTTTATACCATGTGTGACCGTTTCGTAGGAATGGTCACACATGTTACGAAACCAATTGAGAAGATACATCAATTTTTCTTAGGAGTATATTTGTCCGTATTAAAGATAAGAAAGAAAATTGGTGGATAAAGTGTAACTATTGTAACATAAAGAAAAATTTGATGATTATGTATATTTTGAATAGAAGATGATTGAGTTGAATTTGTATTATCTTATGTTTTTTTAATGTGATTCCTTAAAAAAAAATTGAGGAACCCTTAATTCTCTCTCAATATAAATATGATTCTTTTTAGGGTTATTTTATTATTCTCGTATGAGGAAAAAATTAAAATAGTCACTTATCTTAAAGACGAATTAATTATAGTCACCCACTTTAAAATATACTAGTCAATTTTTAATTTTCAGATAAAATTACCTGAAAAATAATACCATTAAAATATTTAAATTACACACCCACCCAAACCCCACCACTGCGTCTCCCAATTCCCAGTACCACCACTGTGCCCCCTTTGATCTGCCACTGCGAGCCACTGCCTTTGCACAACCCCTTCCACCTCAAACATCAAGACGAATCATTATTTTTCATGGTCATGGAAACTGTCATCCTCAAGCTTATAGAGAGAGGAATACCATGATGAATAAGAACATTTGAATTATGAAGACAAATGTTGTGAAATTGGAGCCGTAAGTAGACGGCGCATTAAGCTGCGTTATTTATTGTTGCGTTATTTAGCATTGATGTGGATGGGTATTGCGATTTGCGATGGTAGGTGACAAACTAAGCTGCAACGGCTCGATGTCACACGATGACGCTATCATGAAAAATCTTATTATAATAGATCAAACCGTACCATCGCTGGATCATGCAATGACGCCAATGGCACAGGCAGAAAATATTTATGAGTTATGTAGTACTAATTTTCAACATCCATATAGTCAAATATATATACTAAGCAGTGTTATGTTATAATATACAGTTGAAAACTTAGAAATGTAATAGTAATAAAAATGTCAAAATATTACATACGTTAGAGTGGTGGCAACTGACATCTGCGTGTACTTATCGATTGAAAATGTTGCAGGATCTTCTCATTATTAATTGTCAAAAACATATCCTTTTCAATGTACACAATCAAACTGTCATTCATCCATTCATCACCCGTCCGGTTTCTCAAATCGGTCTTGATTATCTCCGTTGCAAAAAAAGCTCTCTCGACAGAAGCGGTCGCAACCGGCAAAACTAAAGTTAGCTCAATCATTTTGTAAACCAATTGAAAAACTAAATGCTTGCCAGTTTTAACTATCTCAAGTGCTAGACTTTCCAAATTTCTGATTGTGGAAAATCGAGAATCAAGCCACACATTAGCAATAAAATTACGAAACTATTGTGGAAGGTAGACAATCACCTATTGAGAAGTTCTCGGGATATATAGTAGTAAGATGCATGAGCTAATCATCATCAAATCTAGAGAAAGGAACTTTCGGATCAAGACATGCCATACACTTAAGAAAAAATCAGTGCCAACTTCAGAAAATCGATTTTCCATCTCTTGTATGGTTAAATCCAAAACCTGTTGTTTAATGTATACACTTAAGAAAACTTGTTGTTTAAGAAAAATCAGTGACAACTTCGGAAAATTGATTTTCCACAGAAACCTGATGTGTTGTTCTAGATTGTGCTGTTTCTTTATGACCGCTTTGTAGTAACTGACATTGTGGTAACCGAATTTCTAAATTTTTCTATTTTTCCTTTTTCTTCTCCCTAGCCAAGATTTTTTTCTTGCATGAACCCCCCTCCCCTGCAATTATTTATGTTTGAATCGGCCATTATATTTTGTACAAATCTATGTGGCTCTTGCTCAATGCTGACTTTTTTTTTTTTTTGATTCAGGCTTTTTTTTATGACTACATTGCTTGATTTTTGTGTTTTCAATCATATTGTGATTAGAAGGTGAACACCAATGCTTTTTCAATAATTGTGTGGCTATTACTTTTGAGTTGGTGCACAACAAGAGGAAGACATTATGTTTTCCGGAGATTTTTGAGGAAGGAAGCAACGCTGCTCAGTTTACGCGGGCAGAGGAAAAGATTTCAGATGAGATTGTTGCCACGATGCGTGAGGGTTTGGTGTTGGAGAAGCTTGTTTTGACATTTGAGTATATTGAATTTGTGAGGTCACTTATGCATGTTTCTGATACTGGTGATATTGGTCAAATAAAAGAGTTAATTGTGATTTCTCGGGAAGGTGGGTTTTTTTTTTTTTTTTTTTAAATACTAAAAATAATTATAAATTAGTAGATTTGGTAGAAAACTTCTATGACTAACCAACTCAAGCCATGCAATGTTGAAGACTAGGACCTTGAGATGCTGACTTGCATGGAAGGAATTTGCTAAAGCAGTCAGCACATGAAAGTTTGTACAGCCAAATATTGGGTCCAAGGAATACAAATTAAGCAATGAATTAACAAACAACCTAAAATAAGGTCTGGGATTAGAAGTTGCCTTTCTCTACTCCAAATCTTTTAGAATAAATTTCATAGTAACAGCAAGAGCCCTGGGCATATCACTTTCTTGGACTCGGACATCAGAGTGTCTTTACATGGTAAGTTATGTGCATATCAATAATGAGTCCATCCCCATTCCTTTTCATTGCATCCAAATTAATAACACAACTTCGATAGTTCTCCAATGTGAAGTGTGCTAAAACAGCATTAGATGTTTTCCCATATTGGGGAATACTGGCGACAACTCGAGGAGACCATCCCTAGATATAAAAAATCGGTTCTTTCACTGGATCAACAAGGCTAGCTACACAAAAAAAATGCAGGATGTTCATGCACCATTGCACCAACTTAATTTGAAACTTCCACATGCCCTGTAAACTGAAAATCCATGATGTTCACTGGTAGATAGGTCTCAAGATGACATAGTTCTTTAATAAATTTTGTATCTTGAGCATCAAGATCACAGGATAGCTATAAGCCGGCTATCCACAGACCCGGCTGCACAGTGATACGGCCCCCCGGTATAAGGTCCTCCGGTTTAGGGTTCTCTATAGCCCAACGTAGTCTATCTTGCGTGCCCTTGATAGAACCAGCAATGATCCAGTTATTAAAATCTATTAACAACCGTACATGAGTTCATCCACATACAACACCGCCAATTCGATTGTAAACTGCATCGTGAGTCATAATTCGTCCCCAGCAACAGTAGTGTTGTGATAAATGCACTGCCAGTCACACGAATAGGGGGGGGGGGAGGGGTAATGACTGGGGCAGAACATCGCTCAAGGAGAGCCCTAGCTCTCTGAGGCAGGCAGTTTTCCATACTTCGTTCGTCAATAATTCTTCTTTTATATCCGGTGAACTAGCCGCCGCCATTATAAGGCTTTTGCCATCCAAGTAGGTTGCCACAAACTTCAGACACTCGTTAAACACATCTCCGAGTTGTCTGCCATTGGAGGAGTTGACTACTTTTGGTTTCTACTTCTTGGAAAGGTGGTTTTACTTTAAATTATTTCATATATTTTTTTTTCATGTTCATTCTATCTTCTAATTTTCTTGTTTTTTCTTTTCCAATTTCTGATGCAAATTTTGTCAAGTTCAAGCCTTCGGTCATAGCTACCTCTACCATGTTCACACTCACGCCAAACCAGTACAAGAGTGCTCTCGAGGGCTTCAGGAGTAAACTTTTAAAACTTGAATTTTTCAATGAGCTGGAGGTTAATGATTGGCAAGTGCAGATGGAGATCTTATACGGGATGCTTCACGTGAAAGGAGACCAGTTGGGTTGCTGTGGAGAAATGATGAAATTGAAAGCATCATCATGTGATATACTGTAAGAATAAATGGTGATAGAACTCATTTATTGAATTAAGAGATAGTACGGCCTTGAGGGTTGAGATACTTGTTGCTGTTTTTGCTTTTCTAAACTTGTTATTTTTTTTCTTTTCTAAACTTGAAAAGAGCTTCTGCCCATTTATTTGGTTGGTGTTATATAATTTGCTAATTTGGTAGCTTATCATCATCTAAGCATGCTTAAGTTAAGGGTGTCAAGATCCTAGTAGGGGTGTGCTTTGCTTGTGGTGGAACAGATAAATCATTTCTTCTTCATGCATGTCGATGATGAAACTTTGTGTTTGAAGCTTTGGTAAATTTTGGGTGCTGGATGTTAGGGTCTAACGTCATAGATCTTTAATTTGATTATATGTGAAAAGGAAGAAAGGTAACTATAATAATAACACTTCTATCATTTTCCCCTTTCTATGTTAAGGTGCTAAATGGAATTAGTCTCCCCCCTATAACACTTAGTACTATATTAGTGGTTGTTCATCTGCATAATTATGTAAGTCTCCTTCATGTCAACGACTGATTTTATGGGATTGAGTAATTTCATTGATTGATGAAGTGATTGTAGGATGGTTGGAGGTATGAATTGAACATAATCTATTCTTGTGATGAGGGAGATTTTTGGTCTTTGAATGTAGTAGTCCTCAAAATCATGTTTCTAATAAATTTAGAAATAATACCTCATAAAAAATCTTCACGCAATAATGATGATCATTGGTGATGAAATTTGATGGTTGTTTTCTATAACTTGGTTGTGTTATAGTCTCTTCCATATCAACCAAAGAAATACTATTCACCTCACATAATTTGTTCATTTGATTTAAAACAATCTCTGAAGAGTTGGAGTTACACTTTCACATTGTCAATCAACAATATGGCTTCAACAATATTTTGATCATTTCGTTGTAATGTAAGTGACAATTCATTGTGATTCCTAGTAAATGTTTCATCAAGTGCAACACAAATACAAACTCATATCTATTCATTTTTCCAACCAAATCTCTCGCAGTACTTTTCATATCAGGACAAGTGTTGTCATTACGCACATTTTCCAAACTTTCACCACTAAGGGCCCAATCGAACACAAACGAAGCAAAGTAACGTAATGTGAGCCCTATCGGGTATCTCTAGTCTTGATAAACTAGCTTATTGATTTTTATCTCTCCCACTAGCCCTTTTCCTCATATTTGAGCTCTTTAACCATTCTCTCGTGCTCGAACTTTCTAAGTTGATCTTTTCTTTTACAAGATGTTTCACATGTATTCACTATCATATAGATATAGCTAAAAAGATCCTTCACGGCCATGATACTCTTAGCAAGTGCAGCAATAATTAACTGAAGTTGATGCGAGAAATAATGAATATACATGGCATATGGGTTTTTCTTCCAATACTAAAGTTTTCAGCCCATTGAACTCACCCTGCATATTTAAAGCCCCATCATAGCCTTGAACTCTCAATTTTGACAATGATAGACCATGTTTTGCAAATAATTTACCAATGACAAATTTCAAAGTATGAGAACAAGTGTCATCAACATGTACAATTCTAAGAATTCACTCAATCACAGATCTCTTATCATTTACGTATCTAAAAAATAATACCCATTTGCTCTTTTAGTGAGACATCTCGAGCTTCATCAACTAAAATAGTAAAAATCTTATCTTCAATCTCATTAACTATGGCTTTCGTGATATCTGAAGCACAAGCCTGTGTTAAGTCTTTCTGAATCGGAGGAGAATAAATAAACTTAAACAAGGAAATAATATTAACAAAATTATGAAAGATATTATGCTCTATCATCCCCCCGCAAGATGAAGCTACATGAGTGGATTCCAATCTTGAGAAGCAGATTTTGGAATCTATTACGCGAGAGGGGTTTGGTGAGTGCATCTGCGAGTTGATCAACAGAAGACACGTGAGTAACACGAATGACTCCATCTTGAAAAAGTTGACGTATAAAATGAAAGTCGATCGCGACGAGCTTCATTCGAGAATGAAAAACTAGATTAGAGCAAAGATTTGTGGCTCCAACATTATCACAATAGATGCCCGGCGACGTAGAAGGAATAACACCAAGTTCACCATGAAAAGAAGATATCTAACACACTTCAGCAGCAGTGGAGGCGACTGAGCGATACTCAGCCTCCGTCGAAGAGCGAGCAACAGTAAGTTGCTTTTTTGAGCTCCAAGAAATAGGTTTTCTCCCGAGATAGACTATATAGGCACTAGTAGAAGTGTAATCATCTTTATTTCCAGCCGAATCAGCATCAGAGTAAGCATGAATCGATAATGGAGATTTGGAATGAAGTATAATGCCATAGTGAATAGTACCACAAAGATATTGCAGAAGTCGTTAGACCGCATGCCAGTGATCCATAGTAGGTCGATGCATAAATTGAGAGAGCTTGTTGACAGCATAAGCAATGTCTGGTCGAGTAAGAGAAAGGTACTGAAGACTCCCAACAACCGTTCAAAATTCAACCGGTTCAGTTAAAGCTGTACCAGAATGCAGAGTAAGAGTTGGCGAAGTAGCCAATGGTATAACAACCGGTTTAGCATCAGTCATCTTTGTACGAGCTAACAAATCAGCAATATACCTACGCTGAGATAATATAAGACCTTCTCAGCAAGAAACAACTTCAACTCCAAGGAAGTAGTGTAGCATGCCGAGGTCCTTAAGAGAGAATCGAGTAGCTAGAGTCGAGATGAACTTGTGGACAGATTTAGTACAACTCCCTGTAACAGGGGTATTTTGACCCGAAACATTGGAAACAACATCGTTATGTTCAACATACCATTAAAGAAACTTAAGAAAATTACCTCAATTTGGAGAGTTAGACGATTCATCATGTCCACAAAAAGATAGTCCTTGCTTCAATAAAAGATGAGACACTTCCAATGAAGCCGTCAAATGAGTACGATAAGCAATAACCATCTCACAAGCATTCGATCGGAACAAATTTGGCACATCATGCTTTTGATATTGAAAAGCTTCAAATTGTATCCTTGCATTATTGTGACAACTACTGGGACCTCCAACATGAAGATTGAACTTTTCTAAGTCTTTTCTCCAATTGTCATATCCGGTTTTTGTAAATGCATCCTCTTTAAATCAGCTACGTTTTGTCCGATTGTTTGAACAACTAACACCAAAAACAAAAGACAACGTCTTATGATATGTTGTACTCTAACCATGAAAACCTTCAGTACCAACTATTTTAGAAACTTCTTTCTTCAACCCCGTGTCTTATTTTTGGATAACTATGTCCAACCAGTTGGCAAGGCTCTATAGTCAAGTAAGCTCTATGTGTTTGATCTCGAATGACAATATCAAAATCTTCTATTAGCTTTCGTAATCTCAGATCACCAACAATCTCATTATGGTCTAATTCAATTTCTAATCTAGAATGATTTTCCACCATTTCGACACTAGCTTCACTTTCCTTGCGAACTTTCATAAATATCGATGAATCATCTACATAAAAAAATAAAAATCATCATTTATAATTCACATATATAATAACAAAATATTATTTTACAATGTCAAGAAAGCAATATTTTAAAACCCGATCCGGCTGGTCGGACCATGACCCGGACCTAGTGCGGGGCCAGGTGGCACCGAAACCTTCCAGATAGTCAAACCCGTTATTAAACCGTCTGACCTAGGTTGACCCAACCAGGACAGTGACCCGAGGCCGGATTACAAGACCCACCCAGGTCAGCAAAAAATACTAAAATGGCTTGTAGA
The DNA here is from genome assembly GCA_001642375.2 of Mentha longifolia. Lineage (NCBI taxonomy): Eukaryota > Viridiplantae > Streptophyta > Magnoliopsida > Lamiales > Lamiaceae > Mentha > Mentha longifolia. The sequence goes on along the minus strand of CM038112.1, from coordinate 20,829,917 downwards.
GGATTCAATCATTAGACCTCTGAGAAGAAAGACCGAGACTCTTACCACTCCATCATCTCTTTAATTGTTATACTAGTGATTTTTAATATAATTATACTCATTTTTAATGTTATAAATCTTTATCAAAATTATAAATTGTCTTTTTTTTTCTTTTTGATTTATCAATTACATGTATAAATATATATAATAATGTGTATATAAAAATATTATATATATATATATATATATATATATATATATATATATATATATTAATGGGAGGGTTCTCATGGGAGATAGTCTTTATGTGAGAACTAGGAACCCATTCACACCCTTGATTTTGCAAATCGTGTGGTGTTGATTAATTTTCAGATTATGTATTATAATTATTTAATGCTTTTTAACGAAAATAAAAGGGTATTTCCGTCCCATGTATTTCAATTAAGATTCTGATACCATAATTATCGCCACTAACATTAACATGAATTAACCTCAATTCTGCACAAGATATACACAAAACCTATCCTAAAAACACTGTATAATCATCAATACTCTTCTATCACTTCTCTTCTATTCTGAAGTGCTGCTCTTCAAACCTATGAATTTGGGTGCAAACCTACGAATTTGGTTTGTACAGTTGTTCAGTAAAAATACAGTAGAAACATTAAGTTTTTTTTTTTTCTTGCGTACAAACCTACGAATTTGGTTTGTATCTCTGCTAATTCTTGGGACGAAACTACAAAACTTATGAAACTGGTAATTATTCCTTCGACTAATTTTAAGTTTTGAGGAGTTGTGCTTTTTAAGTTTTGAAATAACTGCCTAAAAGAATCGAATCTTAATATGTTCTTTGTATGAATCATTTTTGTTATTAAGCCATACGTCTTATGCATGTTAATGTGGAATGTTTTCTTGATTGTTTTCATAATTTTTTTAATTGTCGATTTCATGCTGTTGTAATATGAATGTCGTGCTTTTTAATGCTCTTTCCATGCTTTTTTATCGATGTGTTATAGCTTCTTTAGTGTTGATTTCATGCTTTTTTATATTGATTTCAAGTTTTTTTGTGTGGATTTCATGCTCTCTTTTTTTATATATTGATTTCAAGATTTTTTAATTTTTTTTGGGTGAATTTCATGGTTGTTTAGTATCGATTTCATACTTTTTTTTTAATATGAATTTCATGCTTTTTAATAATCTTTCCATGCTTTTTTTTATCGTTGATTTATAGCTTTCTTAGTGTTGATTTTATGCTTTTTAATATTGATTTTAAGCTTTTTTGTGTGGATTTCATGCTTGTTTAGTGTTGATTTCATGCTATTTTTAATATTGATTTCAAGATATGTGAATTTCATGGTTGTTTAGTATCGATTTCATGCTTTTTAATTTCGAATTCATGCTTTTTAGTTTAGATTTCATGCATCTTTAATATTGATTTCAAGTTTTTTTAGTATTGATTTCGTGCTTGTTTAGTCTCGATTTTATGCTTTTTTAATATTGATTTCATGCTTTTTTTTATATTGATTTCAAGCTTTTTTAGTGTGGATTTCATGTTTATTTAGTCTCAATTTCATGCCTTATAATTTTGATTTCATGCTTTTTTAGTGTCGATTTCATGTTATTTAATTTTGATTTCATGCTTTCTTTAATTTTTGTAATTTTGTTATTGAGGCATTATATCGAATAGATTATGAGCTATAATCATATTTATCATATGATAATTGGTATATTGATTCGTTGTTCTGATTATTAATCATATTGTATAATTGTATAATAATTAATATTTTTCTAAATTTTCACGTGTACAGATAAAGATGAGCAAGGAAAACATGTCCAAATGGAAACATGGTGGGTAGGAGGATTCTGATGATGATTTTGCTATTATTCCTCTGAAATTTACAAAAAAAGGTCAAAGTGGAAAAGGAGTGCCACAAACAGTAAAACCGCCGAAAAATAAGGACAAAAAACAAGAGCTTGACAATAGTTTCCAAAAATCACTTGTAAGATTTGTCCACAAATTCTTGTGGAAACAATTGAGAGGCTAACCAAATCCCAAAAGGATCAAGTCTGCGATATGAGTTTCGGAAATATCCTTAAACTTAAGGTTAATGATATACCTTTGAGACTCGGATATTGGTTGTTAGATAATTTCGATGCTATAAGCTGTGAGATTTTATTGAAAGCTAATGGAGGTTCCGCGTTAAACCTCGAGATGTCATTCGCATTTTCGGTCTATCAAATGGGAAAAAAGAAAATTAAGAGAAAGAAGAAATCAGAGCATGTCAAGCTTACAAATGACTGGAGAGCTAAATTTGAAGGAAAAAAAATGGTGTCACTGCATGTGACATATTTCATATGATTGTCGATGATAATAAGCTTGATGACATTTGGTTTAAGAGGCATTTCATGGTGTTGATGACAACATTTCTAATAGAGTGTGATACTACGGGATATGTCTGACCACTTATAATGAGCTTTTTCGAAGATGTGACAAAGCTACGTGAGTGGGATTGGGGCTCATACATCTTAAGATGTCTCGTTGAGTCAAAGAAAAAATGGGAAAAAAGAAAGGGTAGTTCGTTTTGTGGTCCGTTATTATTTCTTATGGTATGTTTTTTTCCGTTACTTTTAATCCAATAGTTATGTGTAAGCATGTACTTATGAAATATTAAGCATGTATATGAACTTAAATATGCAATAGTTATTTACGTTATATGAGTAAAAAAATATTTCTTTAATAATGATTCATTTTTTAGTGTTTTTTTTTTTTTCATTTTTTTTCATGCTTTTTTAGTGTTGTTCATGCTTGTTTAGTGTATATTTCATGCTTCTTTAAGACATTTTATCGAACGAATTATGAGCGATGAACATATTATTCATATTATAGTATGTGTTAGTTTTTGTGTTTTCATGTGTAATAGGCACTGTATGTTGACAGAGTCGGGCTGTACGACATTAGTTTCCCTTGAGATTTTCCTATTATCTCAAATTGCATGAGCGATGATTTGAAAAAAAGGCAAAAAGACGAAATTGAAGCCAAGGAATTTGGTAAAGAATATCCTCTAAAGGCTATCGACATACCTTTGGATTGTGCAATGGTCTGTAAGGCACCAACAATTCTCGAGATTGCAATACAAACAAGGATAACACCCAAAAAGATGATGATGTTCAGAGATTTGTGGAAAAAATTTATTACGAAGTCAAGGGAATTTGCAAAAATGATGATGGAACTTTTGAAAATAGTTGAAGAAGCTCCTAAAAACGCAGTCGATAGTGATGTCTTTAAGATGATGCAAGGTGCAACACGTAGGCTTTTTGCACCCGACACTAATCCATCAGGACCATCACAATCTCAATGTTCACCTAGACCATCTCAATTCATTCCATGTACTCAAGATTTTTTGCGCCATCCCGACGTGGAAGTAGCATGTGCAGAAATCGACAAAGCAATTGCTGATAGGAATGCATTACTCTAGAAAGCTCAAAATATTTCAAGATTCAAACCAGGGTTAATTCAGGAATTCGGTGATGGTTTGGAATTTAGAACATTTAGATAGTGTTATCTGTAATGTGTCGAAGAGTGTTTTGCAAGATAATCAGGTACTAATCTCCAAGTGCTTTGTTAGTTTTATATTTTGCTTATTTACATGAATGTTGATGCTTTTTTCCTTCATTTATTCATCACGTGTATGTTGTGCTTTATGAATATTTTTATGACTAATTTTATCAAACATGTTGTGTGGTATAAGTAATTTTAGTCTTTTAACTTCTACAATGTTGTGACGATTAACTTCGTAGGGCATGGGAACGTATAAGATGATCTCGTGGGTAATAAAAAAATTTGCAGGAAATATTTGTCAACTGACATCTGTAAGCAACTTTACATATTGGATGCTACAACTTCTTAATAATACTCGCAGTGAATATAGAAATAGTGTGTTTCTCTATCAACAATTCAGTCTTTGGCTTGGGAAGCGATAACATGTCATCTTTGGCTAATTTATCAAACGCATACCTCTGCTTATCCATCGCATTGTCAAAGTGTAGCTAAATCCGCTTTATCCCTTGCAAAACTACCAAAAAAGTTGTTCATGCTCTCCGACATCGATGTACTACTAAATAGTCCACTCATAGGGAAATCCCTAAAGTATGCATGAAGCCATAATTTATGGAGCTCAAACATTGTAGTGAATCAATCAATATTAGCAAGATCATAAGTTTTCATAATCTCATGCCAATTATGTTCTAACACTGATGGTTTGGTATTCTCATTGCAAATCATATCGTTAAAATCTTGCATGAAGTCAGTGTCATTTCTTATATTACGTGGAATCTTGCTCGAGACCTTCTCCATAATATACCACATACAAAGACAATGTCGAGTACCTAAATTATACAATTATTAAAAAAAAATAAGAATGCAAAAAAAATTAGCACGTACAATTTTGTGTCGCCTCAAAGTTGCATGAAATAAACATAAAAAAGCATGAAATTAATATTAAAAAAGCATGAAACCAACGCTCACTAGAAGAAAACATGAAAACAATATTATATAAACATTAAATCAACACTAAGAAATTTTTTAAGACATAAGAAATAAAAATGTACAAGCACCAGTAAAAAGAGTTAGATATTTTATGAAATGTTACCTAACATGATTTGTTCGATAGCAATTTTAAGAGCTGGATATTGATCCGTTATAACCATTCTAGGAGGTCTTCCCATGCACGATATGAACTTCTCAAGAACCCAACTATATGATGAAACATCTTCATTCAAAAGTAGACCAACACTAAATGTTACGCAATTACCATGATTATCCTTACCAGTGAATGAGGTAAAAATCATGTTGTACCTAAAAATATTCTTTCCTACTAAATTAGAAAATAAAGTAAAACTTCCATAATGTGTTGATAAAAAATTATAATTTAAATCACATGTTCATCCCATAAGTCTCATCAAAAGTAAGAGTTTCACTGAACAAATGGTAGTTCCTCCTCGAGATTGAATCAGACCAAAACAAACGTTTCAATTTGTTGTTATCATCCACAAATACTCGACAGAAAATGCTGAGCATAAATTACGCTTTCTCAACAATTTGTCCAGCATCATTTGCGCATCCGAACCAACAACAAATGCTCGCAAATCTCGGAAAAAATTCTTGAAATCGGTTAAATTACATCTTACATTTGAATACCTACCCACATCTCCTTAAAAAGCTTATAAGATCTCAGCTGCCCTATATTTGCTCTAGCACAATTAAGAATAAATTTCTCATGAACAACATCCAAATTTCTATTGAAATTCATGAAATGTTTGTATGCTTCAAGAAATAAAAGATGTGAGTGTTCCTCAATAAACTTTTTCATCTCATAACCCTTAAATGCAGTGTACCTTATCACCAATCGAGCCATACATGAGAAACTCCTCAATACCTTGCACCTTGATCTCTTGCTACTTTCTCCTTTATCAACGATATCAACATTGTCCTTCACGCCTTCTCGATTGCAATAAAAATATTTCCATATTATAATTCCATCAGTAGATTTATTGTTACCGCCTAAACGTACATCGAATCTACATGTTGCACCATATTCTTTGTAAATATGTTCACAGTCTTCTATCGAGCTAAATTTTAGACCAACATATGGTTTTAATTTTGTATCACACTGACAGAGGTTGAGTCGTGGTGACTCTGTCAAGATAAATTTGTAAGTTCCTATTCCTTACACTAGGTTCCGCTAGCGGTAAGTATAGGGTCGATCCACAGGGAGTTGGTGAATTTCTGCCTCTTTGTCACGACCGCACTTCGCTAATCGATAGCTCAGTTTGGTATAAATCGTGACTATGGGTAGTATGAAGTAAATTCGGGAATAAAGAAGGGTTAAACAACGAATCGACTCATTAACTTGGGACTAGATTTAATATAATAGAGATAGTATTAAGAATGGTTTTTTCTCATAGAAATAGATGTCATGATTCAGACTTAGTACAAGCCAAATCGAAGAGAAATTTAAGAGTGTACGCAGCGGAAAGGTGTTCAACATATGTATGGAGACATATGCTGCCAAGAGTTATTTCTTCTAATTTATTTATGACAAAATCCTCGCTGGTCACTTCGCTTCAACACTACTCAACCTGCACATCGGAAATAATGTACAGAGCGTGAGTATGGAGTACTCAGTGGACACATGCCCAAAATCATTTATTTATTGTCAAGCCATCACTTAGTGAATCATATGGTTTTTCTTTAAAATGCTATGTTCACAAAAAAAAACATTTATTTTCTTGAAAGCGACTGCAGTCTGTACTTGAGTAATCTACCATATCTGAGCTGGTTGTGTCCGAGGAGGTGGCCACCTCACTCGGTCACCTGATCGGTCACTATCTGTAATGACACGATCAATGTGTACAGTAGTCCAAGCATGATATCTGATCACGCAAGGACCCGAATTCGATTCATAAATTGGCCTTGGCCATTTAACAGATAGGTATCATACAAAACTGAAAATATTTATGGCATGACAATTATAAAAGAGCTAACATCTAATAAAACATGCTTTTGTTTTATAGAAAGCCCACCTTGCTGCTCTTCTTGATTAATAACAGACGATCTTCGCCCCCGTTACTGTCCTTCCTTCACGCAACCTTCGATTGAAAAATTGAGGTAAGGTTCGCATTCTAACGAATATAATCTTATCTAAGAGTGTAGATGACTGGTTCAAACGGGGTTTATTCTAATTTCAGTAACGTGGTTACTATCGTCTATATCGAATCGTAAGTTCCGTTATATGAACGGTTTATGTGGAATGTTTCTTAATAAATTAATAATTGATTTATTACTAACTTGGAATTAATTGAGAAACTTCTCAATAATTAGTTATCTTAATTAATTAATCGGAGGTTAAAATAACTCCTAATTTATTTAACTGATTACTATAAAAATAATAATAATAATAATAATAATAATAATAATAATAATAATAATAATAATTCACTTAAGAATTATAAGTTACTATTGGAAAAGTGTAATTGATTATCTTAATCAATTATTAAATCTTAGTTAATTAACTTATCTTAAGTTAATTCTTTTAATAGCGAAATAGTTCCTACGGAAAAAAAAAATATACGGGTAGTGTACGATTTAATTAGTAGCGTCTCGATCCCTAATTAATTGGAAATCGGGCTCGTAATTTAGTAATTCTCGGTCCAATTTAATAGCCAAGATCGGCCCACTTAAATCCGGCCCGGGGTCTGACCCGTGACCCGGAATTGACCCGACCCGTTGACTAATAAGGAAATAAATAATTAAAAAGGAAAGAAAGAAAAGAAAAAGAAATAGAAGAGGAGAAGAACCCTTCCCCTCTCTCATTCACGCTCGTCCCTCTCTTCCTCTCTATCGCGATTTGCGATCTCCGTCTCCTTCATCCTGATTTTCGGTCATTATCTCCGGCACTCGCCGTCGACTGGTTCTCGTCTCCGTTGCTCGCCTTCTCTGAAATCTCTTCCCAATTTGAATTTGGAGGAGAATCCCTAATTCAGAATTTTGGGCAGAGGCCCTTCCGGCTTCTATGGTCGTTTTTCCGGCGCCCTCAGTTTATAGCCGTCTTCTCCCTCTCTTTCTCTTTCTGTAATTGGGGTTGATTGCCCCAAATTCGGGACTTTAGTTTTCGAGTTTGGGGAAGGCTCTCCAAATCGGGAAATTGGGCGGAGCTCCTCTTCCTCCGTTTTGCGGTGAGATGGCGCCGGTTGCTCCCCGTTCCCGGCTGCAACTCCCGTGTTCTAGGGCTGTTCTTCCCAAGCCCTAACACTAAAATCCCTAATCCGAAAGGATTAGGGGACATTCGTCCCTCTCGATTTTACTTATTTCTTAGCATAGAGTTTAGTTAGTAATTGGACCTTTTTTTTTTTTTTTTTTCGTTTAACCGATTGTTTTAATGAGAGGTTATCGATTCTCACTCTTCTGTCTTGCAGGTTCGGAGGTGCGAGGACGTCTTGGCTGCACTCCGGTGTTCTCCGCAGCTCGTCGCTGCCTTCTTCTCCGGCTAGAGGCTTCGCCGTCGGGGCTTCGAGCTCCGACGGAGGTTCGAATTCGTTTCTTTCTCTTTCTCTCGTTATTGATTCTGCTTCTTTATTTGTTTTAGTACGATAAGAGCTTAAGTAGTTTCAGAAAACTGGATAGGTGTTGTTGTTCTACTAGGAGCACGTGGTGTTCAAGGAGCGTAGATTCTTGATTTACTGTAATTTTGCTTGAGATGTTTAACTAGTAGAGAAGGTAGCATGCTTAGCTTATTATGTGGTTAAGGGGAAAACAACATGTTTACTCCTAGGCTATACTTTACTATTTTCTTGCTTGAGGTTTTGAGGAAAAACAAAATCGAGAGCATAATTAGAGGTGTGAGTTTCTGTGGAAAGGACTTGAAGTATGATATTAACATGTTTGATTCTAGAGTGGGGTGGTGGCTGAAAATACCTTGAAGAAGTGGGGCTGTAGTTGCTAGCTACTTCCTCTCCTTCCTCGTTCTCCTTCCTCACTTCGACTCCTCTCTCTCACTCTATATTTGTTTCAGATTTTTGATGGTAAATGTGTGAAAGAATGACTGTAGGAAGAAGGGGTATTTATACTAAGTGAAGAGGCAATCTTGTAACTGGTTTCTTGCTGAATCAATGGTTTAATCTCTGTATAAAGGTTTCTAATCTTTTGACTAATCCTCAGATTTTCTTGCAGGTTTTGGGGGCACAAAGGTGGCTGTTGCAGGGATGATTGGCTGGGCTGAAGGGGACTGATTTGCAGCTGAGGAGATTGATGGAAAGTGGGCGTGTAACCCTTCATCTTGTATGCTTAACCCTATAGCTCATTGGTTAATAACTAGTTTAGTTCCCAAAGTTGTGGATGTAATGTAATATTTGATCATTTAATTACTTATCTTATGGCCTCAGATTATGTACTTAGAGCTTTATTTTTATTTATTTATCTGAGAGTGATGTTGGTTTTAGGGACAAAGGTTGAGTTGATGTTGTACTATAATTCTTCTAATTACTTAACTGATATAAGGTTTATGAATAATGTAGATATTTACACATAGCATTGCTTCTACAGGAGAAAGGTTCTCGGTCTCTCTCTTCTATTAATTTGGGCTCGGCCCATTAATCTGAATGGTTAATGGGCTTCGGCCCAATAGAATTAATTAATTAATGGGCTTCAGTCCAAACGACTATCGGTCACTAATTATCTTTGTGAATAACTAACCGGCATTTAAGTCGGTTTCTTACTAAAACATTCGACACTTAAAGAAGTACTTTGCCGAATCTTCCAATCGAGCATCAAATCAATTAATAAAACAACTAGCAATTAAATTGCTATTTACTTGAAGTAACATAATAATTAGGAAATCAAAATAGATTCCAAAGATTCCAATAAGTATTATAATAATTAGGGAATCGAATTAGATTCTAATTCCCTTTTAGCGTCGTAATATACTATTAACGATAGTTAGGAAAATGCGGGACATTACACTCTTTGTCACGAGTTTGTTTTGGGGTCTTACCTTGGGAAGATGGTAACCAGCGTGTTGAAAATGAAATGACTAAAGTAAAGACTAAAATAAAACAAAAGAGAAGTCAGTAATAAAAACAACTTGGGTTGGGTTTGAATCCTTAGATCTCTAATAGTGCCTTGGTCATTGGTTCAAGAATATTTCCTTATACACATCGTTGGTTAAAGGCAATTTGATCAATAAAGTATGCCCTCAATTGTCCGCATCACGCACATACTCTACCTTGCCCAGCATGCCCATACAGATTATGGAAAAAGAGATAGAGGTCCCCTATCAGTTCCCAACTTGACCAAGACACTCTCCTCGAATGCGAGATCCTGTCTTGACAGCATAACGCACTAGGCAACCTAACTTGCCCTCAGCGTGCCCAAGACACGGGACCACAAACACCAACACTACTCACACTACCTGGGGTGAAGAGATAATCAACACCTAGATCCGGTTATTATTTATAAACCAAATGAATCTCAAATGTTACCAGCCCGAATAACACACTGGTGTCATCTAATTTTAGGATCCCTTGACCTAGTGCTTCGGGAACATGTATAAATAATTATGAAACCGATTCAACTTCTCAAAGCATAAACTATTTAGATCTAGTTCATCAGACCCAAACCAAGTAAATAAAATTAACTACTCATAATAAAAAGAAATGAAATAAAAGAGATAAAAGAAAACATACTTGAATTAAAAGCAAAATGAAATTCAATACATCACTTGGCAGGACCAACCCTGACCAAGGCCAAATACATAACCGAAAATAAAAGGTGCCCATATGACTTGTTTATTTCCTCCCAATCACTCATGGGAACATAATAAAAATGAAAATAAGAAAATAAAAAGCTATGAGTGAGTGCAAGGTGGTTGCACACGCCCCTCTTGAGTATTATGGCTGGTGCTGCTGGCGCTGGCAAGTCTTTATATAGAGTTATAGTGTGCCTTGGGCCTAGCCCATTTCATGCTGGACAAGCTAGGATTTGAAGGGATTTATTTCCTTTTATGCAGATCCCCAAATATCTCCATCCATATCAGCAATAAGATCTAATTCGTGCAGATCCATCAATTAAGGAAGAAAAAATTTATTTCCTTATTGTTGTTGCCAGAATTAGCCCAGCCTTGACCAAGGTCTTGACTTGTGCTCTATCTTGTCCAAGATCCTTGGTGATATGCAAATCGGTCAAATCTTCCAAATAATGCTGCTTCTTGATTTCTTTCCTTATATGTCTCTTTCGGATAAGGATCATTTCTTGCCCGCTACTCCTTCTCGCCTTGCCCAATACCTTGTGTACCTTGTCTTGAGCTCTAGCTTGTCCAAGTTGCAAACAGTTGAGAATTTGCCTCTTTCACTGAATAAGACATGTTTTGACCACGATCTCCTGCAATCCTCAAGTGTGTCCTCCCAGATACAAAAAGACACAAAAGTACACAATTACTAGACTTGATTTAACTTAAATAAGAATGAAAAAAGAGCACGAAAATCGGGCTCGTCACACACTCTAGGACGTGTACTTCAGAAGAATTCATTGGAATGTTTATACCATTGCTAGAACAATCCGAATCCTCATTATCTAATTATTAAATTAAAAAAATGAAAATTAGTAACTTGCAGCAAAAATCTCGAACATTTTGTATTACCAACCGGGACATGTTTTTTTGTTCATTTCATTTTTTTTAGTGTTGCTTTCATGCTTTTATTAAGTTTTTTACATGGAATTTTATTGTCAATTTCATGCTTCTTTCAAATATTTTATAGAACATACTATGAACAATAATAATATTATTCATACATATTAGATTGGTTAAAGAATTCTCATGGCGTCAAGAACTTTAGCATTATGTCAACAGAAATAGAATATTATACCAAAAAAAAAAAGAGAACGCATTTAATAAAATAAAAAAAAAACAAACGCAATTATGACTTGTAGTATTCATCTTCTTGAATCTGCAAATGGAGATCACAACCACTTGATAGGGTATCGCGTTTTTGAGAAGAAGACGAAGAAGAATAAATTGAGATTCGAACGGTTACACAGAGAGAGAGAATGGTGAATTAAATGATCCGACGAATTAAGGAATCACGGTTTGAGGAATATTTAATAAGATTACTCTAATACCCCTATAAGCATTATAACTTCCAAAAATAACTATTAAAATCACCAAATCTGAACCGTTGATCTATTAAAATTAATGGACGAGATCGTTTTTTCTAGTCCTCACAAATTAAATGGTTCATGTTGGAATATTTGTTAAGGGGAAGCATAATCTATTTGTGATTTAATGAAATATATTTTTGCTTTGATTAGATTCCAAAACCCCATAAATCTTTCCCTTATTATTTTTGATGAATACCAATATCACTTGATGTAATTTTCAATGTATTAGAAAAGCTCACTTGTTAGGGAGCTATATTTCGTTAAATGTATTTTGTTTCTAGGAAAAGCGAAGTGAAGCAAAGCCAAACAAAGCGAAGTAAAGTTGAGCAAAAGTGAAGAGAAGAAAAGCGAAGAAAGATTTAGAATTTCAAGTATGTTAAAAGCGACAAGTCTCAAGCGATCACTTTTATAAAGTGAGAAGCGACATCTGTGAAAAGCAACTTGAACAGAAGCACTCGTGCAGAAGCTGCTCAGAGCAAGCAACATCAATACAAGCGTAAAGTCAAACAATATCCAACATAGCGTTCATGAGAAAGCACGAGAAGCGACGAAGTGAACTGGAGTTTGAATTTCAAATTCAAACTTTACAACAGTTCGTACATATCATTAATGCGGCGCGGAGGTCAGAGGATGCATGGAAGATTGCTATAAGCCAATGGATATTGCCGGAACAGTGCACAATTGCTATCTCTGCTACATTCCAAGTTGGAAATCAACAGATATATAGGGTTTCCTCTTTCGGAAAGAAGACAAGCCGGAAAAGCACTGTCCACCTGCAAAAAGTTGCATTGTCGTAAGACTGAAAGGAAGTGAAGAGCACGCGTCACCAACCTCTCTAACGGGTAGCTGGCAATCTCCTACTATAAATAGGGGTGCATACTCAACATAAAGACTTACGAAACTATTCTCTTGCGTACAAATCCATAGCAAGAAGTTCATAGCTCTCGAGTGATCATCTTTCAAAGTTCTTAAGTTCTAGAGTCTAGTTGAGTCCTTAGAAACTTTCCAAAAGTTTATAAATCCACATAACCTATATCTCTCCACCCCTAGGTTTTCTAGGAAAAGAATCCTTAACCCTTTTACATGATCTTCATTGTAAAAGCATTCTCTCTTAAGTTAGAACTTTCTTAAACCAAATCCCCAACCAAAGTCTGTTTGTGTTGTAAGTTTGTGTTTATCTTTTGTTGATTATGAAGCTTGTGTTTGCACACACAAGTGGAAGGTTGTCTGGTGTCTGTTGTTGTAGTTGTTAGGTTTCTAGAGAACCCATTTGGAATCTCTAGGTTTTAAGTTCAAGGTCGAACTTGAAACACTTCACTGGGAAGGATAAAACCAGTACGTGTTTGTTCATGTATGTTCGATTTCCAAGTGAATGAAGTTCGAGTTGCTAAGTGAAGGCAACAAGTGGATGTAGGAACGTAATCTCTGAACCACTATAAATCGCTTATGTCCTTACTGCTTTCTTTACTGCTTTACTAGCTAAGTATTTATCATTTTCATTTATTTATTCATTTACAAGCTTGATTATTGCATAAGGCACACACTCACTTTAAGCAACCAACACAATTTTTAACTAAGGCAATATTTTATAAAAAGCGAGTATAATATCGCTCACCAAATTCCGCAGGCGTTTTCTCTGAAAGCGAAACGCTTCTCTTTTCAAAACTCACAGTTTTTAATTAAAAATTTTAGAGAAGTCTAAACTTCTCTAACGTGTGTATTCACCCCCCCACATGTGTAAACTCGCTTTTGGGACCAACAAGTGGTATCAGAGTAAGGGTTCACAACCTCTATCTTTTGATATTGGTAACATGTTAAAGCGTTACAGTTAGGTTACCGAACAATCTGTTTTCTTAAATCTTGCATTAAGACTGACACACTAGCATACCTGCATACTACTAATCATTTTTTAAGTATGTCTTCTACACAGTTACCACAATTCTCCATTGAAGGCTACAACATATGGAGTTTCTGAGTCCAATCACATCTTGCTTCCCTCCATGATCGCATGTGGAAAGTGATCGAGGATGGACCGATTGTTATCACGATGGTCATAGCTGGAAATTGAGTGGTCGAGCAAAGGGATGCAACTGGAAATATCCAAGCTCAAATCAAAGGCATTCTAGATCAAGTCATTCCAAAGCCTCGAGCCGAGTTCACTCCCTACAACTTCAGGGTCGATAACCTTGATCGTCTAGCTCGGAATGTGATTCAGTCGACCGGTTCTGATGCTCATCTTGCACGCATCATGAAGTGCAAGACAATAAAAGAAATGTGGGATACTCTTGCCCTTCTCTCACAAGGGATAGAGAAGATCAAAGAGAACAAGCTCTCGGTGCTGATGCAAAAGTTTGAAGCTCTATCAATGAGGAGCAATGAACATGGAAATCTTCGAGACTCGAGTCTTGAACATAGTTTCCTCGCTTACTACCCTAGGGAAGGACCTCAGTCACAAAGAGGTCAACTCGAAGGTGGTGCGAGCACTCACAGGAAAATGGCAAACAATCAAGGAAAATTATTTGTTCATGAAGGACCTTGGAGCAGTCTCTCCCGTAGCACTATTTTCAGACTTCAAAGGATGGAGTTCGATCTCAATGGCAAAGTGACTAGGGATGATGATGATGAGCCTCCAACACCAGCAAAAGGCTTAGCTTTTGAAGCCTACGAAGAACCAAAACCATCCATGCCAAGCACAACTTTCTCTCACGGGGACAAAGCTGATATGTCGAAAGAAGATCTAAAGGAATTCGCTTTGACCCTACTCAAAGGGTTCAACACTTCGAACGCTCGAGCGGCGAAGTACAAGTGATTCTATAAGAGCCAGAGAGGACAAGCGAATCGCTCAGCCCCACGTGAAGGAAGAAAGGATGATAAATCAAGGATTGTCTCAAAAGAGAAGCTGAATATTCAATGCTTCGGATGCTACAAGATGGGTCACTACAAAAGCGAGTGCCCAGATCTTACAGAGAAAAAAAAGTAAGAAATTCGAGCATGAAGTGAGAATGTCAAACGAGCCACTCTTCTAGCTGAAGAGTCAATCGAAGCGTCGCTTGTCAACAAAACCATCAATCATGATGCGGACGAGTTTACAGATGACGATGAAGAGAGCGCAATTGGAATCGACACGTATTCACAGTTTTAAGTAAAAATTTTAGAGAAGTCTAAACTTCTCTAACGTATGTATTCACCCCCTTCCCCTACACGCGTAAAATCGCTTTTGGGACCAACAGTTCCCATATGAACCACATTCTCTCTCTCTCTCTCTCTCTATATATATATATATATATATATATACGATGTGTGTGTGTGTTTGTGAGGGTGCATGCACTAGCTCACCCTAGCATCCCCTTGCTTCTGCCATTGAATGAAGTGATCATGTTATTGGGATGTTATGTTAAGTAGAAATTCATGTTCAGATCAAATAATATTTTGATTGTATTCCAAAACTTTTAATTACACTGAAAATATGCCATATCTGTTATAGCGTAGTTAGAAAGCTTACAATGTTAAAGAGCTATAGAATATATTGAAATTTTACTTGACTGAAGACTGGAGATAGAAGACCAATCAAATATACTCTGGATACGCATGATCAATAATGGAGCTATTGATCTGATCATGAATAGCCGTGAGCTTCCTAGATGTACTAGAAAAGCCCAACACGTCAGAAGAGTAGAAGCACTTCAGCGAACTTGCACCGTGGGCAGAGTAGCAGCGCACCGACCGCATCTGTCAAAGTAAAGAACGGCAAGACTGACCGTACAGGACAAGATGGATAGGGGCAACTTCAAAGCCTCACTCAAAGTTCAATTTGAGTAATTACATCTAATAGGACATGTCAGATATACTTAACCAATAAAAGTGTGACATTCTCTGCAACCTTTGTCATCACCGAAAGTGATCTAGGGTGGTTCCTGCAGAATACGTCAAAATGGCTAATTACACAGTCTAGTGCCTAGAAAATTGGAGCTAGTTGTCCACTCAAGCATGGATAGCTTCACACGTTGCAGAAAGATGCACCTAGTAACAAGATTCACAACAAATTCTCTTCAAGTGGGGATTCAAGCGGTTATCTTTCCAACAGAAAATTCCATTGCATCCTCACTATATAAATAGGAGAAATCTTCTCTTAAGAGAAGAGAATGAGTGTTGCACAAAATAAAACCAATTTGTATATTTCTCCGTCCACAATCTTTAGACACTATTACTATATTGGGACGTCTACCATCTTTAGACACTTTCCTTTTTAGTAGTAAGCCCCACAATACACAACCACTTGAACACTTTACACTTTAACACTTTAACATTATAAGAGCATGTACAATGGTAGGGTACTTGTCCATGTGGCAAAAAATAAGCACCCGACCTTAAATATCAGCCCATTGGGGATCCCGAAATAAGATCCCGAGATCTCCTGCAAGCACCCAGGGTGCTTCAATTTTTTTTTGTATGGGCGCGTGTAACACACGCTCCAGCGGACCAATCCCGCAGCAAGTGCACTACACGCTCGAGAAATGGAGAGTGAGGCGCTATTCTTGACTTTTCAACTCATTTAATTGTTACTCATCAATTGTTTTAATTCCTCCTTTTTCAAGAAGTTTTAATTCTTCATATTTACTCCTTTAATTATTACTCTCGACTTTTTCTTTTTCTTTTCCTTTTCTTTATCTGTTTTTTTATGCAATTCTTTTAATTTGATCCTTCAATTAAATAGCCATTGCACTCTTCATGTATAATGATATTTTTTTTATTTTCTTTATTTAAATTTGCAGTAAACCTATTTTAGCTATTAGTATATTTGCAACTAGCCGTTATAATTTTGAACGGTAATAAATTTTATTTTCTTATAAATATTATCTTCAAATTCATTTTTACCACACCAAATTCATTTCTATCTCTCTTAATTTACATTATTCATCATCAACCTTCTTCATTTTCTTCCAATGGATAAAAGTATGTCATTCAATAATGATCCAAATTATCCCCAAGGTCATGATTCATCTTCATTTGAGGGAAATAATATTCCACAAAAAATCCCTCAATTTTCTTCCCAACCAAATATTCCTCAATACTCTACATCTTTCCAAGATTTTCAACAATTCTCGAGTCTCCAACAATTTTCAAACCCTCGACAAATTCTTAATCCGAGAGGAATTTCCTACTCGCATCAATTTCTCAATTCACAAGAGTTCTCCAATTCTCAAGTTTACCCAAATCCTCAAGTTTACCCAAATCCACACCAATTTCTCTCTCAATACTATACTCAATCTCAAAGATTTCAGCAAGCTCAAGGATTTCAAAAACCTCAAGGATTTCAACAAGTTCTAGTATTCCAACCTTCTCAACAATCTCCATCTCCCAACTTATCTATACCAGGGATCGACATGATCAATCTCAACAACGTGCCAGCGGTCAACGATGAAGACGATATCACTCAGAAAAAAGCCGGGCTACACTAGCAAACAGAGTGAGTTACTCGCAAGTTGGGTTGATATAAGTGTTGATTCGATTGTTGGAAATGATAAAAAAGGGGAACAATATTGGAATCGAATTGCCGATGCTTACAACAAAAATTGGCCATCGAAATCTCCCAGGACGGATATCAAGTTGAAAAATCATTGGCGTAAAATATCGAAGGACTCGAAGTTGTTTTCAGAGTGTTACCAACAATGTCAACAAGTGTGGTGATGCTGCTTATCATGGCTCGAGCTCATGCGGAATTCAAGGTACATTCCAATAAATGAGCCTTTAAGCATGAAAAAGTTTGGAAAATCTTGAAGGACGAACCGAAATTTCAAAAGATAAATGGCACTATCCATTCAGATTCAGGTGCATATACTAGCTCTCCAAATCTAAAATCAGATACATGCGAGTACGTTCGTGCTCATCCGATGGGATAGAAAGCGGCGAAGAGAAAGGAAAAAGAAAAGGGAAATGGAAAAGGAAAGGGAAAGCAATTTGCAGCTTGTGACAACAGCTGTAAGGAAAGTTTCATGAAGACACACAATGAAATACAAGAAGCTGCAAATTCAATGCAACGCCAAAATGATTACCACATTGTGATGAAAAGCACAGTAAAGATGTCTTCAAAATAATTGGAATTTCACAACAAAGTGTGCAACCAAATCAAGAAGAAATGGGATTGGGATTTCAAATAATTATTGTATTTGCATTATTATCATGTATTTAATTAATCATGTATTTAATTAGTTGTATTAATCTGTTTCGGAAGATGTATTTGTAATGTAAGTTTTAATGAAAATCATTTTATTAAATCAATCTTAGCAATTTATAAATGTTGTTTAAAGAAAATTTCATCAAATAAAGACCGATTGTAATCAAAAACAAAATTTGAATAAGTTAGCAATTTATTTCAACTATTCAAAAGAATGGCCGTTGCATTAATAGTAGAAATGTGATCATTCAAGTTACAGTGCTTTCATTGTTTCTAGACATTGTTAGAATTTAAAGCACTATGATATTTTGTCCATACTAGTAATAACATATTCAACTTGCAACGGTCATGAATCTCCTACTATAAATCCACTATCATATCTATTGATAAAATCACACATCTGCACTGCAACTTATAGTTTTTGTATTTTCATATATCATTTTTGCTTTCTTCCCTACCCTATCTAAAAAAAATGTCTTCTAACTCTAGTGATTCGTCTGAGAATTTCATTGATAATGAGGCAAACCTAAATGCCTTGAGATCATGGACAAAAACAAGCCAATAACTTTTCAACTATCTTCAAACACAACAAAATCCGAGGCGTACTCGAGTGTTCATGCGTCGAGATCGTAATGCAACAAATGTTCAACTCATGAAGGATTATTTTGATGAAAATTCGACTTGGGGTGCAAATGCTTTCCGCCGACATTTTCGAATGACCAAACCGCTATTCCTTCAAATCGCTAGCGCTTTGGAGGACAACGATGAGTACTTTTAGCTCCGTCAAGATACAACATGTATAAATGGTTTCACTCCATTTCAAAAATGCACAGTTGCACTCTGACAATTGGTGAATGGTGGTGGCGCCGATCAATATGATGAGTATCTCCTGGTTGCCAAATTGACGGGGATCGAATGTCTTAAAAAAATTGTCAAAATATCATACAGATTTTTGGTCCTGAGTACTTAAGGAAGCCAACCACTCATGATTGTTAGCAGCTACTTCAGATGCACAAAGGGAAACACAGTTTTCCCGGCATGCTCGGAAGCCTCAATTGTATGCATTGGGCATGGAAAAAATGTCTGTTAGTGTGGAAGGGTCAATTTACTCGCGGTGATCAAGGTTGCCCTACAATAATTCTTGAAGTTGTTGCCTCTCAAGATTCATGGATATGGCATGCTTTTTTTGGAGTTGCCGGATCAAATAATGATATCAACGTACTTAATCAATCTCCGTATTTCAATGATACCCTACAAGGAAATGCACCACAAATTAGTTTCACATCCAACAGTGTACAATACAATCAAGCCTACTATCTAGTTGACAGTAATTATCCCGAATGGCCGACCTTCGTCAAAACTATTACATGCCCGACATATGACAAGCAAAGGTTGTTCAAAGCGATGCAGGAAGTAGCTCGAAAGGATGTTGAACGAGCATTTGGTGTTCTCCAAAAATGATGGGCAATAGTTAGAGGTCCATGTCGTCTCTGGTTCCGAGAGCATATCAAAGATATCATACTTGCATGTGTAATCTTATACAATGTTGAGATATTGGGTTAAGGGAGAACCTTGAGTTCAAAGTTCTTAATCTAATTAGTTTTGATTAGATCCCAAAACCCATCCTTAAAAATTCCTTCTTTATTTTTGATAGTGTTAACATCACGCTTTATACATTTTCATGTATTAGTAAAGCTTATGTTAAGGAGCTTTATACTTTTAAGCGTGTAACTTGAAGCAGTTTGAAGTTGGAAAACATCAGAGTTGAAAGCCGCAAGACAGAGTTTCACAATGGTATGGAGACATTTTCAACTTAAGAAAGCTTAGAGCTTTACAAAGCTTCAAATCAAAGCAGAGCGCTCTCAAGTCAGTCAGACTCAAAGCGTCTCTATCCAAAAGCCGCTCTTAAAGCATCAGAGCAAGACGCACGATAAGTTGACTCTCAAAAGTCTCAGTTTGAAATTCAAACTAAAGGAACATGGTCGTACATATCATTAAATGTGCCGCAGTTGCAGAGTCCATGTGGCGTCTCACTATTGCTCAACGGAAAGTAAATGATTCAAAGAATGACGGAAAGGTGCTACAGACCCATACCTACCTTCAACTAACACGCTACTAGAGCCATGTTTTTCAACAGATGGGACATTCTCCTAGCTCAAAGTCTATAAAGCACCTGACATAAATGCAGCTTTTTCGGTCAAGTGAGGAATATGCGCCGCTCTCACTCTCACAAAAAGTAGGGTTCCTCCCTCTATTAGTAGAAGGAGTCGCAACATACAAGAATTACGACACAAGCACGAACAAATATTCAACTCGCAAGCAAGAACTCAAGCATTCAAGCACTCGAATCTCTCTAGTTCTTCAAGCCTTTAATTCTTTAGTGTGTCCTTAAGAAAATCCAGATTTTTCTTAAGTATTAGCAACTACTTTCTACATCTATGTTCAACCGCTTTTATCCAAAACCTAGTCTTGAGAATCTTTATTCTTTACTCGTGTTTTTCACTCTAAAGATTCTCATTTTAAACGAAAACAAACCCTAAAACCAAGTCTATTGTATTTATATTGAGTTGTAAGGTTATAGTTTTGGTTTAACCGAAATTGTGATTGTGAAGCTTGAGCCTGTTTGCTTAAGTGGAAGGTCATTGATTTCTAGAAATTTGTAGTTGTTGTAGGCTTCTCAAGAGCCCGGAATCTCTTGAGGATTTAGAGTGAGTTTGGTACTGACTCTAAATCACTTCTCCTTGGAAATATAAAATAAGGAATACCGAGTGAAGGTATTCGTCCCGTTGAGGACAAGAGTGAATGTAGGAGAGTTGCTCCGAACCACTATAAAACTCTCGGTGTGCTTTAATTTCAGTCTTTACTTATTTATAAGATTTTCGATCTCTCATATCTGCACACCACGCTCTAAACATACAAACACAGTTTTAACTTGTAAGAAACTTTAAAGTTTTACCACATTCCGCACACAACTCACACAAGCGAGAAGCTTTGAAAGTGAGAAGTTAAACACTTCTCTACACACGTATTCATCCTCCCCTCCCCCTACGTGTGTGAGTCACTTTCGGGACCAACATACAATAATATGATAGTTGAAGATGAAAAAGAAGATGTCTCCAATTTTTTAGATGATGACGATGATGTCGGGTCTAGCAACACAACACGTGCAACACAAGGAGCTAGTCTCTCCTTTCGAGTATATCTATAGAGGACTGCAAGTTTGCAAGATAAACGAGTTCATGATAAATTACAACACCATTTGATTGAGCATATTTGGCAACGATTTGGAACCGGTGATGAATAGTTATTTTATTTGTTATTTTTTGCCTAGTCGTGGTAATCTCTCCTTAAGTTGTATGTTTTTCCTTTGAATTGTATTGTTTTAACTTGTTCTAATATTTTCTTTGAGTTGTGTGATTTTCAAATTTTTAACTTTTATGTTTTTCCTAATCGATCTTATTAATTATTTAATTTTATATATACAAATTAATTAATTAATTATTTAATTAAAAATTAGTATCCTTAAATTTTTGCTGCATAAACAAGTTAATCAATTAATAATGCATTCATATAATTGAGCACTTCAATATAATACACAAAATATAGGGCCCACCATTATAATTAAAAAAATATAAAATAAAATATTTATGGCCCACTAAATAGTATTCTTTCTGTCCTCCCATATATATGTGGTTATTATCCGTTTGAGACGTCCCCCATATATATGTGTCTACCTTAAATAGAAAGATTTTCTTATCAAAATTACTTATTCACACTCACTTTATTCCTACTTTTACTGCTTTCTACCTACTTTATCTTACTTTTCTCACTTTACACCAATTTTTTCTTAAAATACTTGTCACTTCTCTCCCCACATATATATGGGGGACGGATGGAGTAGTGAGCAACTCATTTATAGATCCACCATTGTACATATTACTTTTTTGGGTTGCTTAGCACCCCAACTATTGAACTTGCCCTAACACTTACAAAAATATTAGAGAGGCCTATAATTATTCTATTTTAATATTTTAACACATTACTTTATTAATATATCATCATAACACATTAAACTCCGCGACAGAATTTTGTATCCAAAGATTGTAGACGGAAGGAGTATTTCCCAATTTTGTACTTTTGGCTTTTCTCATGTGCAGCTTCCTGATACAAAGGCAAGCACTGTTTCAGCTACGGTGACAGAAATATGACGTGGGAGAGAGAGAGAGATACATAAATTTTTATTGTATTTGATGTCGTTGAGATATAAATGAGTCAACAAGTATCGTTTATATTGAAATGTACAAATATTAAAAAAAATTATGTTTGACTTGTTCATTTTCTCATTTTTATTTATTTTCCTATTGAGTTATTTTATTAACTAGTAAAGTTGCTCGTGCAATGCACGGGATGTGATCTACGTTAATTAATACTCCGTAAGTATAAAAAGGATTAAGCAATACAATAAAATATAAATATGAATTTAACTGATAATAGTAAATCTGTTACAGGTAGATAATTTTCGATTAAGAATAAAATTATCAACATTAAATGAACGTATGAGTAATTGCTACTCATTTAATTGTAACTGAAACATTTAAAAATATTTTGAATTAAATTCATTTTTCATTTAAATTAAAATATGATGACATCTTTAGTCCCAACTTTGGTATCTCAAATATTAAAAGAATGCTACTATAATGAATCATAATTAACATTTATAACTAAAAATGAGATTTTTTTAATAATTAAATACCCTAATTTTAAATTTATTAACCTTATTTTAATAAATAAAAAATTTAATGTTGAAAAAATAATTACAAATTCTAATTGGATTAGTGATAATTGTAAACATAAACTAAATCTTGATATATGTAAACTGAAGCGAAAAAATTAGTAAAACTTAAAAGAAAAAATTACGACATGATGATATTTGAAATTAAGACCGAGAATGCGAAGGACAAATAATACCATTTTTTTATTATAATATTCAAATATAACAAAACTTGGGCTCTAAGTTGTGGAGTCAAATTCAGTTGATGACCTTTACATGCTAGACAATTGTTTAATTAATAATCAATGTGTAATAACCGTGAGTTTAATCTCATCGACCTGATTCTGTACCAAATAACCCATTAGATCTTCGGTTGCTACTTTTGGCGGCAAAATGGCATTGCTGTAAAATTTCTCGACATTTCTGTTTTTATATATTGTTATAGATTTACTTTAAATTTAACTCCTAATTATTTTTTATCTTTAAATAAATTTATCTTAATAATATTAACAACTCATCCTCTGTGCATGTGCACAGGTGCAATATTAATATCAATAGAAAGGCCAGAAAAACAGAAATAAGATCTTGATTATTTCCGGCCCAACAATAGCCCAAACCTAATTTCTCAAAGAGTATTACAAGAAGAATATTAATATAAAAATATATATATAAGCCCTACAAATAAATCAACGTGGAACAAATTAAATAGAAAGAGGGGTGATAAGGGGCAAAGGAATTGCTAGCCATTTCCAATATTACTTTCAATAACAAATATATATAAGAAGATGAGTTTTTCGAAGTGTCATGTGGAAATAAGTTGAAGAATAAAGAAAAATATATGGAATCATGTTACCTGCCACCAATGTCGTTTTAGAGCGAAAAGTAAAAAAATCTAATGTCCTGATAGAATATAGAATATAGTGCCACGAATATTTTAATATCCTTACCATTTTTATTTTATAAGTTGTAAACAAAACCCCATTGAAGAAAAGGGAGGGAAAAAAAAAAAAAAAGTGATAATTTCAGCTCATTCATTTGAAATTAAAACTCATTGATAAGAAAATCATTTAGATTAGAATAAAAGAAAGATGTATATAGAATGAATATCAGTAATGGATTGCATGTTTGGGCCAGACTTTAATATATAAAAACTTAGGAATGTTGGCCCATTTCAATACTACGAACACACTATACATTCCTAGGGAGAAAAGGATCATACCAAATATAACCTTTATATGATTGGAAAATTATATTTTCAGCCACAAACAATTCATATGGCAGCAAAAAAACTATCTCAATGAATATACTCCCTCCGTCCCAATTCACTTATCCTGAATCTTTTCGACATGAGTTTTTAGGAGGGTATGTAAAGTTAAAAGGAGGGGTCCACTCGAGTTTAATGCTTTCTAATTGGTCCAATTCTTTTCTTTTATAAAAACATGACTACTAATGTGGGACAGCCGAATAATGTATACTATGTTGGAATTGTAGAACTTGTCAGGCGTACAATTACAATAGAATAATCGAAGATTACAAGTGAAATGAGAAAAACTACGAACAAAATGAAATTTGAAGTCGAGTCGAGGAAACCCTCTTTCCGCAAGACGAATTACGCCCCGGGTAGTGCTCACGGATTTGACACTTCGTCCCCAAAGATAAAACGACTTCTCGTCTTCTTAGTAGCAGCACCGCAAACTAAGAAGCTCCGGCGAACTGGAAATAAAAGGCGAAGGAACTGAGCTCAAAAACTGAATGCTGTAGAAGAGAGGATGCAAAATGCTTTGAGTTGTGTGTCCTAGAATGGCCTGCAGAGCCTTCTATTTATAGAGGCTGACTGTTCAGCTGAAGAAACACCTTCTAGAGTCTTCTTCCGGATGGGCCACAAATTGGGCTGGACGGATAGGCCTCATTCGAATTGGGCTGGGCAATTGGGCTTCCACACATGGCCCAAAACACTATATATTTTGTGGTCCAAAAAATATAGTACACAAGGCCCCAAGCCCAAGCCAAAGGCCCAAAGGACCACCCAAAGGACCAATTGCCAAGATCCAAGTCCACGGCCACGAAACCCGAACCCAAGGCCGAGGCCCGAGCCTGAGGCCGAGCCGTCCGTGCCGTCCGGCACGGACGGCGGGGCCGGATCGAGTGTGTGCTCACGTGAGAGCCTAACCACACACTTATCCACTTACTTGACCCACTTGTTATTAAGCCCACATGTTTAAACACTTTTAAACAGCACACCACATTAATATTTAATCAATGTGGTATAATTTACACTTCATTAACTAAGTAACTCTCCACCTAACTTTGAACATTTATATCTCACTCACCGGAAATCGGTTTTGAGCATATAAATATACCACACTCATCTATTCCGCGAGTAGAACAATAATCTAATATTTAATTTATGTAATAAATTAAATATTTATTATTATTTATTTGGTCAAAAAACCAAATTTCCAACAATCCCCCACATGAGTGAGATAGCCATATGCAAATGTATGCAAATGCAAGAGCTCAGTCCTTACGAGGTATAAAAGTATTAGGATAGGTAGTTTGTGTCTTTGAACCTTCCATAGTCAACACCATCGAGTACACAGGCAGCATAGTAGCTCAATGCTTTGAACTATCCCTCCATGGCGTGCACCGAGACAACGATGTTAACGCTTATACACCTCAACCTCATCCGTTCTCACTTTTTTGTCCATTTCGGCCTTGGACACCCCTTTGGTTTCATAAGTGTATCTTAACGAAGCGGCCTCACTTCACACTTACATAGGTAATTCTTTACCGAGTATCTTGCCATACTCAACCTCCTCGAGGTATTTAGGAATCATTAAAACTCATAGACTTATCCTCACCACTAGGCAAGCTTTCAACACTCAAACGCTTTCTAAGGAATAGATAAATGTGAGTGTTGTCACACGAACTTTCACAGCTTAGTTTTCCCATTGAACCAAGTTCTTGGGGTTTCCAATCATCATGGTTGGGTTACCACTATGATAGTTCTTAATTTGTGGATTTTACTCCTATTCCCTCAAGCAACTTATTCATTTGATCACAGTGGATCCGCCAGATTATCCAACGACTTCACATAGTCGACTGAGATAATCCCAGTTGTGATCAAATATCTCACGGTATTATGTCGTCGATGAATATGTCGAGACTTACCATTATACAAGCCACTTTTCGCCCTACCAATAGCCGCTTGGCTATCGCAGTGAATCATCACCGGAGGCAATGGTTTCTCCCAACATGGAATGTCCTCAAGAAAGTTTCTTAGCCATTCAGCTTGTTCACCAGCTATATCTAAAGCTATGAACTCAGACTCCATGGTGGATCGGGCTATACACGTTTGTTTTGTGGATCTCCACGTAACAGCTCCACCCCCAATAGTAAATACATACCCACTTGTAGAAAGTGAATCTTTCGTGTCCGAAATCCAATTTGCATCACAGTACCCTTCAAGTACCGGGGGGTATCTCAAAAAATGTAGCCCATGACTTTGAGTATACTTCAAGTATCTCAAAACTCGTACTAGAGCTCTCCAATGCTCTTTGCTTGGATTGCTCGTGTAACGACTCAATTTGTTCACGGCACAAGCTATGTCGGGTCGAGTGTAATTTGTAAGATACATTAAACACTCTATGACCCGAGCATAATCTTCTTGAGCAACCGACTCACCTCGGTTCTTGCTCAAATGAACATTAAGTTCTATCGGAGTTTTAGCGGGCACGCTTTCAAAAGCGTTAAACTTCTTGAGCACTTTCTCAATATAGTGAGATTGTGACAAGATAATCCCATCGGATTTCCTTAGAATTTTCATTCCAAGAATAACATCCGCTAAACCCAAGTCTTTCATGTCAAAGTTCCTCTTTAACATGTTTTTGGTTTCGTTAATAACACGGATATTACTACCCATGATTAACATGTCATCTACATAAAGACACACAATAACATACCCATTATTCGTGTTCTTAATGTAAACAAATTTATCACACTCATTTATCTTAAACCCATTTGATAACATCATATTATCAAATTTCAAGTGCCATTGAAGTGGCGCTTGCTTCAATCCATAGAGGGATTTAACCAGTTTGCAAACCTTCTTCTCTTTACCAGGTTCTACAAATCCTTCTGGTTGTTCCATATAGATTTCCTTCTCTAATTCTCCATAGAGGAAAACAATTTTCACATCCATTTGATGTATGGCAAAGCAGCAATTGCGAGAAGCACCCGAATGGATGTAATCCTTATTACAGGAGCATAGGTATCGAAATAATCGTACCCTTCTTTCTGCTTAAACCCTTTGACAACCAAACGGACTTTGTACTTGTCAATTGATCCATCAGCTTTGTATTTCCTTTTGAGGATCCATTTGCACCCCAAGGGTTTACACCCTTCGGGCAAATCTACCAGCACCCAAGTGTGGTTTTGCCTAATGGACTCAATTTCACTTTGTACCGCTTCTCTCCAAAGCGGACTGTCCGATCTAGAAAAAGCTTCTTTGATCGTCGTAGGTTCTTGATCCAACATGAACACTACATAATCCGGACCAAATTGCTTTGGTTTTCAAACTCTACTACCACGTCTCGGTTCACTATCTTCCAGATTAAACCTTTGTCGTTTGCGTGACTTAGGTTCTTCATCCTCGGATTTAGAACTCGTGGCATCACCTTCAATTCTATTGCTAGAATTGATTTCTACATTACCCTTGTCTTTACAAGGATAAATGTGTTCAAAGAATATCGCATTCCTTGACTCGATCGTTGTTCCCACAGTCATGTCGGGTACTTCCGACTTATGGATAACAAAGCGATAGGCGCTGCTGTTATGTGCATACCCAATAAAGATACAATCAACCGTTTTAGGGCCAATTGTAACTTGTTTAGGTAGAGGCACTTCAACCTTCGCCAAACACCCCCACACTTTAAGGTATTTGTACGATGGTTTCCAACCTTTCCATAACTCATAAGGTGTAACATCTTTACCTTTGAGTGGAATCTTGTTCAGTATATAGTTAGCTGTTAAGACAGCTTCCCCCCACATATTTTGGGGTAACCCTGAACTAATCAACATAGCTCCTTAAGAGTTCGATTTTTACGTTCAGCAACGCCATTTGATTGAGGTGAGTATGGAGCCGTCGTTTGATGAATTATACCACTTTCGTTGCACAATTCTTCAAACGGAGCAACATATTCGCCACCTCTTGAAGTGTTTAAATGCTTCAATAGCCTCATCTTTACCTCTTAAAAGATAAAGATAACAATATCTCGTGCAATCATCGATGAACGTGATAAAGTACTTCTTACCACCACGAGTTTGCACATACTTTAAATCACACACATCGGTGTGAATTAAATCAAGGGGTTTTGTGCTCCGCTCAACCGAATGAAATGGTGGTTTTGTCATTTTTGCCTCAACACAAACTTCACATTTGTTTTGAGTGTTAACTTCATTTAACTTTAGTAAATCTAAATTTACTAATTATTTTATAGCATTTAGATTAGCATGTCCTAATCTACAATGCCATAAATTAGAGCACTCAACAATGTAAGATGAAGTAGTAACATTTTCGTTACTCTCAATAGATTTTGGTACATGGCGTATAGCTAATACATTCAACCTAAAGAGACCATCAGAGAGGTAACCCTTTCCAAGAAAAGTACCACTCTTTGACAAAATAAACTTGTCAGACTCAAAAACTAGTCTAAACCCCTTACTAACTAGAATAGAGCCCGAGACCAAGTTCTTTCGGATGTCGGGAACATGCAGCACGTACTTAAAAGTTAGGGAATTCCCAGATGTAAGCTTTAGCACCACATCTCCAACTCCGACAACCACGGATGAAGCTTGGTTCCCCATGTTGAGCGATAGGTAACAAACTTGTTCCTATCGGCACACACGTGCGCAGTAGCGCCAATGTCGATGAACCAACCTCCCGGCTTTTCGACTTGGCTGACCTCCTCGGTGACCACAGCCGTAAAGTCTTCTTTCACTCACTCGCCGTCTTTTTCGGCGACGTTGGCAGCATGTTTCTTCTTCTTCTTATTTTTGGGCTTCTTGCAGTCCTTCGCAGTATGCCCATGCTTGCCACAATTGTAGCAATCACCATCAAATTTCTTCGATGGTACCTTTGCCTTGCCTTTGTCTTTGGCATTTGGGCGATCACGCTTGTTGGAGGGGTCCGCCTTTCTCCATCAAGTTCACCTTGGCATCAGACGGTGCCTTTGGTTTGTCTTGATCGCGCACATCCGACTCGATGCGTAGCTTTACAATCAAGTCTTCAAGAGTCATCTCCTTTCGCTTGTGCTTGAGGTAGCTCTTGAAGTCTTTCCAATTTGGGGGTAGCTTCTCGATCACGGTCGCCACAACAAACGCATCCGGAAGGACCATCCCCTCAGCATGGACGTCATGCACAATGAATTGAAACTCTTGTACTTGTTCCATCATTGGTCGAGAATCGATCATCTTGTAGTCCAAGTATCGGGCTACAACGAACTTCTTCGTACCCGCGTCATCGCTACGGTACTTCTTGTCTAGCGCCTCCCATATTCCTTTGGAGGTGTTGACACCAGAGTATACATTGTACAAGCTATCATCCAAGACATTGAGAATGAAATTCTTGCACAAGTAATCTCCATTGCTCCAATTGTCATACAAAGCACGAACATGGAAGTTCGCCTCATTGGCATTTGGCGCAGCCGGCTCATCTTCCGCGAGGAAGTTTGCCACTCCCAATGTTGTTAAGTAGAACAACATCTTTTGTTGCCACCTTTTGAAGTCAGCTCCGCTAAACTTCGGCGGCATCTCGGCGGGTGGCATCACCCTTGGTGCCGAGTTCGCTCCCATAAGGGAGCCACTTGGGTTAGGCCCATAGGTTGCCCCCACAGTCGAGCCCATGAATGGCGCTCCAACAGTTCCACTAAAAGTGGAACCTACGGTGCCGCTTGAAGCGGAACCACCGCTTGACAAAAACGGGTTATTCCAAACCCACGAATTTGAAGGCATAGTCGAGCCTCCGGTTGAACCGCCAGTGTTGGAGTTCATTGCCGATGCAGTAGTGAAGGTTGGCAACGGCGTTGACATGGTTGATGGAACAGTCGATGACATAGTAAATGGCAATGTCGAAACTTCAATGGACGAGTCGGTGGAAGCTGCAGCACTTGTCATCTTCGAATAGGTGATTGAATTTCAAACCTCCTTGGAACGGCAAGTATAATTCGTCTTGCGATTGTTGGAATTGTAGAACTTGCCGGACGTACAATTACAATAGAATAATCGAAGATTAAAAGTGAAATGAGAAAAACTACGAACAAAATGAAATTTGAAGTCGAGTCGAGGAAACCCTCTTTCCGCAAGACGAATTACGCCCCGGGTAGTGCTCACGGATTTGGCGCTTCGTCCCCAAAGATAAAATGACTTCTCATCTTCTTAGTAGCAGCACCGCAAACTAAGAAGCTCCGGCGAACTGGAAATAAAAGGCGAAGGAACTGAGCTCAAAAACTGAATGCTGTAGAAGAGAGGATGCAAAATGCTTTAAGTTGTGTGTCTTAGAATGGCCTGCAGAGCCTTCTATTTATAGGCTGCTCATTCAGGAGGGACATCAATGCCATAAAGGCATTAACAGCCACTAAGGTAGTGGGTTACTGGTGGAGTGGAAGAGGCTGACTGTTCAGCTGAAGAGACACCTTCCAGAGTCTTCTTCCGGATGGGCCACGAATTGGGCTGGACGGATAGGCCTCATTCGAATTGGGCTGGGCAATTGGGCTTCCACACATGGCCCAAAACACTATATATTTTGTGGTCCAAAAAATATAGTATACAAGGCCCCAAGCCTAAGCCAAAGGCCCAAATGACCACCCAAAGGACCAATTGCCAAGATCCAAGTCCACGGCCACGAAACCCGAACCTGAGGCCGAAGCCGAGCCGTCCGTGCCGTCCGGCACGGACGGCGGGGCCGGATCGAGTGTGTGCTCACGCGAGAGCCCAACCACACACTTATCAACTTACTTGGCCCACTTGTTATTAAGCCCACATGTTTAAACACTTTTAAACAGCACAATACATTAATATTTAATCAATGTGGTATAACTTACACTTCATTAACTAATGAAGTAACTCTCCACCTAACTTTGAACATTTATATCTCACTCACCGGAAATCGGTTTTGAGCATATAAATATACCACACTCATCTACTCCGTGAGTAGAACAATAATCTAATATTTAATTTATGTAATAAATTAAATATTTATTATTATTTATTTGGTCAAAAAACCAAATTTTCAACATACTGGACTAATAAAGTGGGACGGATTGAGTAGTTTAATGTACCAAATAGTAACAAGTATGTCCTAAATAAACCATAAGAAAAAATCGAAAATGAAAAAATTGAATCTAATTGTATTTTTCTTTTTTAAGGGGCATCATTATGGCTTTCCCTTGAAAATTTTGGGTTTGATTTCAATTGTAAAAATTGAATAAGTTGTGCAGATACTTGCGAAAATTGAATATGTTGTGCAGATTGCGAATATTGAATATGTTGTGTATATATTTAACCCCACCTTGAAGGTGGTATTGTAATTGAAAATTAAAATAAATGTGGTGATTTGAAATTTGATTTGACATTAAATCTTAAATATACTGTAACCTAAACCTTGGACAAAGTTTCTTCAATTGGTTTTTTTTTTCCTAAACTTGAAACAAAGTGAGAGAAACCACTCTTTTTCTGCGACAAGTCTACAAGTTGAAAATATTCGTCATTAAGCGGTTTACCTCAAATAAATAAATAAATAAATAAAATGCAATGAGAGTGTAGATATTTACATTTGGGATTCTATATCCCAAATTATGTATCTCAAACGTGTCCTAAATCGTAATATCTAATAGTTTTATACATAAAATTTTTGTTTGAATATTTGTTAAGGGAAGCGGAATCTATTTATATTTAATAGATTAATATTTATTTTGATTAGATTCCAAAACCACATAGAACTATCCCTTAGTATTTTTTATGAAGTCCAATATCGCTTTATGTAATCTTTGAATGTATTAGATAAGCTCACTTGTTAGGGAGCTACATTTTATAAGTGTTTTGAGCACAACATAAGCGAAGCAGTTCAAAGTGAAGAGAAGCAAAGTGAAAAGAAATGAAGAAGTGTTTACAATTCTCAAGTTTGCAAGAAGAAGCACATAGTCACGAGTGATCACTTTATTCAAAGTGAGAAGCGAATATAGTAAAAGCAACTTGAAGAGAAGCAGTACGTGCAAAAGCTATTCCGAGAAAGCGATATCAGTACAATCAAGAAGTCAACGACATTCAACACTTATGAAGCGCTCGTGAGAGAGCACGAGAAGCGACAAAGTGAACTGTAGTTTTGAATTTCAAATCCTGACTCTGCAACAGTTTGTACAATTCATTAAATGCGGCGCAACAGTCAAAAGACACGCGGAAGCTCGAGATTGGGCAACGGCAATCGTCGGAATAGTGCACAGAATGTGTTCTTGCTAGAAGACGCGGCAACGACCAGTGAAGAGATAGAGTTTCCCGTTTCGGAAAGAAAACAAAAGATGAACTCTACAAAAGCACTGTGTACTGCCGATAAAGTTGCATTGTCGCTTGGCCGAAGGAAAGTGAAGAGCACGCGCCACCTACCTTTCTAACGGGAAGATGGTTGTCTCTCACTATAAATAGGGTTGCATACTCAACGTTGAAGACTTACAAAACTACTCTCGTGCACTAGCAATCTGCAAACACTTCTGAGCATTCCTAGCAATCAAATCTCTTAAGTTCTGCAACCTTAGAGTTAGTTGAGTCCTTACAAACCCTAAAAAGTTTCTAAGTAGCAACACCCTAAACCCTTCATCCCTAAAATAGAAAATTTGTTTTCAAACTGTAGGAGGAGAATCCTTCATCTTTCTTTTCGTGTTCTTCATTGAAAATGATTCTCTAAGTTAGAAATATCAAAAACCAAACCCCAACCCAAAGTTTATACTTTTGTTGTAAGTTTGTGTTTGTTTAGATTGATTTTGAAGCTTGTGTTTGCACACACAAGTGGAAGGTCATTTTAGGTTGTTTGTTGTAAGGTCCCTTAAGAACTCATTGCAATCTCAAGGTTTAAGTTCAAGTTTGAACTTGGAACACTTCACTGGGAAGGATAAAATCAGGACGTGTTTGTGTTGATTTGTTGAATTCTAAGTGAAGGTAACAAGTGGATATAGGAGTGTAACCTCCGAACACTATAAATCACCTATGTTCTTACTGCTTTTCTAGCTAAGTTCTTATTGCTTTCATTTCCTTAATTTTTACAAGCTTGATTATTGCATAAGGCACACACTCACTCTTAAGCAACCAATATTAAGCAAGATTTTACAAAAGCGAGTATAAATCCGCTCCCCAAATTTTTGTACGCGTTTTAATTCTGAAAGTGACTTGCTTTTGGAAAGCTTCCACTCTTTCAAAAGCGAAGCGCTTTTCCTTTTTAAAGGCACACTGTTTTCAAGCAAAAATTTAGAGAAGTCCAAACTTCTCTAACATACGTATTCACCCTTTCTACGTGCGTAAAACTCGCTTCTAGGACCAACAAGTGGTATTAGAGCAGAGGTTCACAAACTCTGTCTCTTAATACTGGTGTCATGACAGTGACACAGTTAGGTTACCGAACCGATCTGTTTTCATAAATCTTACATTAAAAATTCACTCACAAGCATACATGCATACTACTGACTATTTTGCAAGTATGTCTTCTACACAGCTTCCACAATTTTCCATTGAGGGGTACAACACATGGAGCTTTCGAGTCCAATCTCATCTCGCCTCACTCCACGATCGCATATGGGAGGTGATTGAGAATGGACCCATTGTCATTATGAAGGTTGTTGCTGGAAAACGACCAGTTGAGCAAAGAGATGCAGCTGGAAATGTTCAAGCTTAGCTTGAGGGGCATCCCAGATTGTGTTATACCAAAGCCCCAAGCCAAGTTCACAGCATATGATTTCAAGGTTGACAACCTAGATTTGACTCAATCGCAATGTAATCCAGTCAACTGTATCCGACGCTACCTTGCACACATCATGAAGTGCAAGACATGGAAGGAAATGTGGGATACACTTGCCCTTCTCTCACAAGGAACGAAGAAGATCAAAGAAAACAAGTTGTCCGTGCTGATACGAGAGTTTGAAGCACTCTCAATGAGGAACAATGAGAGTATGGAGATGTTCGAGACCCGTGTCTTGAATATGGTATCCTCGCTGACTACTCTAGGGAAAGATCTCACTCGCAAAGAGGTCAACTCTAAGGTAGTGCGAGCGCTCACGGAAAAATGACAAATGTAACACCCCGAATTTTCGCTATTAGAAATTACGGGCTTCTATCTAGAACACTATAGTTTTACTCCCCATAATTTATTTTATAAATATTTTGGGCATGAATTTGTTAAATTGATGTAATTACTACTTGTTGATTGCATGAATTATCTAATTATGTTCCATATGTGGATATACATATATTATTTGTGCATGCATGGTATTCTTAAATAATTATATTCATACTTATATATTTTTATATGATGAATGTGTGCATGTGTGACAAGTGTCATGTGTAGACAATGCTTCTAGAGAATAAAATCCTAACAAATTAGCCTAGGATTATACTAATAAATCTAATAATTTAGTATAGAGATTTGGAGTAATAATTGGTTGTATGGGCTAACAAATTAGTCTAGGATTATACTAATAAATATTCCTCCATTTCCCCATAAATGTCATTAAACTCTTTATTAGTTCCTCCATTCATGACACCCTTTCATTGCCAAAACAATCATACATCTCCTCTCCTCACTTCTCTCATCATACATGATTCTCGCTCAAGAAGAAAGAAGTTCATCTTCTCTTTTGTTCAAACAAGCAAAGCCATTGTTGAAAGCCACCAAGCCATCTAAGTCGAATCCAAAGGGGCTAGAAGAAGATCTCTTGTGTTTTGCTTCGATCTCTTCAAGGTAGCTACGAATAAACCCTTCTTCTTGATAGCTTTGGGGAAAGGGCTTTTTACACGATTTTTCTCCTTAAATCTCTTCATATATGACTTATATTATGTCTAAATATATACTTGTGTATGTGCATAAGTCGTTCATGGAGTTGCATAGAGAAATCGTTGAGGAAGAACTAAGTTATTGAGATATATGTGAATCTGCCAAAATCTGCAAGGTTGTGAGCATGTTAAAATTCTATGAACACTTATAGTGGCTATATTTGCAAATCTTTTTTCACGATAGCAACTACATGATGTTGGGATGATGTGTGATTTATTTCATGATTTTTAGATGAGTTTTTGTTGGTGAAAATGTCCACTCTCTGAGATATACCAATCTGTCACAAAATCTGGAACTAAACTTCTATGATTTTTAATTATTTTTAGAATCAACTTTTTTTTGGAAAATCTTTTTTTTTTAGTTCAACCACAATGCGTTAGCTACATTTTCTAAAAATTTGGGACTCTTTCTGTAAACCTTTTATTCACTATGGCCTTTTAAACTTGCGCAGCAGAATTCTACCCGGAACAACACACTTACACCGCCTTGTAAAATACGTTTTAAATAGAAATATTTTTCTAAAAAAATTCAAATTTTACATAATGGTTACTTTTCATGTTGAGAGTCTCTGTGTTAAATTTCAGAAATTTCCAAGCAGTATAACTATTTTTCCCGTACTCCAAAAGTGAATCTGCCACCGATTTTTAGTTTTTGATTAAATACCCCTTTTCTTCTATTAAAAATATCAAACCTCTTGAAAAACGTGTGGATTGAAGAAACTAAGTTATACCTCTCTTAGTGTTGGATTGTTATCGATCCTTTTGAACTTGTTTATTCTTTTTCATAACTTCTCTTTTGTTGAAAATGGAAGTATGTATTATGCAAATTGAGCTCTTTATTTTAGATTATGTTTTGTTATTCTCTCTAAGGAAATTATATATACTTGTTGAAATGTGGGATACTTGAAAATAATTATGTTATACTTGTGTGTATATTCAATTGGTTAACAGCCTATGCAAAAGTATGAATACGTGAGCTTCACATGAGTGGACATATATGCGGCAACCCTATGTGCTAGTTTTAATGTAAATCTCTTTAGGCTTAGCTTAGATTTTTACAACATGGTTGTGTGTTGAAAGTATGAGATCAAGTATATGCTTCGAAAATGCTCAATGTGTGCTACCTACATACGTGTTAGCTATATAATTGAGTTTTTATGCGCGTCTTAAAAACAGGGGAGTATGCAACTATAGAATCTAGGAAGCATAGGAGCAATTTGAATGACTATGTGAAAGCTTAGCCCTAGATTACTCTTGTAGGGCAAGTAAAGGAGGGTTGTTAACTAACAACCGAGTCGGATACTCTTTGAGACGTGAATAAGACAAGGTGGGTTTCTATTTACAGTACGGTATTTTTGAGCTAGTGAGCTCCTTATGTATATATCTATGAAAGTATGATTATGCATGTCAAAAAAATTTATGTCTTACTGCGCTCATACGATGCGACGGAATATCAATGAACAATTGGGCCTTGGTTGATTTAGACCAAGGTTAGTGCACTTAAGTCTATGTTGGGTAGACTTGGCCGGGTCCCCAATTATGGCTGTATGGCGTATGAGCGAGGCACGCACAAGTATCTATGTACCTAAGGGTAAACTAAATATTTTGCATATACGTAAGGTGATGCTTTCTTTTTTAAAACTTCTACGTTATATGATGATGGACATGCATGATCTTCCAGGTAAAGTTTTTATATTTTTCACTAATAAAGGGGCAAGCGAAATCCACTAAGTGCACTAGTACTCAGCCCAAAATTCTTTTCAAATGTTTTCAGGCTAATGATCAGAGGAGGGGACGAGCTTGCAAGAGGGGTGGCTAGCTCATGGATTGTTTCTCCTTGAAATAAATTCCAAATTATAATTTAGAAAATCTTGTCATAATAATAACCCCTTATCTAATTCCTCAACTTCCGCTTGAAAATTTTGACTTGTTATGCATGTTTGGATATCGATTATCTTCTCTTATATTGTTGAATAATTATTTCTCAAATTTCCGACTCCTATCAGGTTCTTGATTACTCTATTTCAAGATTATGACACGCTTCACACATTGGAAATGCGGGTATTCAATGTGTTCAAGGTCCTATTTTAAATGTATGATTATGTTATTATTCGAGTAGCGTCCCAAACCCCACCATTTAATTATTATTTTGCATAGTCCCGGGTCTAGGTCGTTACAACAAACAATCAAGGAGAATTGTTTGTTCATGAAGGATCTTGGAACCGTTTCTCCCGAAGCGCTATTTTCATACTTCAAAGCGATGGAGTTTAACCTAAACGGGAAAACACTAAGGGATGACAATGATGAGCCTTCAGTTCCTGCAAAAGGCCTAGCCTTTGAAGCATATGAGGAACCCGCTTCATCCACACCTAACGTCGCTTTCTCTCATGGCGATGTTGCTGACATGTAAAAGGAAGAGTTAAAAGAATTCGCTTTTACCCTACTCAAAGGGTTCAATATTTCGATGCATGAGCGGCCAAGTACAAGCGATTCTATAAAAGCCAGAGATGACAAGCAAATCGCTCCGCTCCACGAGACGGAAGAAAGGACGACAAACCTCGGATGATCCCCAAGGAAAAGATAAATGTCCAATGCTTCAGATGCCATAAGATGGGACACTACAAGAGTGAGTGCCCAGATCTAACTGAAAAGGAAAAGCAAGAGATTAGAGTCTGAAGGGATAACATTAAGAGAGTAGCATTCCTTTCCGAAGAATCAACAGAAGCATCGCTTGTCAACAAAACAGTCAACCATGACGAAGATGAGTTCATGGATGATGACGAAGCGAATGCTCTCCGTGTCGATATGGGCCTCATGGCCATGAGCAACGATGATGCTAGTATAGAGGAGGTACCTATTTGTAATTCTAATACTTCTCTATAGACACTTATACACGAACAATGTGAAGTAAGCGATTCCCAAGAAAATTGGGAAGTTAGCGCTTCATATCTCGATGACAATGGACTACTTCGTGATTACCTTGACCTAGTCAGAAATCACGAATCACTTCAAAAACTCTTGACTCGATATATGGATGATAATAAGAAGTTGTTGAATGGTCTTGAATCTGCTAAAGACAAGATTGACAACAAGCAACTTGATCTTAATAATCTCCGTACGAGTTATGAGAACTTGAAGGGGAGTCATCAACAACTTGATCGACTTTTGGTAGATAATCGGAGCGAGAACAATAAACTCGCAGACATTATTGAAGAGAAGAACCATGATCTATACAGTCTGCAAGCTAAGTTCGAGGACCTCATGAGACGCTTATAAGTCATTCAAGGGAGTGAGCAGTTACTTTGAACCAACCTTGATAATCTCAAAAAGACATCTCACGCCATTGAGACTCTCGAGCAATCTCTTCGACCAAATAGCCGAAATAAAGGGATTGGGTTCACAGCTGCCACCAATCAAGCCTCTATCTTTGTCGGTCCCCCTACTAAGAATCTCTTAAAAGGGAAGAAGAGCAAGCCCACTGCTACTCAACTTCCCACCGGCAAAGAAAAAGAAAAGGTTAAACCCAAGTTGAATCTCTCAAGGAAATCTACTTTGAAATCTAAGAGAGAGCGACTTGCTCCTTTAGAAGCGATCAAACTGAGAAGCGAAACTCTCTTAATCGCAATCCAAAGCGAAAAAAGTCTAAAGCGAATTCTAAAACGGTTCAACAAGACAAAGCGAATGCTTCCACTAATTGACCCAAAAAAGGTTCAGTTCGTTTTGCTCCAGTTTTATATCACCCTCAAGTTTGGCACCCATATGCCGAGGGAGATGAATCACCTAATACTTACATTCCACATCGCTTCCCTATAAGGAAGAGGAATGCATTTTCTAGTGGTGATTATCATTATTATGAGAACACACCGGATAGTTATGTTCGTATAACTATTCCACGCCCTCATAATATGAAGGATAAATTCTATCCTCTACGATTTGCTTCACGAAAGTAGAGATGTTCTTACTTCATTTCATATCAACATGCTCGTGGTTATGGTTCTCAGCATAACCTGATTATTATTGACAAGACACCCAAAGCGAAGGTTACTTCACTTTTGAAGATCCACCGAGTTTGGGTTCCAAAGAGCATTAACCCTGTAGGACCCAAACAGATTTGGGTACCTAAGGTTAAAACTTGAACGTGCAGGGCAAGTGAAAGGACCTCAACAAGTGAGAAAAGAAAAAGATGGATGTTGTTTGGTACCTGGACAACAGATGTTCACGTCACATGACCTGTGAATTTTATTTTCTCATGGACTATATTTCAAGAAGTTTCGTATGTTGATGGTCTTAAACATAATATGCTTTCTAGTTCTCAATTGTGTGATAAGGGTTATAGTGTTGAGTTTATTGCTAACAAGTGTATTGTCAAGAACAAATCAACTATGCAGATTGCTCTAACAGGTGTGTGACAAGGAAGCATGTATGTTGCAAACTGGAAAGCTTGCGACGAGAATACTTGTTTAATGGCGAAGAGCACTTCGGAAAGGGGATGGCTATGGCATCGCTAACTTGCACTTCTCAATTTCCAAGCACTCAACAAGATTTCTAGGAAAGGGCTTGTTCAAGGAATCCTTAATGAAATCTTCGATAAAGATCAACAATGTGCAGCATGTCAAAGCGGGAAACAAGTGAAAGCTTCGTTTCAAAGCATTGAAAGATCTTCATCCTCACGCATATTGGAGCAATTCCACGTGGATCTTTTCGGCCCTATCACTCCTATAAGCTTAAACGGAAGAATATATACTTTAGTGGTAGTTGGTGATTATTCACGCTTCACTTGGGTAGTGTTTCTTTTCAGGAAAAAAGGATACGCTTGAACAACTTCCAAAGTTGTTAAAGCAACTTACAAATGAAAAGGGTCTATCCGTGATCAAAATACGCTCGGATCGAGGAATAGAGTTTCTTAACTCAGTTATTGAAGCGTATAGCACGGAGCATGGCATCAAGCACCTAACTACAGCATCACGTACTCCACAGCAAAATAGAGTGGCCGAGCGGAGAAATCGCACCATCAAAGAAGCGGCTCGCTCGATGTTGGCTAATGTAGAACTACCAAAGCGATTTTGGATAGAAGTGACTCACACCGCTTGTCTTTTCCAAAACAGCACTTCCATCAACACAAGACACCAAAAGACTCCATACGAGCTATGGACAGGGAGAATTCCTAACATTTCTTACTTTCATATTTTTGGTTGTCGATGTTTCATTCACATTAATAGGAAGGTACAGTTGAGAGCGTTTGATACTTATAGGGACTACCGAGCATACTTAACTAGTATGATATTGTCCACTTTGGGCCAAGCCCGCACGGTTTTGTTCTTGGGCACCTTCCCATAGGCCTCAAACTAGTATAGTAGTGCTCCCCTGGCCCCAGCCGAACCTGGCTCTGATACCACTTATAGGGACTACCGCACATACTAATGATTAAATTTAATTTTATGATTATTTTTTAGGGTTCACCCATCCAATTAGAGTTTATAATTATTTTTTAACATTTAATTTCACTTTTATCAGTTATATTAGGGTTGATAAATTCAAACTAGGGTATTTATAAATCTCTATATAATTTACTATATTAGTAGTATTTTTTATTTTTTATTTTTGAAAAATAGTACTCCCTTCGTCCTTTTCAAATTGTTACATTTCGTTTCAGCATGCGTTTTCTAAGCGTCGTGATGATAGGTTTTAAAATAAATTTTTTAAGTATTTTTTTTTTACGGGATACTACACCACAAATACTTATTTATATATATATATATATATATATATATATATATATATATATATATATATTTTTTAAAACCTATCATCAAGACGGTTGTAAAACGTGTGTCGAAACAAAGTGTACAACTTGAAAATGATGAAGGGAGTATGAAACTAACGGAAATTAAATTTTATAAAATGGTTAAGACATCGAATTTACAACAAAGGATCTCATCTGAGATGTGTGAAGCTATCAAACAAATGCTTCGGGTATAGAAACAAATCATATGTAACAAAGAATTTAAAATGCAAGATTACACTATTTAATAAGGGGCAAATTGTAGAATACCCACTTTCATTTAAGAAAATCAAATTATACACACCTCATTTAATTTACAACCCAATTACCTTATTTTTCCTTTTCAAAAAAAAAAAAACTACACTATTTTTCAAAATGGAACTAAAGTACCCCTTCACTATTCACTTTTTTGGGTATTTAAATTATTCATCTTGTTCCTTGCAAAACACAAACAGAAGTAGCATCACATCCATCATCTTCTTCCTCGCCAAATTCAATCTAGCCGTGTCACGACCGCACTTTGCTAATTGATAGCTAAGCTCGGTGATTCGTGACTATGGTGGAAATTAACGAATAATTTATGAAAGGTGGGAAATTCGGGAATTTGGTACGAACATATTATAGAATAAACACCGATAGATGGAATAAGTATGACATCACTCATCATGCTCTAGAATTACAACCATATCGAAGGTTTAGAAGTATCAGAGTGTACACAGCGAAAATGTGTTTAAGAATACATGTATGGAGACATGTATTACCAAGAGAAATCTTCAACTAATACTACTTTCTAACTTTGACAAAAGCATCGCCGGTCACTCTCCCTTCATCCTGCTCAACCTGCACATTGGAAATAATGTACAGGGCGTGAGTACAGAGTACTCAGTGGACACATGCCCAAAACATTTTATTGTCAAGCCATTCATAGTGAAGCATAGGGTTTTATCAAAAGGCCTATGTTCACAAAAAATTGAGTTATCTTAAAAGCGACTGCAGTCTAGGTTCTGAAGTATTCTACCATATCTGAGTTTGTTGTGTCCGAGGAGGTGGCCACCTCACTCGGTCACGTGATCGGTCACTATCTGGAATGACACGATCGATGTGTACACTAGTCCAAGAATAATAGCTGATCATTCAAGGACCCGAATTCGATTTATGAATTGGCATTGCGCCATTTAACAGATAGGCATCATACAAAAACTATAAACATTTATGGCATGACAATACTTTTAAAGAGCTACTGATCTAATAAAACATGCTTTGTTTTATAGAAAGCCCACCTCGTTGTATCTCTCTACTGCAACGAGACTTGATCTCTGCTTCTGCTACTGTCCCTCCTTTGCGTACCCTTTGATAAAAAAATCGAGGTAAGATTCGTATTCTAATGAATAAAATCTTATTTAAGATTTTTGTTTCAATTCTGATCGGAGGTTATTCTAAATCCAGTAACGTGGTTACTGTTATCTAGGCTCGAGTTATGAATCCCGTTATGTGAATGGTTCATAAGATTTTTATCCATAAATCAATCTTTGATTTATGGTGAAACTGTGCTAATTTATTTTAATTGCGTCATTGGTTAGCTTAATCAATTACGATTACTCTCAGTTAATAAATTCTGGTTAATTAACTTATCTTAAGTTAATCTTTTTAATTATGAAATAATTCCTTAGGAATTATAGCAAATCTAATTTCGGGTCTGGTACCATTTAATTAACGATATACCGGTTCGTAATTAATTAGGAATTGAGCTCGTAATTGATTAAATGGGCTCTGGCCCAATTAAAGGGGCAACTCGGCCCGCTCAACTGATCCAGCCCAAAGCTTGGCCCACTGCACCAACCAGCCCGGCCCTCTACACATTAAAACCCGGCCCGACCCGGTTTCAAAAGGGGAAGAGACCTTAGTTCAACCTTCATTTCCCTTCACTCCTACGCTGAATTTGTCTCTCTCTCTCAATCGCGATTCCTGTCCATCACTTTCTTCTTCCTCGCGATTCTCCGGCAATGACTAAGGCGGTGCTTCAATCCATGGGTCGTCGCCCGTCATTTCCCTTCTCTGATCTTGTCCGACTCTACACCTTCCACGTTTTTGTGGTGGTTGCCCAAATCGGGAATCCTAGTGTTGAAATTGGGGAAAGCTTCTCCTCAGTCGATATCCGGTCTCCATCGAGCTCCCGCTACCGCGGTGAGACGGCGTTGCCGTCAGAATGTCCGATGGTCTCAAACCGCGTGCCAGCGTGCGTGCTCTTGGCTCTCATTGGTGCGTTCATCTTTGGTCGACGCGACTCTGACTACAGCTGACGCCACTCCCGCGGCTCCAACGGCTTCTCTCTCTACAGCGCTCGTTCCACAAATCAAAATCCCTAAGTTTTGAACTTAGGGGACATTGTCCTGATTTCCGATTCAAAACGGACGGCAGCGGGCTGGCTCCGCCGATAATGGCCACTGCCATTCTTCCTCTTTCTATTTATTTTAATTAAGTTATGATTTTCGTTTGTGGAATTAATCAAGCGTTTTGTTAATCGATCAATGTGACACACTTCTTTTTGTTGCAGGTTTTGGGATGGCAACGTAGCGTCGTCGCTGTTAGCTTCGGCCCTCTATCCGCATCTTGCTTCTTCGCCGTCGAGGCCATGCGCCTCGATGGAGGTCCGAATTTCTAATTAATTTAATTTATTATTATTTTTTTCTACCTCTCTGTTTTATAGTTATAGGGTCTAATATATAAGGCATATATTTTGTTACTTGGGAGTTCGTGAATGTGAGGGTGTTATATCTTAACTCTGAGAATTTTTCTCAATATTTACGTTGTCTGCTGGGTTTGAAATCGTACTTGTTTACTTGGTTTATAGAATCTGAAATTAAGGAATTGATATGCTTGGGTTTGCTTTGTCTTCTTGAGTTTAAAGGTGAGCACACTTGGTTTATGATTTCTAGTTAGGGATTTCAAAAAATGGAACATGCTTCATGAGTTTTTGTTTCTAGTTTTGGATCTAAGGAGTTTCGATTTCTACAAATGAAAGAATATGAACTGAATATTAGCATGCTTGCTTAGTTTAGGAGTAGAGTTTAGGAATAGAGTGCGGTTGAAATACCTTAAGGAAGATGAGCTGTTGTTGCTTGCTTCTTCTTTTCCCTTTTCGAGCTCCTTCCTCCTTCTTCACTCTCGGTTCTCTCTCTTTCTCTATGTGATGTTTGAAATGTGAATCTGGATGGTGAAGAAAGGTGGTGATATAGGGCTGGGATTCTCAGTTCTAAACTTATTTGGCATGTCAACTTAAGCTGCATGGTTGTAGTATTTCTAGAGTGTCTATTTTTGTGTTAGTTTTGTTCTCTCTTGAAGGATCGCCTGCAGATTTGTTTCATGTCTTCTAATTGCAGGTCTCGGTTCTCTTCCCTTGTTGTTTTATTTGGCTGACTTCTCTCTCCTTTGTAGATTTCGGTTGTGGGAATAGCTAATTGTGCAGCAAGTTTCTGGAGTCTAAAGAGGCTGGTTTCTTTCCTTTCTTAGAAGGTTAGGAATTGAATTAGTTTGTTCATTTGCTGCAGATTGAAGTTGGGAGAAGTGTTGTATCTCTACACCCAAGTATAGGCTTCCCTCAAGAAGCAATTTTTCCTTATTTTAGACTAGGGAAAAAATCTGAATTGTTGTCTTACTCAAATCCTTGTGTAATTTGTATTGTAGCTAGGATTCCTTTTTTTTTTTTTAGAATTGAATTTATGTAAAGCTATGTTTAGCCTTGTCCTTATTCGAAAGAGATGTTAGAAGGTTATTATTAATAATACCTTTCTTGATTTACAGCTAATGGGAAATATACATATATATATATATATATATATATGTTAGTGCACTATTCATGGCTTAGCCCATTAATAGAATAAGTGCACTAGGCTCGACCTAAATACGTTATTTTGGCCTTGGCCCAAATAAAGGAAACGAGAAATCGATGACTCTCTCTCTTTTTCGAGCTAATAATAATTCGATCGATATTTAGCGATTGTGATCGGGAGTAATAACGATTCGTTTATTCGAATACTAATTGCTTATTGAAAACTAAATAATATAGAAATCAAGGTGCTACTTGGTTCCATCATTACTTCTCAATCGATTACTCGAAGAAATTAAAATAACAGAAGTCGAGTCGCTACTCGATTCCATTATTGCTCTCTAAGCAGTTGTTCTAAAATCTCGGATACTTAAAGCTGATAATATATCTCAATTTTAGAGATTAACTAACTAATTTAGTTAAGTGTAATTACGGGGCGTTACACGCCGCTCTCAACTTCGTGTAATCCACTTCTACTTTCGTCGCACTCTCTCCGGCGTGACCTTCCAATCGCCGCTTCTTCCCTCCGCCGCATGCCTTTGCTTCCTTGCTCAGCAGATCTGATTTCCCCATTGCTCTGATGAACTGATTTTGTTGGAGGAGCAGTAATCT
The DNA here is from genome assembly GCA_001642375.2 of Mentha longifolia. Classification (NCBI taxonomy): domain Eukaryota; kingdom Viridiplantae; phylum Streptophyta; class Magnoliopsida; order Lamiales; family Lamiaceae; genus Mentha; species Mentha longifolia. The sequence goes on along the minus strand of CM038112.1, from coordinate 20,784,972 downwards.
CTTTTTTTGTCATCGGTAATTAGGGTGGTCTTCTTTGGTATTAGTGGTGGAAGCGATGGCGGTTAGATTTTTGCAGGTAGCGGCGGCGGAGGCCTCGCATCCTCCAAGGCTGTTGAGCTTCTGCTACTTGATTTCTTTTCCTTTTTTTTTTCTTTTTTGATTTCCAGTTTTTTTCTTTCCTTTTTTCCTTTTTTTTATGTTTTTCTTTTCTTTTCCTCTAATGGGTAGATACGTTCATTAATCTCCTTTTTCCCTTCTTTTTTTTAATCTTTTTTCGCTTTGTTTATTTCAGTTTTTCTGTCCTTTTTTTGTTATTTCACTTTTTGTTTTTTTTTTAGTTTTCTAATTTTTTTTTCTTCTTTTGATACTAACAAGAAACATGTATGAAATGTGAAATTCGTACTAAAAATTGGATTACAATTTTGTATTTTATTCCTAATTCAAATATACAAAACAAAACCAATTGTGGTACGAACAAGGAAGATGTACGAAATATGAAATTCGTACTAAAAATCGGCTAACAATTTCATAATTCATTCCTGATTCAAAGCACAAAACAAAAATAATTATGGTACGAACAGGTACGAATACGAATATTCGTACTAGCAATAGCAAAAATATTTCCTCTCGATTTCTCCGAAAAAGGTACAAAATGCGAGATTCGTTCCAAAATTAGATAAGAATTTAATAATTAAATAAGTGTATAGTTATTGGTACGAATATGTTGGGATATAATGTTAAGGTGGAACTTGAATCAAGTTAATAAACAATTTGTTTTGATTCGATTCCAAAACCTAAGAAGAATATTTCCCTTATTATTTTTGATGAATCTAGACAAGTTATACTTAGCAAAGCTTGCATGTTAGGAAGCTTTTATTTTAGTCTAGAAGCGCTAAGGATGAAGCAGTCAGAGTTCACGAAGCGTCAGGAAGCAAAGTGACTCCAACAATGAAAGCGTCAGCAGTAAAAGTTTGTCAAAGCGTCATGGAACGCTTCGGATAAAGATGCTTAGAGCGAGCTTCAATTCAATGGAAGCGAAACGCTCTCAAATCAGCTCACCCAAAGCGTCTCTCATACGGAGCTGAACTTAAAGCGTCAATCAGTGCTAGTGTGATAAGTTCGACTCACATAATCCAAGTTTGAATTTCAATCGTTCGGATATCTGACATCACCGCCTAAAGCTTACGTGTCAACACACCATTGCACAACGGGGGTGGCTATAGTCCGAAAAGTCAAGATTAGATGAAGACTGCCATACCCCTAGGTGCGGCGGACATCCCTTCCTAATTCAACAGTCTGAAAAGCGACTGACACGCCGAATTATCCAGAAATTAAGGAACACGCAACCTCTTCTCTCTCAATGGGAAGTAGGGTTCCTTACTATAAATAGAAGGAGTTGCACACACTAAAAAAAGTAACGCACGTACAAACAATTCAAGCATACTACTCGCAAGAACTCAAGCAAATTATCTTTTACATTCCTTTAGTTCTTTCGAAGCTCTTCACATTAGTGTGTCCTCAAGAAATTTGTTTCCTTGAATATTGCAACTACTTTCTTTCTAGGTTCAACCTCATATATCCATAACCTAGCTTCGAGAATCCTTATCCATTTACTTGTGATCTTCATTGTAAAGGATTCTCATTTAGGAAAACCCAAAAACCCCAAAACCAATTTTATTGTATTAGATTGAGTTGTAAGGTTGTAAAGATTTTGTAGAAAAGATTTGTTGTTGTAAGGTTTCTCAAGAGCCCGTGAAATCTCTGAGGATTCAAGTGCAAGTTTGTTACTAGCCTTGAATCACTTCCCCTTGGAAGTATAAAACAAGGGATACCGAGTGAAGATATTCATCCTGACGTGGATAGAGTGGACGTAGGAGAGGTGCTCCGAACCACTATAAATTGTTTGTCTCTCTTTACTTTCAAGTCATTTATTGCTTTGATTATTTGCATACACACACACGCGCTTTAAATATAAAGGTTTTATTTGCAAGAAAAAGGATTTAAAGACTCACCACATTCCGCACATCTCACACGAGCGAGAAGCTTCGAAAGCCTCACTAGCATTCGAAATGTCTACTCGGTAAAAAGGACGAAAAACGAAAGAGAAGTTAAACACTTCTCAACACACGTATTCACCCCCCCCCCTCCCTCTACGTGTGTTAGTCACTTTCGGGACCAACAGAATATAAGTCAATTCATACTGATTATTTATAATGTAGTACGAATTATACAAGTTAGTATATGATTGTTGGTACAAATTACACAAGAACAGAATGCTAAATTCACTAAAATCACACGAATCAGCTAAACCTCATCATAAAAAATAAAATAAAAAATAAAAAAACAAAAAAAACATGCATATATACGAAAATGAGTCAAGTTGTACCGATTACCTATAATATAGTACGAATTACATAACTAAGCATAAAGTTACTGATACGAATATGAGCCAATTTGTACTAATAACCTATAATGTAGTACGAATTATACAAGTTAATATTTTATTATTGGTACGAATATGGTTCAATTCGTACCTAATTCAATTCCAAGCTATTCATTCACAATTCATATTGATTACCTAATTCATATGAAATCAAATCGACTAATGAAACAAAGCTATTCATTAATTCAACCAAAACCCTATATACAAAAATCTTAAATCTTTTATTCAATCTTCACATAAGCCATTCAACTACAATTAAATAATGAAATTAGGCAGTCAAGTAACCAACATTCACAAAAAGGAATAACACTGAATCAATAATGAAAATGTTTTGGGGGGATCCATATGCTTTGCCAGCACATCACTTTCTATGCCCTCAACAGTCCACACATATCAAAGCTCTCCCTCTCGTCGGTGCAAAATCCAAACCAGTAATTCATACATACATTGCCTTATCCCCAGCCGCACTGACCACGCCATGCAATTCTCTTCTTTCCGGCACCGTTGCGGTTCCCCGATCACAACATCTCTGTCATGTACAAAGCTCGAGACCAGATCCGCAGCGACGAGCTAGGGCACTTGCAGAAGATGGGAAAAACGACGACGTACTTCAAGCTTCGGAGAAAAAGAAGAAGAGGAAGAAGAAGTAAGATGCGGAGGGGAGAGAAGACAGAAATAGCGGCGGTGGTGTCATCGGTGGAGGGGGTTGGGAGTTGCAACTGGATTTGGGTGTTGGGAGTGAAATACGTCAGCGACGTGATGGGGGTTTCGGTGAGCAAGCACCGCGGCCTCCATTTGCAAGTATTACACCTCCTAGGCGGGGGGTGGGACCGACGGGGAACGAAAGGGGCCGGCGGTGGTGTTGCTGGAGGCAGCAGCATGCGGAAGGTGAGAAGAGAGAGAGGATGAGGAAGAAGAAAGGAGGAGGAGAGAAGAAACGGGAATAGAAATTATAATTTCAAAAGGAGATGAAAAGATAGAAAATAGAGTAAAGGGGCTATTTTAGTCTCATTTTGAAAAAATTTTGAAAAAGTGGGTAGTTTTTGTGTAGATTAAAAGGCGTTATTTTACTCCACATATTATTTATACGGAGTACTTTTTATCTTTACTATTCACTAATATTTACTAAAAAATTACACATGGCCCCACAAAACTTACTTACACATTTCGTATATTTATAAAATAATAACGTGATGTAACATTTTCTCCAATATATATATATATATATATATATATATATATATATATAATACTGATTTTTTTTAATTAAAATGAGTGCTGAATCAACAAGCTAAAATGTTACTAGAGCATGAAGTAATCTATATCTATATTAATATAAGAAAGTAGGATAGTTTCCCTCTAATATTTTTGATATTTGAGCCTCATTTAATTTTTGTAATTAACTAATTTATACATATTTTAAAATATATCATGTTATTTTCTATACAATTCCTTAATTAATGCATTTATTCCTATGAAAACTCATTTTATTTATTAAAGTTCAACACATTAATTAAATTTCAAGTATAAATATTAATTTGACCAACTAATTTCTTCTCATTTGTTTCTTTTAGATGTAATTTTGAATAATCGATTTAAATACTAAAACTAAGTAGTGAATCTCAATTTTATTGTCTCAACATCTCTCAATTTAATGTAATATTTTATTTTATTTTTGTTCTTTGCTATGAGAATTGAAAATATATTAGTATATGCATGTTCATTTTTTATTTTTACACATATATAAAAAATACAACAATTGATAGTGGACTTAGATAACTCAATTAATTATGTCAGGAGTCTTATAAAATTATAATTATGAAGTTGATACATATTTAAATGTTTAATCAAACAATCTCTGAAAGTGAGCTATAAATTAATACATGCATATTAAATGTGTATATATATAATCAAATATAACACAACATACGAGAGTACACATGTATATAAAAATAATTTTTTTCTTTCGTCATTTTATGAAATAAAGTAGAAATTATTAATTAAAATAAAAATTAAGCATTAGATATTTATCATGTTATTTATAGATTAACCCCCTGCACCGCGGGTGTACAATTTCTAGTTAATATACTAAAGTAGGATAAGTGATTAACACGTATTTTATGTGCATGTTGAGTGTGTTTTGCGTGTGTTTAAGTCTCGATTCATGTGCTTAAAGGTTAGAAATGTTAGGGTTTCTTAACTTGTAGCATACATTCTACTTTTCTCGTTTCTTTTCGGTTTTCGATCCATTTTTGTAAGAATTTGAAAAGAGCATTCATGTGGCTAAGGATTGGGGGCTAGAAATGAGGAAGAAGCGAGCTTAAGTAGGGTGAAACCTAGGTTTAAGAATGTGGAACTTGAATTTATAAAGTTAGGTTTTCACTAGTTCAAGTTCGTTTATGTTTTCCTCGTTCTCTCGAGTCTCTTTGTGTCTTTTTGCAGGTATATGAAGAAGTCATTTTGCAACTTTGATCATTCCATGTTGAAGAGGAGTTCGTTAGGAAGCCGTAGCAAAAAGCGGATCGAGAATCGGAGTTCGGACTTGAGAGAACGAGCGAAAACGAAAACATTGCGCAAGAGAGGATAGATGGGCGGCAAACCGGCGACCCAAACCGGCGGTCCATTGGGCCGCCGGTTCACCGCACCCAGGCCGCCGAACACCACAGAGAGACCAGCGGTCCACTGGACCGCCGGTGCCCCTCCCATGGACCGCCGGTTGTGCGAGAAAGCTCCCGGTTCGTACCGTTTCGCCCCGGTTTGTCCCATTTCATCCCGGTTCGACCCAAACACGATTTTCAATGTATTTAACCCCAAATTCTTCCCTTTTTGATGTATCTTTTTGCACATTTAATATTCCTAGAACCCTAGAAATATTCCCCTCTTTCCTTTTGAGTATTTTGAAGATTGTTGAAGCTACACTTCTTGGATTTGCAATTGAAAACCATTTTCTTCTTCCTTATTCAATTCTCTATCTTTTAAGCATGATTTCATTTACTTTTTATGGTTTGATTCCTTTAATTATGTCTAGCTAAATTTCCCTTTGGTTCCAATATATGAAGATATGATCTAGATTAATAGGTTTTTGGATATTGTAGTTGGATTTGCCTTCTAATTCATATGTCTTGTGGTTTGGGACTTGATTTTATTGCATGATTGATTGGTCATCATTGAGTGCATATAAGGTGTTTGATTAAATGCTTAATAGGCTTTAGTTCATAACACTTGGCATCAAATCACAACATATTAGTAAATCTTGCTAATAGGAGATTCTAGATATTAATTGAGCTATTTGGAGTTGATTTATGCATCTTGAGACCTAGCGGAGATAGATGTCATAGGTTAATCTACTTATATTGATTGCTTGAGAAAAGAGTTGGTGTATATCTTATAAAGAACTCCCGTATGAATTAGATTAAATCGGTTTATCCTTGCAAATTCCAAAACCTATTTCTCTAGTGAAAGTCGGATTATATTTGGAACCATACTTTCTCTTATTGATTTCAATCGTTTGTTACTTGTTTGTTTCTTGATTAATTGTCATTTCATTTGATTATTAGCTTATAAAAAATACAAAAACATGACATTCGGTAGCTTGGATAGTAGTTAAATAGCTAGATTACTAGTTGAAATTCTCACGCCATAGCATTCCTTATGGTTCGACTCGATTACTCAATCGATTATTATTGCATCTCCTTCACCCTCAAAAGTGAGGGCGGATCAATTTTTAGCGCCGTTGCCGGGGAATGCTTAGTTTGAGTTTCAATAGTCGATTTGGTTATTGAGTTACTAATTCAAGTATTGTTTCTTTTAATTTTTGTTTTGTAGGTTTATGCACGCAAGGTCTAAGGGATTACTTGTTCAACCTTTGATCTTGAACTTTGAGAGGAGGCATAGAAGAAGAAATTCATTTGAAGATCAAGTTATGGGAGCAAATCATCAAGCAATGGAAGCTCTTATGAAAGAAATGCAAGAGTTTAGAGCATGGAAGGATGAGCAAGAAAGAAGAGCTCAAGAGAATCAACAACCACCTCTCAATCAAATGTTTGAGGCTCCAACGGGCCGATTCCAAGGAGGAGAATGGGGGCCAAGAGTCAACGCCAACAACTTCGAGATAAGGACTGGCCTTATCCAAATGGTCAAATCCGAACAATTTGGAGGGAGGCCCGATAAAGATCCCAATGCTCATTTGAGCACATTCATGGAGATATGTGACACGGTGAAGCACAATGGGATGCCGGAGGATGCTATACGAATGAGGCTATTCAATTTTTCCTTGAGGGATCGAGCTAAAGAGTGGTTTAAGAACCTTGACAAGAGCGAGATCACCACATGGGAGAAGCTATGCAAAGTTTTTCTTGCCAAATATTTCCCTCCATCAAAGGCTCAAAAGTTTATTTCGGAAATCTCACACTTCTCTCAACAAATGGATGAGCCATTATTGAGGCATAGGATAGGTATAGGGATTTGCTACGCAAATGCCCTCAACACGGTTTTAGCGAAGCTCGACAAATCATCAACTTCTATAGTGGTCTCTCTCCTCACACAAGAAGCATTGTAGATGCAACCTCCGGTGGTTGCCTTGTGAATCGGAATGCCAAAGAAGCTCTTAGGATCATAGAGGAGATGACATCCAATAGTTATCAATGGCCAATGGAAAGGGGCCCTACGAAGAGGGTGAACTCGGTTCTTGAGGATGCAAGGTACGATGCTTTAGCCTTGGAGCTTGCCAATTTGAAGAAAACATATGAAAATGAAAGGAAAGCTCAAATGCATGGTGATTACTCTAGAGGGACTTTGGAGTTCAATAGAGATGAAAATGTGAGTTATGTTAATTAAAGTCCTTATGGCAATTACAACAAGCAAGGTTTTCAAGGACACCAAGGGGGTTTTCAAGGCAATCAACAATGTGGTTATTTGTATGGCCAACAAGGAGGCTATCAAGCCTACAATCCCAACACTAGGAATCCTCCCAAACCCTCTTATGGAAATCCTACCAATGCTCAAGTTCCATATCCCGGATTCTCCGTTTCCCAAGGGATGATTGAAGAACCTAAGAAGACATCCCCTTCTCTTGAGCAAATCGTTCAACAAATGGCCAATCAACAAAGTGCTTGTATCTCTCAAACCGGCCAAAAGGTCAATGCCTTGGAGAATTCACTCATTTCATTGTCAAAGCAAGTCAAGATGATGGAAGGCCAAATTAGCCAAATGGCTAACCAAGCTATCACTCAACACAAGTTCGGAGAATCCTCTAGCAAGGCTCAAGAAAATCCGAGGCAACAATGTAACGCAATCCATGTAGTGAGTGAGGTATCTTCCAAACCCTCACAAGAGATCCAAGAGGAGAATAAGCCATATGTGCCATTCTATATAAGGAAAAAGTGGGGTGGTCAAAGCGTCCCTCCTTGGGATCCGTCTCATGATCATAGCCTTTATGAGAAGGAATGGACACTAAAGAGTTTCGCTAATGATATATACTCCGTGACGGTCCCGGATTATTGGCCTCCTTTGGAAGACATTGAAAGCAAGTCGAAGGAAGAGCTTCATGAATATCATAAAAGGATGAAGCTCAACAATGGAATTCCATGGTCGGAGGACAAGAATTTGATAGAAAGAAGAAGAGGTGCTTATTATGTTTCCGAGATAAAGAAGTTACTTGGAGAAGAGAAGTTTAATGAGAAGGCAAAGTTCTACAAGAAACCACAATGTACTACTCCTACTTCAACTCCAAAAGCTTCACAAGATCAAGTTGAGCCGAATTGTTTGAAAGATTTAGCATTACCTCTTGATTCGGATGATGAGAACTTGTATGAGATGAAGGGTAGTAATGCCATTACTTTGAGGAGTGGAAGAGCTTACGAGAATCATGCAAAGCTTGGAGAAGAAATGGGAGCACCGGTTGTTGAAGACATCCCATATAAAAATGAAAATCGAACCTTGTATGAGATGAAGAAAAAGTCTAAAGGAAAAGCTATTCGAGATGAAAGTCAAAAGAATGAAGCAACAAAGGAGTCCCCTCTTCCCACCAATGATGTGAGCTCAAAGGCTTCATTCCCTCATCGTCTAGCTAAGCCAAAGGTTGATGAGAAGATGAAGAGGTTTCAAGACATCTTCAATAAGGTACAAATCAACATCCCCTTACTTGATGCATTGAGGGATATGCCTAGCTATGCCAAGTTTTTGAAAGAAGCCATTTCTAACAAGCGAAAGTTTGGTAAATTTGAGACCATAAATTTGACGGAGGAGTGTAGTGCTATCTTGCAAAGGAAACTTCCGTTGAAGCAAAAGGATCCGGGAGGTTTTAATATCGCTTGTGAGATTGAGGGATGTGATTTTAGGAATGTTTTGTGTGATTTGGGCTCCGGTGTGAATTTGATGCCTCTTTCCATCTTCAATCGTTTGAAGATTGGAACTCTTAAGCCTACTTCACTTACTCTTCAAATGGCGGATCGTTCAATTTCATATCCAAGAGGCATTGTGGAAGATGTGCTTATAAGGGTAGGGAAACTCATTTACCCCGTAGATTTCATTATCCTTGATATAGCGGAGGATCGAGACATCCCTTTAATATTTGGGAGACCCTATTTGGCCACAAGTAGAGCCCTCATTGATGTTTTCGAAGGAATTATCACCCTTCGAATGAATGGAGAAAAGGAAACATTCCATATGTCGAGAGTTATGGACGAACCGGATGAGTCAAGAATGGATGAACCGGATCTTGAAGAAATTGATGATGGGTTGGCATTTGATCGAGGTTGGAAGTCATTTCAAGTCCCTTGAAAGGGCAATGAGGTATCGTCGAGCTAACGACATTAAACTAAGCGCTCGTTGGGAGGCACCCCAACAACTATCTCTTTATTCTTCGTTTTTAGTTAGTTTTAGTTCATTTTTAGTTTTTGATCTTTGTTTGTGATTAAGTCATTTTTCTTAATTTGTCTTTATTTTTGTGCTTGGAACAAATGAGGGAAGAGAATCAACTAATCAAGCAAGCAACACAGTGAAAGGCTTTCAAAACCATCATCAACCTAGCTTTGGACCGTTGTAAGCATAATTTAAATTTCTTATTATTCTTCCCTTCAAACTCATTTTAGACCTTATGTTCTAAAATAAGTTTGGGGGAGGGGGTAGGATAAGGAATTTTAATTACTTTACTTTTGGTATTTTTCAAGCTCCTATTTGATGTGTTCATTGATTGCATGCTTAATTTTGCTTGATGATTATGGTTGATTGGGGTAAATGCATGATTTGTGCTTGTTTAAGTTGTTTGGTGTCGAGTTTGAGAATTAATGAGCTTAATAGATATAAATTCTTTATTTGCTTTGTGAATTGTGGAGATGAGCTAATAATGGAGAATCATTGGAAAATTTTGAAAAAAATTTATGTTTTGGAGCAAATGCTTGCATGCTTAGTTGTGAATGAACGTGTTTATCTACTCAAGTGTTTTCAAGTGAGATGCCGATGATTGTTGGAAAATGATGAAATGTTTTGAAATTTTTCGAGTTAAAGTCAAGCATGATTAGATTACTTCACTTGAATGTCATGAAGGATTGATCTTAGGCACTTAGGCTCTAGACAAAAGCTTGAGAGGATTTTGAGCCTTAAACTATGCATTTTACATAGTTAATATCCTTTCTTGAGAGTTTGATCTTGCATTGCATTTTCTTTGCTAGAACTTGCCTTGATACTCTCGTTAGAAATATTACATGTGTGCATACTTAGGAGATGATCTTAGGCCATCATTGTTTAGCCCATTTTCCCTAAACACTATCCTATCTTTCATTACCATTGTCGTCCCATTTTGAGCCTTGAATATATCCTTTTCTTCTTGAACCGGATGATAGGGGGTGAAGGATGGTTAAGGGAACCTTGGTGAAGTTGAAAAGTCATGAAAAATGGGTAGTGATGGTGAAGGGTCTAGAGATGGATTTTGGAATGAAAGGACACTCCTATAAGCTCAAAGTTAGAATAGAAAAGAATAAGAACAAAGCTCTTTTTGAAAAAAAAAACGTAAGAACAAAGTTCTTACAACAAAAAAAAAGAAAAGAATAAGAGTATAAAGGAGTGTTTCTTTAGAATTTTGATAGAAGTTTGGGTTCATTTGATAAAAAGGGGTTGGATAAGGTGGAAGATGAAGAAATTCATACTTTGAAAGGAGAAGAAAAGGGGTAAGGATGCTTGAATGTAAATTTAAGCCACTTAGCCTAAAATTCCCTACCTTAACCAATGTCCCTACATTACAAGCTTAATAAAGACCTATTTGATCCTAATTTGTGCATGCATTGTAGTATTATAAACTTGAGTTGATAGGCAAGTTTATGGTCAAAGTTATGTATTGCATGATTTCGATGAGTGCTTACCTTTTCCATATATTGAGTGATCGAGTGATACACATATTTCTTGTGAGGTCTAGAGTTGAATGTGCTTAGGTGATTGAGTTCTATGCTAGGAGAGTGAGTAATTTCATGAGTGTTTTGCTTGACTTGATGATTTCCTTGAGTTTAAATGGTTTTGAAGTGAAATGAGGCATCGATGAACTTGAAATGCACATCTCATACGTGTTAAGTGTTTTGATTGTTCGTTTCATTGTTCGGGACGAACAATGGCTTAAGTTTGGGGGAGTGATTAACACGTATTTTATGTGCATGTTGAGTGTGTTTTGCGTGTGTTTAAGTCTCAATTCATGTGCTTAAAGGTTAGAAATGCTAGTGTTTCTTAACTTGTAGCATACATTCTACTTTTCTCGTTTCATTTCGGTTTTCGATCCATTTTTGTAAGAATTTAAAAAGAGCATTCATGTGGCTAAGGATTGGGGGCTAGAAATGAGGAAGAAGCGAGCTTAAGTAGGGTGAAACCTAGGTTTAAGAATGTGGAACTTGAATTTATAAAGTTAGGTTTTCACTAGTTCAAGTTCGTTTATGTTTTCCTCATTCTCTCAAGTCTCTTTGTGCCTTTTTGCAGGTTTATGAAGAACTCATTTGGCAACTTTGATCATTCCATGTTGAAGAGGAGTTCGTTAGGAAGCTGTAGCAAAAATCGGATCGAGAATCGGAGTTCGGACGAGAGAGAACGAGCGAAAACGAAAACATTGCGCAAGAGAGGACGGATGGACGGCAAACCGGCGGTCCATTGGGCCGCCGGTTCACCGCACCCAGGCCGCCGAACACCACAGAGAGACCAGCGGTCCACTGGACCGCCGGTGCCCCTCCCATGGACCGCCGGTTGCGCGAGAAAGCTCCCGGTTCGCACCGTTTCGCCCCGGTTTGTCCCATTTCATCCCGGTTCGACCCAAACACGATTTTCAATGTATTTAACCCCAAATTCTTCCCTTTTTGATGTATCTTTTTGCACATTTAATATTCCTAGAACCCTAGAAACATTCCCCTCTTTCCTTTTGAGTATTTTGAAGATTGTTGAAACTATACTTGTTGGATTTGCAATTGAAAACCATTTTCTTCTTCCTTATTCAATTCTCTATCTTTTAAGCATGATTTCATTTACTTTTTATGGTTTGATTCCTTTAATTATGTCTAGCTAAATTTCCCTTTGGTTCCAATATATGAAGATATGATCTAGATTAATAGGTTTTTGGATATTATAGTTGGATTTGCCTTCTAATTCATATGTCTTGTGGTTTGGGACTTGATTTTATTGCATGATTGATTGGCCATCATTGAGTGCATATAAGGTGTTTGATTAAATGCTTAGTAGGCTTTAGTTCATAACACTTGGCATCAAATCACAACATATTAGTAAATCTTGCTAATAGGAGATTCTAGATATTAATTGAGCTATTTGGAGTTGATTTATGCATCTTGAGACCTAGCGGAGATAGATGTCATAGGTTAATCTACTGTCACGGCCGCACTTTGCT